>CM044958.1:7522770-7904350 GCA_024516035.1 Bactericera cockerelli | reverse complement strand
TTTTTTTCATTGCAACCTCTCGCTACTGAGTAAAATATGTGCCACTAAAGGAACAAAGAGATAAAAGTTACAAACCACTTCAAGGAAACCAACAAAAATGAAATGGTGGATGAATATAAATTAAATAATACGTCATAATTTATGCAGAATCCTGTGGTTTGTCATAAAAAATACTAACCACCGTTGCACTGCAAGAAAATACGCTAGTGGAACTTTTTGCCGCTTCTTTTTATTATTATATATTTTTTTATTTTATTTTTTTGTTCTTGACATTTTATAATTATTATGAATGACCCGTAAAAAGAATTAAAGAAACGATTAGAATTAGAAATCAAGGGAAAAAAATAATTTATTGATTTTTTTTGTTGGAAAAAAATTAATTTATTAATTTTCCTCTCAAATTCAGAAATTCCAGTTTTTCCTCGCGGCTGGCGTGTGATTTGATTTATCGAAAAAATTGACTATAAAAAACATAAATATTCATATCTGCAACAACACAATCCAGAAAGATCAATTTTAATAAATGTCGCTTTCCACTGCAGGGTCATATCAAGACAGGGGAGGGTTAAATCCATTCGCTGGAAAGTCACAATCTAGCTACTCAAATTAACCTCACCTGAGTGGGGCCGGAATAGCCAGCATCACGAAGTTTCTGTGTTGAATTGTTACCCATCCTAATTTCAGCCTCTCAGGACGTTGCTTCAGTGACTGAACGAGACCTGGCGTACTGAACATGCCATCAACGCTGGCTATCTATTTAATAATCATATTTATAGCCTTATTTATACTGCCCGATTAGGACTATTAAGTCTCATTATTCCAGCAGTAAGCCCAAGACGTATTTTTTATGTGGTAAAAATCCTTGATGGGAGGAAAACTTGTCATGTCCCGGCTGGATTTCGAACCCGCGACCTCTGGATTCACAAATTGCCACCTTTACCACTGAGCTACTTTAGTTAGGACAAATGTATATATTTTGGTTTTTTTTTTTGTTTTTTTTTCCCCTTGTTTATTTAATTAATATTGTCTATTTTTATATTTACCATTATTTGTCTGTATAATATATATGTTCTTCCTACTAATAAAGAGTTTCTAAATAAATAAAAAATAAATAAATAACCTACCGGGACATGTTTAACTGATCACTAAGAAAAAATGGCGGCCCTGATGAAGACAAAGTGGAAAATTTCTACCCATATGTTATCTATTCTAACTTCGACAGCTCAGAAAAGATTCCAATGTACCTGTTTGAAAAAGAAAGAGCTTGTTATTTTGTAATTGTGTCCCAATTTTTAGTGAGTAGCATCGAAATTATGAGAACTAGGTAATGCTAATGCATCGTATCTCCTACCAACCATTATATTCCAATATCAATCTCGCAATGCCGCCGCTGTACGCTGGTCGTTGCCTACTCTACAACAGGGGTCGGCAAGTAATATCGAGCGGGGTCCGGATGAACACAGGAAAAATCATCGTGGTCCGGATTCCAAAATCTCGATGAAAACCTGTTGAAATATTGAAGTCCCTTTACCACAGCCTTTGTTTTAATCATCCAATGATGAGGTTATAAGTTTTAGAAGTTTACAGTGTAAAATGTGCATCAAACCGATTCAAACCATTTATGAAGTGACTTTTAGACCCGTATAGTCGAAAAAATCGAGAAAAAAAACATATCGGCTTCGCGGGCCAGATCCGGACCGCGGTCCGCCTTTTGCCCACCACTGCTCTACAACTACACCAATTTTTCCTCACTAGGCCAGGGTAGGACGCGACATCCAAAGTACAGGGCCGAAAAAATGCGATCCCGTCGGGATTCGAACCCGCGTCACTTGGAGAGTGCAAGCCGACCATGTTACCGGTAGGCCAAGGTGACTAGTATTCATGAGTAAACAAACTGAAAAAACACCCTAATTACTTTTCAAATAAAAAGCGAAACGAATTTAAATACTACTTTTATTTCTTATTTTTACTGTCGAAACCTCGTGATGTTGCCTATTCCCGGTCAAACATATTAAGTAGGTACCAAGACAAAAACAAGGCTGGGAGAAGACCAGTGTCTCGCTATAGGACTATAAACAGAAAGTTGACTAGCCAACCCTCACAAGCCAGGCTAGCTTGCAGTTTCCCAAAGGTTTAATGGCTTCTAAGAAAAAGTCCAAGTTCTCACGATGCGATGGTTGATCGCACATAGAAATATGTGGTTCAGGACGAGCCTACTTTGAAATATAGGTGGTTGGAGACCATCATTTCCCCTCCAGCTGTAGCCAAGCTGTCTACAACAACAACAATGACCAACAACAAGAACAACAACAACAACAGAAATAAATGTAGCACGTCAAAGACAACAAAAGAATTTGCCTACTCATCCGAACCATTGGCCTGGTTTGTTGCAAACATTGCATTTAAAACCAGCATTGAAAAAAAATGTGCTTTGAAAAGAAATAGAACGCTTTCTTTGTATTTTTCATTGCAACCTCTCGCTACTGAGTAAAATATGTGCCACTAAAGGAACAAAGAGATAAAAGTTACAAACCACTTCAAGGAAACCAACAAAAATGAAATGGTGGATTGGTGGATGAATATAAATTAAATAATACGTCATAATTTATGCAGAATCCTGTGGTTTGTCATAAAAAAATACTAACCACCGTTGCACTGCAAGAAAACTCGCAAGTGGAACTCTTTGCCGCTTCTTTTTATTATTATATATTTTTTTATTTTTTTTTTATTTTTTTTTTGACATTTTATAATTATTATGAATGACCCGTAAAAAGAATTAAAGAAACGATTAGAATTAGAAATCAAGGGAAAAAAATAATTTATTGATTTTTTTTTTGTTGGAAAAAAATATTAATTTATGAATGTTCCTCTCAAATTCAGAACTTCCAATTTTTCCTCGCGGCTGGCGTGTGATTTGATTTATCAAAAAATTTGACAATAAAAAACATAAATATTCATATCTGCAACAACATAATCCAGAAAGATCAATTTTATTAAATGTCGCTTTCCACTGCATGGTCATATCAAGACAGGGGAGGGTAAAATTCATTCGCTGGAAAGTCACAATCCAGCTACTCAAATTAACCTCACCTGAGTGGGGCCGGAATAGCCAGCATCACGAAGTTTCTGTGTTGAATTGTTACCCATCCTAATTTCAGCCTCTTAGGACGTTGCTTCAGTGACTGAACGAGACCTGGCGTACTGAAAATGCCATCAACGCTGGCTATCTATTTAATAATCATATAGCCTTATTTATACTGCCCGATTAGGACTATTAAGTCTCATTATTCCAGCAGTAAGCCCAAGACGTATTATTATGTGGTAAAAATCCTTGATTTGAGGAAAACTTGTCATGTCCCGGCTGGATTTCAAACCCACGACCTCTGGATTCACAAAGTGAAGCCTTTACCACTGAGCTACCGGGACATGTTTAACTGATCAAGTGATCTCTAAGAAAAAATGGCGGCCCTGATGAAGACAAAGTGGAAAATTTCCACCCACAGGTTATCTATTCTAACTTTGACAGCTCAGAAAAGATTCCAATGTATACCTGTTTGAAAAAGAAAGAGCTAGTTATTTTGTAATTGTGTCCCAATTTTTATAGTGAGTGGCGTCGTTGCATACTCTACAACAGGGGTCGACAAGTAATATGGAGCGGGGTCCGGATGAACACAGGAAAAATCATCGTGGTCCGGATTCCAAAATCTCGATGAAAACCTGTTTTAATATTGAAGTCCCTTTACCACAACCTTTGTTTCAATCATCCAATGATGAGGTTTGAAGTTTTAGAAGCTTACAGTGTAAAACGTGCATCAAACCGATTCAAACCATTTATGAAGTGACTTTTAGACCCGTATAGTCGAAAATTTTTTGTTAGTTCTCAGCGTAGTTTTTTTTTTAAAGATCACGGAAATTTAAATTTGCCCGTGGTCCGGACATATCGGCTTCGCGGGCCAGATCCGGACCGCGGTCCGCTTTTTGCCGACCACTGCTCTACAACTACACCGATTTTTCCTCACTAGACTAGGGTAGGACGCGACATCCAAAGTACAGGGCCGAAAAAATGCGATCCCGTCGGTATTCGAACCCGCGTCACTTGGAGAGTGCAAGCCGACCATGTTACCGCTAGGCCAAAGTGACTAGTATTCATGAGTAAACAAACTGAAAAAACACCCTAATTACTTTTCAAATAGAAAGCGAAACGAATTTAAATACTAATTTTATTTCTTGGGATTCTTACTCTTATTTTTCTTTCATTCTCATTTCGGAAATTCAGCTTAATCGTGAGAGAATTTCCGCCTCCGCACCCCTCAAACCGGTGTTGACCCAGAAAACAAATTGCCCGATCCAGCTGCTCAACAAAACATTTAATTAAAGTCTACTTTCTTCTTTGTACACTAGCCAAAACAAAATAGGGCCCACCTTAAATTTTTCACGACATCGTGTATAGGACACCTTAAAGTTAAACTTTAGGGTATTAACATGTCTTAATCTTGTTTATTGATAGTCTGAGACAGTTCGTATGGTTTTATTTATGGATATTACTGGGTAATTAATCTTTATTTACCTTTTCTAGAGATAGTGCTCTTTTGTGAGAGTAAAGTTAATTTTTAATGGTTGTTTTTAATTTATTCTTAGACCAATAATTTTCGATAAAAAGTCTTTTCGGGTGTTTTGTATCTTTTTTGTGACACTATGCCGGGTATTCGTCGACATTTAAATGCAGAATCTCGTTCTCGTGCCATAACCTTGCTGGAAAATGGAGCCTCCCAGAGATTGGTCGCGAATCGGCTTCGTGTGTCCCGAAGAGCCATTAGAAACTTATGGAACCGTTTTCAAGAGACGGGTAGTGGTGACAAAAGACCTGGCTCTGGACTACATCGCATTACTTTGGAGCGGGAGGACCGTTTTATTCGAAGAATTGCCCTACAACAGAGATTTGTCTCAGCTCCTGCGATACAAAATCAATTGGAAGTATACTCAAACGTTCAAGTAAGCGACCAAAACATTAGGAACAGGCTCAGAGAATCTCAGGTGAGGTCAAGAAGAAGTTTGGTGAAGCCAAAAATGACAGCAGCTCACCGCGCGGCAAGATTAAGATTCGCGCGAGAGCACATCCAATGGGTATGGGCAACTGGCAATGGGTGCTCTTTTCGGATGAGTGCAAGATTAAGTTTCATAGTGATGATCGACGGATTAGAGTATGGAGACGTACAGGAGAAAGATTTTCTGAGCCCTGCATTCACGAAACTGATCGGTATGGTGGCCCAAGTGTCATGGTATGGGGAGGGATAAATTTAACCGGTAGAACAGAGCTTGTAATTTTCCGTGACAGCAGAGTAACCTCAGAGAGTTACATTGAGCAAGTCATTTAACCTCAGGTGATACCATTTGCACATTGTTTGGGCCCGAATTTTGTTCTGATGCATGACAATGCTCGCCCTCATGTCGCGCGCGCTACCAGGCTAGCTCTTCAGGAGGCGAATATCGAAGTAATGGACTGACCTGCACGAAGCCCCGACCTAAATCCGATCGAATACGTATGGGATCAACTCAAAAGGAGACTTAAACTACAGAGATTGGCCATAGGATCTCAAGAAGAACTCATACGGGTCTTGATAGTGTGTTTGGATGAAAATCCTCAAGAAAACCTTGTCAATCTCATTCAAAGCATGCCAAACAGAATAGGAGAGTGTGCAAGGAAAAGAGGGGACACACTCATTACTAAGAATTGATCATCACCACTTTACAGCGACTCAGAAGACTTTAAACACAACCTGAATAATTAAGGTAAACATGACAGTTTTGTCAAAATTCTTTTAAATGGTTGAAATAACCTTTTTTTTCCTTAAAATACTGTCACCTTTACTTAAATAAAATGAGTATGCCCTAAATAAATACATTACTTAACTTTCTGTATAAAAAAATAATACTTATGCTTTGTTATTTAGAAAAAGTTGGGTGGGCCCTATTTTGTTTTGGCTAGTGTAGATAGCAAAACAAAAAAATCATACTGGTGTTGCTAGTAATGAATACCAGGTCTCTAAATAAAAATCTAATTATCTCGAAATTTAAGAGAAAAAAATACCAGGTCAATTACCAAACTCTTGAGGGTGAAAATTAAACCAATTCAATTATTTTAAAGAGGAGAAGAGAGAGAGAAAAAAAAATATCCGGCACTGATTTAGAAGAAAAAGACAAAATTCCTGCCCCGCTGGGAATCGAACCCAGGTCACCATGCGTACAATGCCTAGCGCGCTAACTCACTCTGCCACGGTGACTACGGGTATGATCATGCAGTTGAAAGCGATGTTAAATTTTTGTTTAAAAGAACGCTTGCATACGAGTCTGCAACCATGTCGACATTTTCATCTTTACTATTCAAGGTCCAAAACCCAACTGACCAAATTTCGTATTGTGCGCATGACACACACTTTCCCTCTTCTCTTAGGGTTGCAATATCGAAACGAAAATATCGATATTACGTATATCGATAATATCGAAACCATAATATCGATATCCGATATTAGAAGACTTCTCTCCCTTTACAATTCGATATTTCGTTACATAATATCGTTACATAATATCGTTACACAATATCGTTACATAAGTTCGTTACATAATTTTGGTTATGTGCCAGAGCAAAGACATGAAAATGTCAAAATACATTTCCCGCTGTAGACAGCAAAACAAAGCAAGGGCGTGAACTGGTGTTGAAGATACCTCATTGTGTTTCGCTGAATGAGTAATTAGATATCTCAAGAACGGTCGTGGTACCGGGTTTCTTTTCTATTTACTTCCGAGAATTTCCACTTATAAATGCGAAAGTCACCCACTTAACACTCACTCACTCATAATAATAATAATAATAATCACCCACTTAACACTCACTCACTCATAAATAATACTTTTTAGTGGAAGGTAACCACCAGGCGAGTTTAATGCTTAAATTATTTTCTACCACCTAACCCAAAGAGTCTTTTTATTATGTGGTCACTAACTCAAATCAATGAGGAATTTAGTATGTTGAAAAAAACTGTATTCTACCACAAAAAAAAACAAATTGTATCGGTTAAGAAATTGTAGATATATAAAGGACTAGCCGTTTGCCCGTGCTTTGCAACGGGACTAAATTTCAAATTTACTAAGGCATGGCCGTACTGCTGGACAGCAATGCCTTTTTGAACTTTTTATAATTTTTCTGGACAAAGCGATAATGGTTTTGGGGGGGTCAATTCTGAGACATTTTTCGCTATCTCTTACCGTTTTGGCTAAACAACTCCGGACAAACAAACAAACAAACAAACAAACAAACATAGGTAGGTAGGTAGGTAGTCCTTTTTTCTGTTTTATATATAGAGATTTAGTAAAAATCTGAAAAAAAAAGAGATAGCGAAAAGTCGATATAAAATTATTATTAAACAACTTAACCATTCACGAGAAAGTATTGTGTCCATTGTTTTGTTGAGTTTTAACTTTTTTTATTTACTTTTTTGTTGCTATCCTTCATAATCTTTGTCCTCTTTCTCCTGCTCCTTTCAAGTTTTACTTGCTCCCCTACTTCCTCTATTAAAGTAATGGAAGAAATTGATGATATCTTCCATTACTTTAATATTTCATTATCTTCGTCCGTTTCATTCTCCTCTTCTTTCTTTTCCTCTTTCTCCTCTTTTTTTCCTCCTCCGTCTTCTGTTTTCTCCTATCCTTCATAATCTATGTCATCTTTATATTTTCATCTGCTTCATAAATTTCATCTTACACTTAATTATCTCTTCTTTATTCTTTTCTCTCTCCTCTTTCTTTTATCTCCTTCTTCTCCAATTTTTTTTCACTTTCTTTGTCCTCATCTTTTTTTTCTACTCTCCATTTCTGCCCTATCCTAAGTCATTTCCTATCCCACATCCTTCTTTTCTTCTACAAATCGCTTTCCTTCTTTTTCTTCTTTCTTTGCCTTTGAGTCTTCTATTTATTTCTTTTTTTTCTTCGTTAGATCCGTCTAATTGTGCATCCACTTCTTTTTCTCTTTCTTCTGCTCTTTACTCTCTTTCTCATCCTTCTTCTCTCCTTTCTTCATTTTTTTTCCTTTTTAATTTTTTCCTCTTTGTCTGAAAGATGTATGTGCCATGAAAGACATCTCCAAATTCTACTTCTCACTTTTGTTTTGTTTTTTATCTCTTCTTTTATTGTCTACACCATCTCCTCCTCTTCCTCTTCTTCTTCCTTCTTCTTCTTCTCTTCTTGTGTTTCATACTCCTCCACTTTTTTTCAGTATCAGTCAGTATAAACAAAAAGTGAGCAATTGTAGAAGAGAAGGTTCCATTCTCTCCATTTCACTTAGTACTATTTCATCTTCACATTTCATTTCTTTCACTTCTTTTGTCTAGAGTTCTTTTTCTTATCTCCACCATATTTTCTCATTCTTTTTTACCCTCCGCTCCGTATTTCCTTCATATCTATGTTCTACCTGTTTTTATCAGTCTATTCTCTGCTTAGAGTCCTGTAGCGAGACTCTGCTCTTCTCCCTATTTAACATAATATGTAACTCATCCAGACCTAACAAGCCAGGATACCTTGCAGTGTTCCAAGGGTTTAATGGCTTAAAAAATAAAAGCCCATGTCCTCATGATGGTTGATCGCACATAATTATATCATTTTGTTTCAGGACTAGCCAATTTCCATTTAAGTTGGCTGGAGACCATTCTCCCCTACATCTATAGCCAAGCTGGTTACAACAACATCAACCTTTTTGTATTCTTTTGTTTCGTGTCTCTTCTTTTTATCACCACCATCTTCTAGTCTCCTACTTTTTCTTTTTTTTCTCTTTCTCTAATATTTTTTTTTTCTTTCTCTTTTCTTCTCGTTTGTTTTTTTCCAGCGTGGGTTTTAATTGTTCTCGTTTTGTTCTTTCATTGTTAGGAAGAGATTCAGCCTGACAAGTCACAAATTGAGTTAAGCGAGTAGCATCCGTCAGTTTATTTTAATGTTCTCTGTGTTGTGTCTGAGCAGGGTTTAGTAGAAAACGTGACCAAAGCCCCTTTTACCTTTTTTTACACACACTAGATACCTGTGATGTCCTTTATTCTCCCATTAGCTTTCTGCTTTGGTTAAACTCCAGGGATTTTTTCTTCTTTTAATCCCATGACAATTTATCAAGCTGTAGGTTCTTTAAATGATGTCATTTAATTTTTTTTATATTTATAAATTCTTGTCTTCCTTTTTCTCATTATTTTTATCCGTAGTAATTACTAACATGTGTGCACACTTGTACAGTGTACACTAATCGTATACCTACGGGGAATGAAATTGTCACTTCTTGCTCATCAGAAGGAAGGCATACTAAAGGATGGGTAGGTTATAACACCGACCATAAGCGTCTACAAGAGCTGTTGTTTCATGGCTACGAAATAAAAAAGGAACTGAAACATTCATCCTTAGAAAAATATTGAGTCTGCTGTAAAAGAATAGTATGAATACCAATAGATAATAATAATATTACTCTTTAGTAGGAGACTAGGAGATAACCAACAGGCAAGGTGAATGCACACAGCATTACCACCTAAATAACACTCAGAATGTTATTACTATGTGCTCAGAAACTCAAATAAGTGTGGAAAAAATCATGTATTGGGTTAAGTTCGAACCAACGGATCCCTACACTACCTGAAATACTAGACTAGAGCGTTCACCACATGACTACCAATGTACCAAAGACTACCATGGATATCGTCACTTATGTAGTCGTTCGCGTATTATGATGATTTACTTTATTATAACTGTGCATTGGTAGTCAAGTGGTTAACGCTCTAGTCTGGTAATCCAGATAGTGTAGCGCTCCGTTAGTTCGAATCCAATCCAGTGCATGAATTTTTCCTTATTATTTGAGTTTGTGACCACATAATAATAACACTCAGAGGGTTAGGTGGTATAGAATGTTTTGAGCATTAACGTCGCCTGGTGGTTACCTTCCACTACAGAGTAGTAGTATTATAAATTACCCCTGACAAAATTTTGCACTCACAAAATACTTAATTTTTTTTAAATTGAAAGAAATTTCTGAAAGAAAAATATAAAAATAAAAATCCCATTAGACCCCATACGTTTTACCTTTTCTGAGTGTGAAACACGTTTTCAATTAGTTTTATTTGCGCAACAACTAGAACATCGTTGTCTGTTTTATGTGTGATCGTGACGGAACAGAAATGCTGGTAAGCTCCTTGATAATGTGTTTCCTTGTAAGCGTTGATGAGCTGTGGATTAGCCTCACACTGTCTCTGTGTTTCACCTTAGAATAAAAGAAAAATAAAAGTAAGAGTCCCAAAAAATAAAATTAGTTTTATATTTTGAATTCGTTGTCTATTTAAAAGTAATTAGGGCGTTTTTCTTTTTCTTTACTCATGGAATACTACTAGTCTAGCCTTCACTCAAGGTGACCCGGATTCGAATGCCGGCGGGGTCAGAATTTTTTCGGCTCTGTATTTTGCATGACGGGGCCTACCCTAGTTTCGTAAAAACATTTGTAATTCTGGAGTGGGCAATGACCCATAGCGGCATTACGAACTCGATCCCTACTAATAAATAAATCATTAGTATGGATTTTCCAACATTGATTCACCTTTTTTTGCGTCTCCTGATTTTTTCTATTTCCAAGTGTCTGGTCGAGGTCTGGTCACAAGGGCTTTCTCTTCCACCTAACCAATGTAAAATGTATGTACTTATTTATAGTATTTTAAACCAGTTGATAGACAGTTCACCGCTTTCTATTTTCCAGGTTGCTCAACTTCAACATGATCCACATTGTAGAAGACGAGGCGTTCAAGGGATCACAAATAGCAAAACTGTAAGTATGACTTCATTCATTACGACACCATAGCGTGTAGATTTAAGAAGTGTGGAAACCATCCCCCGCCGGCCTACATCGTGGCGTCCTCAGCGCTAGTATCGCACAGGAGTCTCCTCTTCTCGTCCCTCACCCGTATCAAATGTAAACATAAACATAAATATGTATATCAATATGTAAACATAAAAATATTCTACTCCTTTGCGATGGTGTCGCGCTATGAGCCGTTTCCATGCAACTGGGGTTCGTTTCCACACTTCTTAAATCTACACGCTATGACGACACTGAGAAACTGTTTTTTAATACAACGGATTTAATGTAATAATCTATTATTACTTTTGAAATAAAAAAGGTTTAAAAACACTCATCTTAAAAAAAATCCCCTGTCTTTTTTATTTTTTTTCTCCTTACATTGAAGTTTCTCTTACAAAAAGGTTATTTTCCCTCTAAGAGAGGTAAATGTGACCTGGAAATTATTCTCTCTTATATCGAGGTTACTTTTATATCCATTTCTTTTATATCCAGGTTACTTTAATATCCATTTCTCTTATATCCAGGTTACTTTTATATCCATTTCTCTTATATCCAGGTTACTTTAATATCCATTTCTCTTATATCCAGGTTACTGTTATATCCATTTCTCTTATATCAAGGTTACATTTATATCCAGTTCTATTATATCCAAATTTCTCTTATATCCAGTTCTCTTATATCCAGGTTCCTTTAACATCTAGTTCTTTTATATCCAGGTTTCTCTTATATCCAGTTCTATTATATTCAGGTTCCTTTAACATCTAGAACTTCTTTTATATCCAGGTTTCTCTTATATCCAGGTTTCTTTAACATCTAGTTCTTTTATATCCAGGTTTCTCTTATATCCAGGTTGGACTGTACTAATCACACGTCTCCTTCTTCAGCTTTCTAATCTATCTATATTCTATTATATTAAAGTGGTGTTTTTCAACTTTTTAGTTATATACACCCAGCTTTCTAATAAGACACCTCCAGGTCTTCAGAAATGATCAGCAGTAGAATTTAAAACTAAATTAAAGGAAAAGCCAATTCGTAAGAGTTGTCCTCCAATTATGTTTCTACTCGACAAAGTATCCGTCCTGAATTTTTTTTGGATTTTTACAAAGGTTCTTTTCCTAAGCTAACTATAAAAGCTTCTAAGAAATGACTTCATGGTAACTTAGAAATAAGTAAAATTAGTTGTACACAAAAGAAGGATGTCATTTATCTAGAAACCATCATGATTGCATTTATAGAAGTTTGCAATCTATGTATGTACCTAAGTCATACAATACAAAATAAATACCATGTATGTACAATGTACATATAACTAGTGCTCCCCAGAAATTTCTTTGTGGAACTGTATTCACATTTTAGGTATGTATGTATTCTTAGAAAAGTACATAATTATATACATATAGGTAATGTACAGAAGTATGTATATACTCGTATATTACAGTAAAATGTATTCTTTGAAAAGTATAATATCGTATTCACAGTTCTGAAACTTGGGTTTCCTTTGTCTACTGACTGTAGTGTGACTTAATTTGAATGGGTATATATTTTTTATAATAATTTGTATGCTTTTCAAAATTTGAATGCTTTTTACTGACTGCGACTAAATCTTGCGTTTTTGTTACGTATAACAATGTTAAGAAACTTACAATAGAGCGGAGCATAAAACTTCTGGTTCGCTGTAATGTATTACAAAGTTACAAATTTAGCTTGATGGATGTTTCATAAGGTTTCTATAAATAGATGTTCTATTTATAAATTTAAACCTCAATTTTTTTATATTGAACTTTGTATTAGGCGCTCGAACAAAAACCAGTATGGATTGCATTCATAGTAGTTTGAAACTTTTGTACAAAACAAACAGTAGACAATAAATTTTATAAACTGATTGTTTTTTATAAACTGATTGTTATGCTGTGATTATTAGCAAGCCACCATAATTATGGTGGGCAGCATGAATATTTGTCTAAAAAATAAAATATATTATTCTTCTTCTGTTAGCCAAAGCTATCAAATATATGTAGCTGGAGCTGGCTCTTATCTTTTCCTTTATATTGCATACCATTGTATTATTTCTGTTATGAAAATAAATAAATACATATATAAAACAAGTATATACATATACAATTGTTTTTTTTTTTATACATATAAAGATGAGTGTTTCACAGCCTTTTTTATTTCGTAGCCATGACACAAGAGATACTGTAGACTCTTGTGGTCTGTGTTGTAGCCTACCCAAGTACCCATCCCGTAGTGTGCCTCCCCTCTGATGGGCGAGAAGTGACTCAATACTTACCAATTAGGTACTGGGTCAACACGAGCGCACCGGAAGGTATTCCTTACAAACAATTGTAACCAAAAACAGAATTTAAATTTTTGTTGGTACGGGGTATCGAACCCGGGACCTTCCGCATGGCAAGCGAGTACTTAACCACTGAGCTATTCGTGCGCGCTATTGTACTTAACTTCAGTGATCAAACGAGCACTGGTGATGTACTCAACGTGATATTTGCTACCAATCAACGTGGCATTCGACAAAACCAAAAGAGACCATTAACCCAATCCGCAGAATCCCAACTGAGAAAAGCTGTCTTCTTCAGATAAAAGCCGGCGAACTAGATAGACGGGAAGTTTTGTCAATTTATTCAGCACGAGCAGGAAGGCGAAGTTCTAATGTGTTAGGTCAGAACAATTGAAACTCAATCGAGTGGAAGCGAGAAGTTTACCCCTGCAGTGAAACAACACCAGGGGCGAGTTTCTAGGAAATGGAAGTAATTGCTCATCTGGGAATCAAATAAAAGTGCGCTGATAAATTTGCAAATTAAAGCAATGCAGTTTACTCTTAGCTCATTATATCAATGAGGTACCTTAGTTTGAAAATGTTAAATTAATGAGAAATAAGATGTTATTTTTTACCAAATTAATATCAGGGTTGGATGGAAGAGATTGCTGCAGGCAATAACCCCAACCTTCAGGTAGGACATTAGCTTTTTTTTCTGTTATCTTTGTTTTTGTAATCAAATTTATAGTTTAATCTTTTTCTCCTATTCACCGGTCTTAAGCAATAAGTCGGCGGACCTGTAATCTGAAGGTCGTCGGTGGTTCAAGTCCCAAGTTAAGCAAAAATTCAGTGAAGCGAGTTTGACTAGTTGTGATATCACCATTGTAATTAACACAAATATTTTATTTTTTTAATCAGTGTTTCACAGCTTTTTTTATTTCGCAGCCATGAAACAGGAGCTACTGTAAAACCTTGTGGTCTATGTTGTAGCCTACCCTGCCCGTAGTATACCTGCCCTCTGATGGGTGAGAAGTCACACAATACTTCCCATTTAGGTGTTGGGTCAACACGAGCGCACCGGAAGGTATCCCTTACAAACAACTGTAAACAAATTTTGAATACAAATTTTTGTCGGCGCGGTGGGATTCGAACCCGGGACCTTCCGCATGGCAAGCGAATGCTTAACCGCTGAGCCATTCGTGCGCTTGGATTTTTTTATGGATTTTTCTTTTCTCTTTCTCCGCTTCTTCTTACTTCTCCTATTCTTCTTCTCCTCAGCCTCCTTTGATCCCTCTTTTACATTCTCAATCCGGCCCTGGTAAAATCTGCAGTCTACGGCATTAGTTTCGCGGATAGTGGAAAGCTTACCAGGATAATAACACTCCGAGTGTCTGCGTCAACCATGAATCTCCCGCTACCATCTGAAAGTTCTGCTGCCAGAGCTTTCCTCTGTATTTACATACCGTGAAACAGAATTAAATTGCTTTAATTTGATTGCCGATGTTAATAAGGAACGAATTAATAACAATTAATAATAATAGGTAATGTTTTTTTCTTTCTGTTTTTATTATATTTGTGTGAATCAGTTTCGTGATGTCACAACTCGCTTTTGCTTAATCGAAGCTGAAACCCGGGACTTCCGACCTTCAGGTTAGAAGTTCGCCGCCATATCAATCATGGTTGATCGGTTCTTTTTGTGATTTTGTCACAATTTTAGTGGATAGCGCAGAATAATAGGACTTTTCTGTATATTTAATAATCCCAATATCTTATGTTGTGGACTTGAACCACTCACCTCCAGGTTACAAGTCAGGTTACAGTGGATGTGCCTCGACCACCGAGAAATATATTTATTTATTTTTAATTCTTGCAATCGGTAAAGTTCACACATATGAGCTCTTCCACACAACCAATTAGATATAATAATAATTATTTTTCTTCTTCAAAAAAAAATGAAATCTTTTAATATGACCAATTGACCATGGAGTTGAAAGCGACGTTAAACCCAAATTGAAAATATATAGTAATATATATTATTACTCCAAGTACTATTGTCATTTTTAGGAGTAAGTTAGTTAAGTATTCTAAGTTAACTAACTTACATAGCATTGATTTGAGTAAGTTAATTAAGTATTCTAACTTAATTAACTTACTCAAATCAATTCTGAAGTATTTTTACTCAAAACAATATGAATAATGTGTTTATTTATTTTCTTGAGAACTTATATATTTCATCGTATTTATTTACATGAACATATTGGGTCTCGAACCACCGACCTCCAGGTTACGAGTCCGACAACAAATGTAGACGTTACACAAATATGTATTGTATACTACATAAAGTCAATTAGAGTTATAGACGACTGATACCATGAACATATTTAACAGTATGAACAGAACAGGGTAGAAGTGTCTGTCTCAGTGATTGTCTGTCATTATGTCTGTGTGTCCGTCTGTCTATTTTCTCTATAGTTAGAGAAAAGAGTGGGTTTTATAGCTCCAGAGAAGTAAGAAAGAGCAAAAGATAGAGAGATAGAGAGAGAGAGAGGGAAAGAGGGAAAGAGAAAGAGAAAGAAAGACGTGAGAAAAGGGGAAATATTTTAATGGAGCCAATTCTCAAGGTTTCATTTGGATGATAAATATTTCACTGACAATCAAAGATAGCAGGGAAAAGAAATAAAGAGAGAGAGAGAGAGAGATAGGACGAGAGAAGGGGAGAGGGAGATAGATAGATAGAAGAAGATAAATATAACAATAGTGGAAAGAAGACGAGAAGTTAGGAGAAAGATCATAGAACAAAAGAGAGAAAGATAGAGAGAGGGAAAGAGGGAGATGGATAGAAAAAGATAAATAAAACAATTGTGGAAAGAGGAAGAGAAGTTAGGAGAAAAAGATCATAGAACTAGAGAGAGAAACAGAGAGCGAGGGAGAAAGAGAGAGAGGGAAGATGAGAAGACATTAGAAAGTTGATCAGGGAAGAGAGAGTGAGAGAGAGAGAGATTTACATAAGAATGACGGAAGAGGGGGTGGGAAGAATTTAAATGATTTGCTGAAAAAAGAGAGTGAAATAGAGATAGGGAGGAAAATTGAAAGAACGAGGGAGGGAGAGAGAGAGAGGAAAAAAATAAATGAGTGTGATAGAAATGGAGAGAAAGGAAGGAAGAGGGAGAAAGAGAGAGGGATAGGAAAATAGTGAAGTGGGGGGCAATAGGAAGAAGTTTAATGAGCTCGTAAAAGAAATGGGACATAGGTAAAGAAATAAATAGATAAATACAGAGAGAGATAGAGTGAACATAAATGAGTGTGAAAAAAGAAAAGGAGAGAAAGAAATAGACAGTAAGAAAGAGATAGGAAGGAGAAAATAAATGAGTGTGATGTAGAAAGAAATCCAATTGTCCAAGAGAGAATGAGAAAGAGAGGGAAAGATAGAGATAGAGTTAACATAAATGCGTGTAAAAAAACGAAAAGAGAGAGAAATAGAAAGTGAGAAAGAGATAGGAAGGAGAAAATAAATGAGTGTGATGTAGAAAGAAATCCAATGGTCCAAGAGAGAATGAGAAAGAGAGAGAAAGGAGAGAGAATAGTTAAAAAGTTATCATAATTGTGTTAATCACTTACGTGATATCACAACTACTCAAACTAGCTTTACTAAATCCACGCTGAAACCTGGACTTGAACCACCGACCTCCAGGTTACAAGTCCATCGCCTTACCGTTCAAGCTACTGAGGTCGGTAAGGCGAGAGAATAAAGAAAAATAATTAACTTATCTTTCCTACTATTGACCCTTAATTTCTCTCTTTTCGAAACCTTCAGTCAATCCGTCTCATAGAATTCATTTTCCTGTCTTTCTTTCCCCCTCCTCTCTCTCCCCTTGACGATTCCAAGTCTTTCTACATCACACTCATTTATTTTATCCTTCCTATCACTTTCTCAATTTCTATATCTCTTTCTCAAATTTCTATTTCTTTTCCCTTCTCTTTTCTTTTTTCACAAACATTTATTTTGCTCCAAATCTTCACTATATTTTTTTAATTTTTTTTGTTCACTCTCTCTCTCTCCTTCTCTCTCACTCCCACTCCTTTTGATTTTCCTTAATCTTTGTGATTCAGCCTCACCCAGCCTAAATTAAATTCCAGCCAAGTTCCAGCAAGCCAAGCTAGAGGATAGTTTGCAGTTAAAAATATACAAAATGAGGTACTCAGAAAACGGGTTTTAATAAAAGAAATAGTTTAGTACCAAGATAACTTGGCCGCAAACAAGATATCACTGCATTCATTGGCGAATAAAATTAATACATAAAAAATATAATAAATGCTAATAAAAAAAAAAACAATACATAAAAAAATAACAATAAAATACAAGCCTCTTTCTTGATCCTCTGAGCCTTAGTCATGTTGCTCAGGCAACTTTCGTAGGCTTTTTAAGGTATTTGAAGCTCGTTTTTGGTGGTTTTGATCTCAGAAATGCCTTGAATGATATAATATATTATAACAAAATATAATATAACAATACAAAATTTCTATTTCAATATTTTTTTTTTGAAAAATTTGTACAATTTTATATTAATTTAAGTAAATTACAAAAACGTCTCTGTACACAATAATTTTTACTCTTTCTTTGAATGACCTTTATCTTTTTAAATGCGAATTTTGGTCTCAGTCAAGTCATCAAAAATCTGAAAAAAAGGAGGCAATCATTTGTTCTCTTACCTGATGATTTTGAAGACTGGAGATTTTGATTTTATTTTGAACTGATGATTTTGTAGACGGCAGATTTTGATTTTATTTTGAACTGATGATTTCGAAGACTGGAGATTTTGATTTTATTTGGAACTGATGATTTTGAAGACTGCAGATTTTGAACTGATGATTTTGTAGACTGGAGATTTTGAACTGATGATTTTGTAGACTGGAGATTTTGATTTTATTTGGAACTGATGATTATGAAGACTGCAGATTTTGTAGACTGGAGATTTTGACCTGATGATTTTGTAGACTGGAAATTTTGAATTTATTTGGAACTGATGATTTTGTAGACTGGAGATTTTGATTTTATTTGGAACTGATGATTTTGTAGACTGGAGATTTTGAATTTATTTTGAACTGATGATTTTGAAGACTCCAGATTTTGAATTAATTTTGAACTGATGATTTTGAAGACTCCAGATTTTGATTTTATTTTGAACTGATGATTTTGAAGACTCCAGATTTTGATTTAATTTTGAACTGATGATTTTGAAGACTGCAGATTTTGATTTCATTTTGAACTGATGATTTTGAAGACTCCAGATTTTGATTTAATTTTGAACTGATGATTTTGAAGACTCCAGATTTTGATTTTATTTTGAACTGATGATTTTGAAGACTCCAGATTTTGATTTAATTTTGAACTGATGATTTTGAAGACTGCAGATTTTGATTTTATTTTGAACTGATGATTTTGAAGACTCCAGATTTTGATTTAATTTTGAACTGATGATTTTGAAGACTCCAGATTTTGATTTTATTTTGAACTGATGATTTTGAAGACTCCAGATTTTGATTTAATTTTGAACTGATGATTTTGAAGACTCCAGATTTTGATTTTATTTTGAACTGATGAATTTGAACACTGCAGATTTTGATTTAATTTTGAACTGATGATTTTGAAGACTGGAGATTTTGATTTAGTTTTGAACTGATGATTTCGAAGACTGCAGATTTTGAATGTATTTGGAACTGATGATTTTGTAGACTGGAGATTTTGATTTTATTTGGAACTGATGATTTTGAAGACTGGAGATTCTGATTTGACTAATACCGTTTGTGATTTTGAAGACCGCAAATGAAAAACCAAAGCAATTAATAGACTTTTAACAATCTATATATTATTTTTTTAATGAATTGCAAAGAATTATTTTTTGAATATAAACAAACTAAGTATTTTTAATTACGTATTATATCGTATTGATTTAAAAGAAAAATCTATAATTATTTATTGATTATTTATTGAAATAAATTTGTTTTCATGTACTAATAAAAAAAATTGTCAACTCACCTTTTTTAGTTTCACAATTTAAAAAAAGAAGATAACTGACAGTAATTAGATTTATGATGACTTGACGACTCATTTTAACTATTGTTGCGTAGTACTAATTCATTTTTGGCGCTCAAAATTTGAAAGGTCATTCAAAACAAATCACGGATATTTTTTTAATATTTTTTTTTCTGCTGATAAAGTAAGTCCGAGATTAATAGACGTTTTTGTAATACCTCTGTGGCACTGCGTCTGAGATTGCGTACTGTCTTAGATGAGGAAAACCGAAGCTTTGGAAATAATTAAATTATCAATTTTGTCTATTAATTTCGCCCTAAGTATACAAGTTTGTTGGAAAAAAAATCCCCTATTTTAACCTAAAAGTAGCCTTGAAACCCATCATCATAAACGTAAAACAATTAAAAATCCCCAAAACAAATATCTCCATTGCCAACCCATCTCTTCTTCACTTGTCAATATTCTGATTGTATTACATGTTGTTGTTGGTGTTGTTGTTACGAGCTTGGCTACAACTGGGGCCGAGTGATGGTCTCCAGTCAACTTTTAGCCGGCTCTTCCTGAACCAAATATTCGTGCGATCATCCATCGTGATAAACTTGGACTTTTTCTTCACGAGCCATTGAAGTCATTGAACCCTTGGGAAATCTAATGCATCTTCGTTGTTCCAAATATTCATGATATACTCGTATAGATTATCGGCACGCTCTCTGTTGTGGTGGAAAAACAAATTTTCATGTCGTCTATATCAGCAACATTTGTTTCGTTAGACCGACCTCAGTAAGGCGGCGGACTTGTAACCTGGAGGTCGGTGGTTCAAGTCCCGGTTTCAGCGTGAATTTAGTAATGCGAGTTTAAGTAGTTGTGGTATCACGAAAGTGATTAACACAAAAATATGATAACGTTTTTTTTTCGTTAAATGAAGCATTCGTTACGTCAATGAAACATTTTTTGTCCAAATAAACCGAATCCGCGACACGCTACGTAGAATATACACAATATTCAGGACTTTGTGTTTTGCTTACTTTTTTATCGACCTCGGTAGCTTGATCGATAAGGTGGCAGACTTGTAACCTGGAGGTCGGTGGTTGAATTCCCGGTTTCACCGTAGATTTAGTGAAGCTAGTTTGAGTTTATGTGGTATCGCGAAAGTGATTAACACAATAATATGATAATTTATAACTTTTTTTTAACTAAAATTTTGAGAGCAGACTGCGAATTTGGATGTGGTTATTTATTTTCGTGATTTATAATGTACAATAGTCCATTGATAAAATCCAAAGTTATTCACTGGCCTGCAGGGATTTTTTTCGATAGATACGTCTACTTTTATTTTATTGTTTCAAGTCTCTTATACAGTCAACACATTTTTATACAATTAAAATCTGAGCGCACGGCAGTGCGCCAGGCCAAGTTTCAGCAAGCACGGCAGTGTATCTTTACACGAACCAATTCACCCGGTTTTTCACACCCTCATATCTTCGGTTCAATTGATCATAGAGATGTGAAATTTGGAACAGAGATTGCCCTAATATCATTAAAAAGACACTAAAGTTTTATGCTATCGGTTGTATGGAATATTACCACTTTATGTATATATTGTATATGTATAAAATGACAATATAACCATCACAAGGTGCGAAACTGGCCAAGTTAGAGGATAGTTTGAAGTTAAAAACATACAAAATGAGATACTCAGAAAACGGGTTTTAATAAAAAGAAATAGTTTAGTACCAAGACAACTTGGCCGCAAACAAGACATCACTGCATTCATTAGCGAAACCTTTTTGGATAGGAGTTCTGGAACTTGGCCCTTTTTTTAACGGTAGTTTTTTGTGGGAATATTATTTTCCAGCCTAAATTAAATCCGAAATACCTGTTTATTTATTTACACTTTATTTTTTATACAATACACACAACATCAAATTATTAACAAAGATAAAAATTAACAGTATTTACAAAATAAGATATAGAAAAAAAAAAAAAAAATTAAATTTAAATGTACAATGTATTATATTCCGGGGCGAAGTTAATGCCTTAGGAATTTTCTGCCACTTAACCCCAATTATTATTATAATTATAATTATTGTTATTTTCCACGTTGATCACTGTGGTTGAGTGGGATAGCGTAATAGGCTTGTACGAACGGTGACCTGGGTTCGAATCTCAGCTGGGTAGAAAATTATCTCTCTGTATTAATTAATCTAAATTATTACAACAATAACAAGAAAAACTAAGATCACCCTTACCTTCCTTCCTTGTTCCACAGGATATTGATCTTTCTCATGAAATACAACAGCAACATGAAAACTTAAGAAACACGGGAGACTCAATGGTCTGAGAACCGCCATTTAATAATACATAAATATGTAATTTTATGCATTTATAAATATAAATGCACAAAATAAATAGGTATAGATTCAGGATTTGTAGCATCATGGCATAGGGCATTCTCTCCAGAATTGATTAACTTGAGCACGCAAAATGAATTTGCATAAGCTTGTTTTATGGGAATATAAAACTTTCTAGAACCGCTTGTCTACTGAAAATAAAACGATTTCTAGAGAAAATAATATCACCCACACATAAAAAACGCACAGTCTTTAGTGCCGTTTTACTTCAGAAAAATCAGCCAAAGTGCTAAAATTAACCAATTGATGTTTTTTTCTCTAAAATTTCTAAAATGATTACTCATATAAAACATTTGTTGATTTGTCCATCATGCGTTTTGACTCGGCGCTCATTTGATTTCAGACAACCGACCTAAGTAGCTTTATCCATAAGGCGGCGGACTTTTAACTTGAAGATCGATGGTTCAAGTCCCGGTTTCAGCGTAGATTTAGTAAAGCTAGTTTCAGTAGTTGCCATCACGTAAGGGATCTACACAAATATGATAACTTACTGAAACCGATAAAGGTAGAAGAATCATACTATTCATTTTTTTACGGAAATTGATTTTTTTATGATAAATAATGATAACTTTCACTTGATTTCAGGAGTCTGAAAGGCAACAAGGTTCTGAAAATTCTACACCCAAGAGCTTTCGTAGGAGTACTTAGTCTTCGTCACCTGTAAGTATCTTGATTTTTGTCCAGTCAATAGTTTCTCATGTCTTCTTCCTGGGACCACCGACCTCAGTAGCTTGAACGGTAAGGCGATGGACTTGTAACCTGGAGGTCGGTGGTTCAAGTCACGGTTTCAGCGTGCATAGTAAAGCAAGTTTGAGTAGTTGTGATATCACGTAAGTGATTAACACAAATATGATAACTTTTTAACTATTCGCTCTCCTTTCTCTCTGTTTCAACTTGGTCGAAACTTCAACTTGAGGCCGTGTCTGGCTTGGTGAATGGGACGAAGAGCTCAAATTTGAAAGATTTTACCACTGAAAAAATTAAAAGAAAAAGTACATATATCTTTATTTCAATAGATAAATAAGAATGGTGTTGCTGCTTGATCTGCACAAGCTGTGAAGTGTAGTTATATCTCCCTGGCCTTTATCTTATGTATATTAGCTTCTGTTGCTATTGGGGTCGGTATTGTTCAAACTCATGGTTGAGGTTGGTAGGGTGGAGCACGTTTTTTATGGCTGGATCTATTTGGTTACGTCCTGATTGTCCTAAACGAAAAAGCATGAATAGCGAAAAATATGGTGGTTAATTTTACTAATTTTTTAATTGTGAAAACCTATTTTATGTTCTTTTACATTACTTTTTCCCAAAAGTACATGGGATGAGCAATTTTGTTTTATATAAATAGGTAATACAAATGATGTATGTATATTTCTATATTCATGAAATACATAGAAAAACTGAGTGAGAAACAAGAAATAACAGGAGACAATTCAAATTCCTGCTCAGAGGAACAAAATGTCTGAGATGTTATTGCTCTTCAAATATTCTCCTTATGTTCATTCTAATAATATCGCTTTATTTATACTGGAATTTATATAGCCCATTATTCTAGCAGTTTTAAGAGGTCAAAATCCCAAACCGCGACCTCTGGATTACAAAAGCGAACCATTGACAACCGAGCTACCTACACTGAGGGACACGAATACTGTAATTTATAAAACTCTCCACATAAAACAAAGAAAACTAGGGCTATTTTTAAGAAAATAGAAAGACAAAAAACACAATTTGGTTTTAAAAAAACACCAAAATGAATTATTTATCTGACGTATGCAATGTCTTTTTTTTATTTCCAGGGATCTGTCCAACACCGCCATCGAATATCTGCCAACGGAGGGTCTCAAAGAGTTGGACGTTCTCAAAGTGGAGGCCACCTACTCTATGAAGGTGTTCCCCTCCATCTACAACTTTCAGGTGAGTGGAGGCGACTTTTTACTTCTTTTTTTTTAAAGCTTTATTGGGTAGAACAAAAAATATACACAGTAGAACACAATGATATATAAAGAAATACAAAAAGATTAAACAAATAAACAAGAAGGAAAAAAAAGAGAGAAATGTCCTACCTAAAGGGCGGGGTTATTGCCTGTGGCAATCTCTTCCACCCAACCCTTTACTTGAGTCGTCCTAACATTGGAGGCCTTGCTGCTATAATCGGGCAGTAAAATTAAGGCGATATTATTATTATTATTATGAATTTCTCAATTTCATTTTACAAACAATGAAATAATAGAATATGTATCCAAATCATCCGACCCCAGTGGCTTCATCGATAAGGCAGCGGACTTGTAACCTTATTAAAGCGAGTTTGAGTTGTTGTGATATCACGAAAGTGATGAACACAAGTATGATAACTTTTTTTTTACTTATTACCCTTTTACTTACTTATGACTCTCATGTAAGTACTTAATGCTAGATAACCAATATGCTTAAAGTAACAAAAGAAATTTAATAGGGAGATATCTCATTTTGCTCATTGCATGGTACCCCAATTTCGAAAGAAGATATCATCTGTCTTGAATGAAACTACCTTGACAGTTAGGCGAGATTAATGAAACTCCTTGGCAGGGTTTAAAATTAGAAAGCTTTCGGATATACGAGTATTATGAGGAATAGTACAGCAAGAGTAAATAATAGCTACGAGGAGAAATGTTAGTAGGGAGTTGGAAATCTTGCCAGCCTTCTAAACCTTTTGAAATATTACGTAAATTTTTAAAAATACTGGTTTTATGTCATTTAAAATATTGTATTATTTTAAAATATTAAAATTAAATTAAACCCAATGACATCGAAGACCTCCATGACCCTTATTCACTTTTTTTTTGAAAAGGTAAGTGTGCCCCGGAACCGCTTTCGCATTACTTCAGGGCACTTCACCTTTACATCCATGCCATTCCGGAAACGGAAAATTTCGGTCAGAAATTTACGCTCCGACCGGGATTTGAACCCGCAACCCCCGGGTCAGTAACTAATGCTCTTAACCACTGAGCCACGGAGGTCAAAGGGTGGCGTCATCATGAACGATGTTAGCCAGACAGTGGAGGAATGACTCGGCACTTCTACCACTGTCTTCACAAGGAGGCTAATAATTGACAAGGGCCCCCAGAACCAAGCCAATGTTGGTCTACTGCCTGTTTATAGTCCCCCAGACAGACTGCTGGGCTACTCCCTGTTTATAGTACCTGCTGGTCTACTCCCTGTTTATAGTCCCCCAGCCAGACTGCTGGTTTACTCCCTGTTTATAGTCCCCCAGCCAGACTGCTGGTCTACCTCCCTGTTTACAGTCCCCCAGCCAGACTGCTGGTCTATTCCCTGTTTACAGTCCCCCAACTAGACTGCTGGTCTACTCCGTGTTTATAGTCCCCCAGCCAGACTGCTGGTCTACTCCCTGTTTACAGTCCCCCAGCCAGACTGCTGGTCTATTCCCTGTTTACAGTCCCCCAACCAGACTGCTGGTCTACTCCCTGTTTATAGCCCGCAGGTAGACTGCTGGTCTACTCCCTGTTTAGAGTCCCCAGCCAGACTGCTGGGCTACTCCCTGTTTATAGTCCCCCAGTCTACTGATATGCATGCTGCATACTCCCCTCCAGACTTTACCTTCCACTAAAAGAGTATTATTATTACTACTTACCCCTCCACCTCCTCCAAGCATCCACTGATATGCATTCTCAACGCCCCCCGCCTCCCCTTCCAACCCCCACGGAGATGCATACTCAGCGATGCACATAAATAATAAGATGAAAGAAAATGTTCACGAGAAACTACAATAGAGAAAGCACAGGAAAGATAGGAAAACATAAAAGTAGGGTAGAGATACCCAAATATGTGCCCTCGGCTGGGGTCCAACTGGGGGTGGGGAAAGCCCATCAAAAAAAGATTTACACCTTGTTATGCAAATGAACTGATTTAAGTCCCCTAATCATAATGAAATTCTGAGACTGAGGATTTTAATTATAGATTTAAATTACGTCGTGTTATGACCATGCAATTGAAAGCGAGGCAACGATACACATAAATATAGTAAAACCTTTTCTAAATGAATTGCGAAGTATTGTGTCACTTCTAGGCCATCGGAGGTAAGGCATACTATGGGATGGGCAAACTAAAACACAGACCACATGTGTCTACAGTAGCTGTTGTTCCATAGCTATGAAATAAATAAAAAAAATCTGGTGTAAACATCACACGACTTTCCTTATCATATTAGGAATGGGAACAGGACCAAAAGCCACTGGTGACTCAAAGGTAACAGTGAGCTAAAATCAAAGCCAAATTCGTAATCAGCACCTCAAAATCTTTGGATTTGATATGTCACAATCCCCATCTAGGATGAATAATAAAAAAGTTAGTCTGAGCGGGTCCCCCCCAAAATACCGGTAAATTGGGGCCGAGGTCCAAAAAGTTCAAGATATCAAAAAAATGATAAGAAGAGACCCCTATTATTTTTTTAATTTAAGAAAATGTTGTTCTGTAATTTTTTTTTGTATCTTTAACCAATTCATAGAAGCGGCGCTTTCGGCCAATATTTGCGGCCCTGCGGCCGCATTTTGCGGCCGATTTCAATCAAAAGTTTCGTGGTTCGTCTGATGTATAAAATTGATTTGTATACCAAATTTCAAGTCTCTAGCTCTTACCGTTCGTTAGATATCCTGTTCACAGACAGACAGACAGACAGACAGACAGACAGACAGACAGACAGACAGACAGACGCACGGACCAATGGCTGAAAACAACTTTTTTGGTATCCTGAGGCTATGATTCGTCCAGAAATGTGAAAAACTGGGTAGGTCAAATTTTCGACGAATACAATACTTTCCTTATTATAGGATAAGGAAAGTAAAAAAAACTGTGAAAAACAATTGTGGAAAAAATAAGATTTGAATCATTTGTTTAGTTATCATTTTCGTACATTAAGTAAGATTAATAAAATCTTGAAGTCTGATATCTGAGCAAGCCTTTCATTTTAACTCTGACACAAAGGGCTAGATATCACACTTTTTTATTTAACTAAAATAGCATACATTATCTGATTTCATTTTTATCTATTTCGTTGATTGTTATGTTTTGTAAATAAAAAATAATTAATTGAGAAAAAAAAAGGCTGCACCAGCCTCACACTCAATACTTCTGACTCTCCTTCTCTCAGAATTGAGTGTGAGTAGTAAATACTCGTAGAGAATAAGGTATGATCGTGGTTGAAATATCAGGTAATTTTTTTCGTTCTAATGTTTAATTGCAAAAATATGCATGAAGTAATTAATGACCCTCCAGCGATTATCTTCCTTTCAAGAGGATCAATTATTGCGTTAGTAATAATTATGAGCTATATTTTTTCATGTCCACAGCACTATTATTTTAAGAGAGCTTTTGCACCATAATGACTCTTGAATAGCTTAGCTAACAATAAAATTAGCCATCATTTATTTGAAGAGCCCCATTGTATTTGTTTGAAGGGGAAAAATGCATTCAACAATCACGACCTGTGGCCTGTGGGTTTATAGAATGAGAGGGATACGGTGTTTGACTGTTAGGACTGTTAGAATGAAGGTCTCGAGTTCAAAACCCAGAGTTAAAAGATTTGTTTCCAATGTTTGCTTACAAATTAAAATTTTCTACCGTATATCATCAGGTGGAAAGTAAAACTGACCATCTGCATTTGGACAACTTTTCAGGAGAGCCGCGCAAAGTTTTGGCGTGGCGGGCCTTCCTGAAAACACCTTCCCGGTGTACTGTTTTGCGCTCACAATTAAAATTTTCTACTTTATTGCATCGATTAAACCCTGATTTCACCAAATGAATCTTCAAATGATGTAACTCCACCAGTCTTTCAGGTAAAAATTGTTTTTCGGTTCCGACCAGAGTAAAGAAAAATCGCAAAAATGACCAACTGTCAATTGGTCTGTTTTACCTTCTAGCCGACGAAATATTTTGACATATTTCTAGTGTACATCTGGAGACATTATTACTTCCGATTATTTTCTAATATAAGAAACTGAACTATTGTGTTCGTTTTTTGGAAAGAAAAAATATTTTTTTCTTCGAATTCAATTTTCTCGTATTTTTTCCTACTTCAGTATTAGATTAAACTATTTCTTGAGTTTACTTTCAAATCTTCCAAGTCCTTTATGTATACGTACTATGCGCATATTATTACCTGTACAGTCAAACCTGGATATATTGGACTCGGGGATATATTAGAAACCTCTTGAAGAAGAAGAATAATATTTATTTTTTAGACAAATATTCATGCTGCCCACCATATAGTGGGTTAGAGAAAATTCAGGTCCCTGCGTCACCTAGTCATGTGTAATAGAGAACTGGCTATATTAAATCTTATTTATAATAGATTTTTCCTATATCCCTTGGGTTCTATTATATCCAGGTTCCACTGTACTAGTAAAAGTAGGTACATTGTTTTTTTTTCAGATAATTTAATTGAAATATCTTCTTTTGATTTATTTCTTTTCTTGCTCGTGAGCAGTCAAGATTTACCAGTTCAAGCAAATTTTGACAATCAATCTGACCTGACATATTTCATGATTCGACCATAAATAGCATATCGTTCTTGTTTCATAATTCAGAGTATATCGTTCATACTGTATATTTCCCTTACATTTATCCCACGTTACATTTATCCTATGTTGCTTTTAAGTTCGGCATTGTTCCTCCTCATAGCTCAGGTAGGTAGGGTGGAGCACGTTTTTTATGGCTGGATGCCCTTCCTAACGCCAATAATTCTACTTGGTTTTAACGCCCTGATCAGGACGGCGGTGTTACCCTCCATTCACTGGGAATCGTACCATCTATCGACATTAACCTCACCCAGCCTGGGTAGGGCCGTAAATGCCAGCCTCAAGTGTTTGGAGGGAACAGAGCTTGAAAAGTCTGCTCCAACCGGGGATTGAACCCGGGATCTCTGGACTACAGGCAGTAGTCACAACCGCTATGCCATGGAGGCTGGCTGAGTATATTGTTCATTTGTCCAACATTAGGTACATGGTCCTTATCCTAAGAATAATACAAGATAATGTGCAGCATGAGGTACATTTTCACAAGCACATGATAGCACATTACGTTTTATTATTATCATTATCGAAGCTGTTTCTGAGAAACTTTAATTTGGTAGAAATACTTTCTTCTAAGTTTTTGTTTTTCTTAGATAACACTCAAAAATATTATGAGTTAGGTATTTCTTTATATTAGTTAGGTATTTGGAAAGTTTTCCTGACAAAATGGAATTCAGTGATGAAATAATAAATTTAATAAATAGACAAAGAAAATAAACTTTGATTACTTATTTTCAAACACAGGTAGGTAATTTGCTGATTAATATTAAAACTGCTACATGTCATTTTTTATATAAAAAAATAAGCTTGAGGAAATAAGATATTTAAATGTGAAAATAAAATTCCCTTTTTCGAAGTTGCATTTTAGCCTTAGATAATATTATTGAATCTAAAATTTTAGTTGTGAAAATAAATACTGTATTGTAGGTTTTTTTTTTGGTGAAGCACAAGCCCTCTTCACACTTTGTGTGGGTAGCGCAGCATTACTAAGAGCCTCCTTCACATTATTCTATCACATTAATCCAGCCACTGGTCGTTACTCATACAAGTAACTACTCATTTTTCCTCACGAGGTATGATTGGACCCCGAACATCCAAGTACAGAGCAGAAAAATTCCTGCCCCTCTGGGGATCGAACCCAGGTCACCATGCGTACAATGCCTATCGCGCTAACTCACTCGGCCACGTTGACCACTTGTGAAAATAGATAAATAAAATATTAATATTTTTATGGACGCCCGACATTTCATAAATATGCAATGTGCAATGTTTTGTGAAAATCTTCTTATAATAAAGTTCTTAGTTCTCGCAGGAATAATTCCATTTGTTATTCATGGACACGGAGAAAGCTTTTTTTTATGAGGAGAAATCCGTACTTACAGTTTTCATAACTTAATAAAAAGCAGCCTTGATAATTGAATTAATATGCTGTTGAGAGTATTACCTGTAATTTTTTTAACGACTCCTTGTCCGTAAAAAAACAATAGAATAAAAAATATGTCCATAACTCGGAAAAATTGAAATGTTATGATAATTTTGTCTTTCATGGTGAAATTATTGTGATAATGATGAAGTTTCTCTCTCTCTCTCTCTCTCTCTCTCTCTCTCTCTGTCACTAGACTAGGGCCTTAACCACTTCAACTGTTATTATTTATTTAGGGAAAATAGACAAAGTCGAGATCACAACAAGTCAGAACTTGCCCTACATTTTTGCTAAAAAAGAAAATGTAGAATATAAACCACAGAGTTATAATGAAAATAAACAGTTTGAGCAGACTTGCGATACGTTACGCCAATTGAATTCCAGTCACTGTGGCAGTAGTCACTGTGGCAGAGCGAGTTAGCGCGCTAGGCATTGCACACATGGTGACCTGGGTTCGATTCCCAGCGGGGAGGATTTTTTCTGCTCTGTCCTTGGATGTTCGGGGTCCACTCATACCTAGTGAGGAAAAATAAGTAGCTGCTTTAATGTGAAGCAGCGACCAGTGGCAGAATCTTAGGCAAAAAAATAATACAAGATATTGTAAATTAAAGTGCATGGTAAAGTCCTATGATTCTGCGCTACCCACTAAAATTGTGACATGATAACACAAAGAAAAAGCATTATTATAATTGAATTCCATTGAATTTTTTGACCGTATCTGACGAAAACTCGTTTCTGCACATGTGCTCAATCCCTTAATTGAACTAGCGTCCCGTAAAAAGTTACGTACCTATCTTGCGCAACCTCATTTTGTCTATTAATTTCAACCTTAATAGCTTGAAAAGTTAATTTTACAATGAAAAGTAACTATTCTTGTTTCAATATTAAATATTGAGAAAAAAAATATACCTAGTACCTAAATTTTTACTATATTTTTTTTTTTTTTCAAAACTTTTAAATCCATCCTTTTTATTATGTGGCACCGGTAAGAACTTCTACAATTATTAAATTATCGCATTAAATAAACATTAAAATCTCGCCCAAGGTCATTAAAAGTCATAAAAATTGTTCAACAACACTTTTCATGATAATGCACGAAATAGAAAAGTTGTGATTACTTCTAAATACGAGCCAAGAAAATTTAAGTTATACTTTTAAGTTTAAGTTTATACTAGAAAATTAAGTTTATACTCTGAATTTTTTTTAATCATTTTTTTTGATCTAGGTATTTTTTTTTTATTTTTTTCCTTTAAGCGCTTTAACCTTATCTACAGGCAGGTCTTTCGCGCCGATTCCCTAATTTGAAATCATGTTGTAGAGTTTAAGAGCATTTTTAATGGCATTGAATTCAAGAGAGTCTCCTTAAAAAAGAACCAAGCCCTTTTAAAACGCGTTTTAAAGAAGGTTACTATATTATTATTTTTTCATCGTTTATTTATTGAATATGGGCACATCATAAAACAGGATGTCAAGTTATACTAATCTTAATACACCCTCAAGTCGGAAAATTCCGTCCAATCACAGCGCAATATAGCCCTAGTTAAACAATTATTGTGTCCGTTTGGACGCCAGACCTCCTCCGTGGCGTAACGGTTGTGACTACTACCCGTAGTCCAGAGATCCTGAGTTCGATCCCCGGTCGGAGCAGAGTTTTCATACTGAAAATTCAGTTCCCTCCGTACATGTGAGGCTGGCATTTCCGGCCCTACTCAGGCTGGGTGAGCTTAATGTAGTTAGCTGGTACGATTCCCAGCGAATGGAGGGTAAAATGCCCGTCGTGTCTATCTCAAGTCAGGACGTTAAAACCAAATAAAATCAATGGACATGACAGGAACCTAGACATTGGATGTGGGGGTCCATATAATCTTCTCTCCACCGTGGATTAGGTATCAATACCTATCTTATGGACATGGAATTATTATTAGATTAAATCTTATAAAGCCGTTCTTAATTTTTTAAGTTTCCGTTTAACTTCTAACAAACAAACTTCATAAAAAAAACAAATGAGAGTATACCCACATTCAAAAGATAAAAATCTTGAAATGTAGTGGAGAGTATATTCTTCAGATTTTTTTAAGTTATCGACTTATTATTAAATGCTTTATTAGATACATAAAACGACATTTATATTTTTGTACAATACAAAATCATCTCGAAAGAGCCATTATTGTTGAGTCATCATCATCATGGGGCGGCGTCATCGTGAACGATCGTGGTCAGGCTTTTGAGTAGGCAATGTTGAGTAGGCTATTAAAAATAAAACGGTTCAAGGTGAATCTAAATGAGGTGAAGAAAAACGTACTTTGATAGACCTTATGTGTTAGGAGATGTTCAAAAAATTAAATGACCTTCAATAAGTAGGAGATGTTAAAAAAATTGAATGACCTTCAATAAGTAGGAGATGTTAAAAAAATTGAATGACCTTCAATATGTAGGAGATGTTAAAAAAATTGAATGACCTTCAATTTTTAGGAGATGTTAAAAAAATTGAATGACCTTCAATGTGTAGGAAATGTTAAAAAAATAAGTGACTCATATGAATTGAGCTAGATTTCGTCGAGATAGAGGGAAAAATGATATTAGCCTTTCCGGGAAAAAAGAAATAGAGCTGATGGGATGAAAAAGAATGGTATCATCTAATGTACATTTAATACGATAAGAAGTTCTCACTTTTCTGTTTCTACTGATAATGGTGTTATCTAACGTATTTACTGGTATTGCGGTATTATCTAATGTATGTGTTGGTGTTATCTAATGTACTCACGTGTTTTTCCAAGGAACGCTAGCGAGTGACGCAACGGGAATTGTCACTCGTGGGGAGTGATGAATGAGTATGGGTTCCCTCTTGCATTGAAACAAAACACCAGGGAAGTGGTGCACACGACCTGTTAGATAATTTCCAAGCCAGCGTCGCGTCGATGACACGTTGAGTACACCAGTTCTGTCACTGAAGTTGAGCAACTTCCAGCGATGGGGGACCATTCAATTTCCAATCCCCGTGATGCTGGCTACTCTCGGCCCCAGTAAAGCTGGGTTAAGAAACAAAAAAATCCTATAATTCTACGCTACCCACTAAATTTTTACTATAATAAAACAAAGAACACACTTATTTATTTATTATAATGTGGTCGAATTCTCAAACAGTTGAGGAATAATCAATTGAATACGATTCGAACCAACGGTTTTTCACGGTACTTAGTTTACCAGACCAGCCTTTTTCCGACTTGCCTACCCAGAAGCGAAAGAAGACGTCTCCACATTACTCTTCCTCTGTGACCACCCAGGAAGTGAAAGAAGACGTCTCTACATTACTCTTCCTCTGTGATCACCCAGCAAGTGAGAGAAGACGTCTCTACATTACTCTTCCTCTGTGAACACCCAGCAAGTGAGAGAAGACGTCTCTACATTACTCGTCCTCTGTGACCACCCAGGAAGTGAAAGAAGACGTCCCTACATTACTCTTCCTCTGTGACCACCCAGGAAGTGAAAGAAGACGTCTCTTCATTACTCTTCCTCTGTGACCACCCAGGAAGTGAAAGAAGACGTCTCTTCATTACTCTTCCTCTGTGACCACCCAAGAAGTTAAAGAAGACGTCTCTACATTACTCTTCCTCTGTGACCACCCTGGAAGTGAAAGAAGACGTCTCTACATTACTCTTCCTCTGTGACCACCTAGGAAGTCAAAGAAGACGTCTCTACATTACTCTTCCTCTGTGACCACCCAGGAAGTGAAAGAAGACGTTTCTACATTACTCTTCCTCTGTGACCACCCAGGAAGTGAAAGAAGACGTCTCTACATTACTCTTTCTCTGTGACCACCCAGGAAGTGAGAGAAGACGTCTCTACATAACTCTTCCTCTGTGACCACCCAGGAAGTGAAAGAAGACGTCTCTACATTACTCTTCCTCTGTGACCACCCAGGAAGTGAATGAAGACGTCTCTACATTACTCTACCTCTAAGCTCTCATGTCATTTTCCATTCGCATCATACATATTGTGTTCTGCGGAATGCGTTTTCCTCTTGTCATCTTTCATTTGTATCCTGAGTTTGTTATGTTCCAGCGTGGGTCTTTTTTTATGAACCGTGACGGGGAAGATAATATGTAATAATACTCTTTAGTGGATGGTAACCACCAGGTGAAGTCGTATTTCACCACCTAACCCACAGAGTCTTATTATTATGTGGTCACAAACTCGCATTCTCCCTCTTCGTCTTTTACTCTGTCTTATCCCGCTTAAGCACGGTCGACGTTCTTCAACCTCATGGTTGAGGTTGGTTGGTTTTGGCAAATTCTTACGTCAACGATTCTATTGGATTTAACGTCTTGGATTAGGACGGGGGATTTACCCTCCATTCGCTGGGAATCGTACCAGCTCTACCCATATTAACCTCACCCAGCCTGGGAAGGGCCGGAAATACCAGCCTCAAATGTACTGAGGGAACAGAATTTTCTGTGTGAAAAGTCTGTTCCGACCTGGGATCGAACTCAGGGTTCGGTGGAAGAGATTGCCAGAGGCAATAACCCCGTCCTTTAGTTAGGACATATGTTTTTATATATTTTCTATTCTTTTTCATTTATATTGTATTTATTATTTCCATTTTTTTTTTTTCATTGTTAAAATAATTATTTGTAATAAAGCGTTGTATAATAATAATAATAATAATAATAACTCAGGATATTTTGACTACAGGCAGTAGTCACAACCGTTACGCCACGGAGGCTGAGCAAAAATTCATGCACTGGGTGGGATTTGAACTAATGTATCCCTAAGCTACGTGGGCTACCACACTAGCGCATTAACCACTTGTGCGTGAACCACACTAAGTATGTACCTAGTTATAAACCTTTGTTGTATAATAAATATCTCTAAAAATTGTTAAAAAAAAGTATGTACCTATAACTTATTTAATATAGCTCACTTCTCTGTTCTGACCTCTGACTGACTGACACAGGTAATGTATGACAGGGCATCATGTTGCACCAGTTTGATGTGGTAAAATATTTATGAACGCAACCTGAATAACATAACAGGTCAATCTGTTCCTATTTTTTATGTTGGATTGTGTTTTTGGTTTTTTTTTTTATTATTATTCAAAAGAAAGATTGGTTAGAAAAAAATAAGATTGATTACATTGAAGTTTCCGATAGTTGCCATGGTAGTCTCCTCAAACAGACGGCAGATATTTCACTTTGAACACTCTTATTATTATTATTATACTTAATAATAATAATAATAATAAGATCTTAGTTTCTGACGCTAAGCAACTTCGAGCAAGAAGAAAATACGGATTGTTAACCTATGGGAAATATACAACACAGACCACAAGCGTCTACAGTAGCTGTTGTTATATGACAACGATTAAAAGGCTGTGAAACATTTATCTTTAATAATAATAAATAAACACACACACGAAAAATTAACCACGGCGCATTGTTTTGCCTACTTTTTCATAAGATGGTTTTTTAAAAACTAAAGTTATTAACTGGCCCAGATAAATCAACAACAGGAGTCTTTTTCTTTGAGAGGAAAAAAAAAAACAAACACAGTACTTCCGATTTCTAATATTAGAAAAATATCGGAAGTAAAAAAACAGGAAAGCAACAAGAGATTTTTCGACCTTCAGCTCAATTACTTCCATTATCTAACATCGGAAGTATTGTGTTCGTTTTGTAAAAAAGCTCCAATTTCAAAATATAGAAATCTCGAGAACTCATCACCGGATTTTAGAAATAAATTTCATTCTTTTTAGCTCTGATATGAATATCTCAAAAAATGGACCAAAAAATGCAAAAATTAACTCTCCAAATTGCCGATACAGATTATTTTTTGAACTCAGAATGTTATAAAACGGTATTCCATACAAATACATTTGAAGATAATCGGTAAAGAACATTTGAAGATATACACAGAGTGATGTTAAAAATCTTAGAATATAGAGATGATAGAAAGATGAACAAATTATTATTGTTAAGTGTATGCGACTTGAACCATTCACGAGGAAGTATTGAGTTCATAAGTGGCATTTCAAAGATCTTCGATGTTGAAAACTAGTACCTATTATTATTATACAACACTTTATTAGATAAAATTAGACATTATGTACCTACATACAAATAATTATTTTAACAATGGAAAAAATGGAAACAATATATACAATAGAAATGAAAAAGAATAGAAAATAAAAACATATTTCCTAACTAAAGGACGGGGTTATTGCCTACGGCAATCTCTCCACCCACCCCTTGTACTAATATGAACCTATTACGTGAAATTTTCAACAACAAAAATAAAGTGAATCAGAAAGGTTCAATTGATACAAGAGAGGATACTTGGAATTTTATTTCCAATGGATCCTCGCTCATATTGCTCATAATAAAGCTCGTAAAAAAAATGTAATTGTGCTTGCTGTTCGAAGATGAAATAAATTGAATCATAAAAAAAAAAATCCGAAGATTTTATTTTTTCTTTTAAAACATAATATCTTTGTAATAATGGAAAACGTAAGCGAGGGGGACCCAAGGGGGTGGGGGGCAAAGTAGAAACATTGTTATCCAAACAAACACTCTTTTCAGGGCCAGTTTTAAGTTTTTGAATATCAGGGTCTTGTATCACAACTGGAAGGGCTAGTAGTAACTAGTAGTAAAATTGTAGAGATTTAGGACGAAATTAATTGAAAAATTCTATCCCAAGTCATTGCTAAGCGTCGGTTTTCCGTATCTTACACAGTACGCATTGGACTAACTGTCTTGCGATGACAGTTTAAATAAAGCATCACTTATACTTATACGCAATCCGTGACTTAGCGCCACAGAGGTAATACAAAAACGTCTATTAATTCCGCCCTTACATTTGTTTTCAGTAGTCACTGTGGTCGCCCTAGACTTACCCGCACGGTGACCTGGGTTCGAATCCTAAAGGAGTCAGAATTTTTCGACTCTGTAATTTGAATGCTACAGGGTCCAGTCATATCTTGTGAGGAAAAATGAGTAGCGGCTTGATTTAAGCAGCGACTAGTGGCGAAATCACAAGCAAAACTATAACTCTACGATTGCCACTAAAATTGTGATATAATAACAAAAAAATATTTATTTCAACATAATTATTTTTATTTTATATAGGTTAAGTTGTTCATGATGAATGTATAGAATACAAAACGTTGAATACACCAGTTCTCAAAACATCGCTTAAGTTAAGCACCGTCCAGCAAGGTATAGACTTGGTAGGTGACCTATGGGTTTGAACCTTCGTAATGCTGGTTCTTCCCGGTTCAACCAAGGTTGATGAGAATAATTTTTATGTATGTTTTCATCCAAAGGATGACATGATCTCTTCTATTGAATGAGACTTGGACTTTTTTCAAGAAACCCTCTTAAAAAAAGATCAAGTAAAAAGATAACCACACAAAAGCCTTAAATTTGTTTTCATTTAATTTGCTCGGTAATAGCTTTGAGCATTACCCTCGCCTAGTGGTTACCCTACTTCTCAAAAGCCTATTATTTCGAAACAAAAGTAGGTGTTCTCCGTCCACAGGTAATGTATCTTTTAAATAACATCAACATAAATTTCAGCGCTTCTACTTCCCTGCTATCTGATAATCTCTTTTTTTCCTCCTTCTTTCTCTCTTTCTCTCTCTCTCCCTCTCTCCCTTCCTCCTTTTCTTCTCTCTCTTCCTCTTTTTCTTCTCTCTCTTTTCTCTCTCTATCTCTCTCTTCCCCTTCTGTTTACTCTCACCTCCTGTTCTCTTCACTTTGAATGTAAAAAAAAATCTCCGCATTCAAAATGGCGGTTTTCAGACCGACCCATTTGGGGCTTTGACCACATCATGCTAATACATCTTGGGTTTACTGACATAATGGGATTCGTTAGGCCTAATCGGGCAGTATAAATTAGCATGCGCGGATATAGGGGGGGGCACGGGGGGCACGTGCCCCCCCAGATTTTTTCGGTAAGCGGTGTTTCTCAAATTTCATTATACTTAACCCCGTATAAAAAATGGGTTAGGGGAGCAGGGGCCCCAAAATAATTCCCAATTCTAAGACTAATCCCGTAAAAAAAAGATCTCAATAAGTTAGGGGGCACGGGACCCAAAATAATTCCCAATTCTAAACTAATCCCGTAAAAAAAAATCTCAATAAGTTAGGGGGGCACGGGACCCAAAATAGTTCCCAATCCTAAGACTAATCCCGTAAAAAAAGATCTCAATAAGCTAGGGGGGCACGGGACCCAAAATAATTCCATATTCTAAGACTAATCCCGTAAAAAAAAATCTGGTGTAAACATCACACGACTTTCCTTATCTCCCAAAAAGGAGTCGAATTCCGCCACTGGTGACTGAACGGTAACAGATAACTAAAAATCAATGCCAAATTTGTGATCAGCACTTCAAAATCATTTAATTTGATATGTCACAACCCCCATCTAGGATGAATAATAAAAAAGTTAGTCCAATCGGGTCCCCCTACAATACCGGTAAATTGGGGCCGGTTTCCAAAAAGTTAAAGATATCAAAAAAATGATCAGAGTGAACCCCTATTATTTTTTTAATCTGAGAAAATGTTGTTCTCTAACTTTTTTTGTATCTTTAACCAATTCAAAGAAGCGGTGCTTGCGGCCAATATTTGCGGCCCTGCGGCCGCAGAATGCGGCCGATTTCAACCAAAAGTTTCATGGTTTGTCTGGTGTATAAAATTAATTACCATACCAAATTTCAAGTCTCTAGCTCTTACCGTTCTTGAGATATCCTGTTCACACACAGACACACACACACACAGACACACACACACACACACACAGACAGACGCACGGACCAATGGCTGAAAACCACTTTTTTGGTATCCTGAGGCTATGATTCGTCCAGAAATGTGAAAAGCTGGGTAGGTCAAATTTTCGACGAATACAATACTTTCCTTATTATAGGATAAGGAAAGTAAAAAGATCTCAATAAGCTAGGGGGGCACGGGGCCCAAAATAATTCCCAATTCTAAGACCAATAAGAAATAACTAAATAATAAAGTTGTCAAATCCACACAGACTTTCTGAGAAACCTGAATTTTTACCTATAGGTCCATTTGGATCAGGGAATATATCTCTAATCTCTAGGGTTCAGCTACACGGAGTAAGGACAAAAAATGGATGGGTGACACAAAAAAATCACATTTTTCGACCGAAATTAAAAAAAAATTCTCAAAATTTATCGTGACGGCACCACGGCGGCGGCGTATCAACTCAAAAAGAGAAAGTTTTAAGCAAAAGTTCAAGTTTTCATTTGAGATATCAATCACGAAATTCTGATGAGCCGGTTTTGAGCTACGTTGAGTAAGGACATAAAATGGATGGGTAAACAAAAAGTATTTACGTTTTTTGACCTGAATGACATTTTTCTCGAAATTTGTCCTGACGACCTATCAACTCAAAGCGAGAATGTTTTTGCAAGGGTTGGAGTCTTCATTTGACATATTGATCGCGAAATTCTGATGAGCCATTCTTGAGCTCCAGTAAGGACAAGAAATGGATGGGTGACACGAAAAATATTGACATTTGTGTGTGTGTGCGTGGGTGTGTGTGTGTGTATGCGTGTGTGTGTGTGCGTGCGATAGGCTTGCGAAGCGGCTTGTTAGTTAGGTATATTGTGCGATTGTGCCCCCCCAGTACAAGAGGGCTATATCCGCGCATGTAAATTAGGTAATGTTATTATAAACTCTCACATACTAATTTATTAATCTCTATTTCTTCTTCTTCTTCTTAGTAGCCATCTCTCTCTCACACACACTCTCTTCTCTCACTCTCTATTTTCTCTCTCTCTCTCACACACACTCTCTTCTCTCACTCTCTATTTTCTCTCTCCCTCTCTCTCACACACACACTCTCTTCTCTCACTCTCTCATTTCTCTCTCTCTCTCTCCACACACCTCTCCTATCTCACATCCCTCCTCTCAATCACCTCTCACTACTCTCTCTTTCTCTCTCCCTCTCTCTCACACACACTCTCTTTCTCTCACTCCTCTTCTCTCTCCCTCTCTCTCACATCACACACTCTCTTCTCACTCTCTTTTCTCCCCTCTCCACCACACCTCTCTTCTCTACACCTCTCTTCCTCTCCACTCTCTCTCAACACACCTCTCTTCCACACATCTCTCCTCTCTCATCCTCCTTCCCACTCTCTCCTCTCCCTCTCTCACACCTCTCTCTCACACCTCTCCTCTCTCACTCTCTCTTTTTCTCTCTCCCTCTCTCTCACACACACACTCTCTTCTCTCACTCTCTCTTTTCTCTCCCTCTCTCTCACACACCACTCTCTTCTTCACCTCATTCTCTCTCCCTCTCTCTCACAACCCTTTTCTCATCTCTTTTTCTCTCTCCCTCTCTCTCACACACACACTCCTCTCTCACTCTACTCTTTTCTCTCTCCCTCTCTCACACACACCTCTCTCTCTCTCTCTCACTCTCTTTTCTCTCTCCCTCTTCTCACACACACACTCTTCTCTCACCTCTTCTTTCCCTCTCCCCTCTCTCTCACACACACCTCTTCTCACTCTCTTTTTTCTCTCCTCTCTCTCACACACACACTCTCTTCTCTCACTCTCTTTTCTCTCTCCCTCCTCTCACCCACACCCTCTTTCTCACTCTATTTTCTTCTCCCTCTCTCTCACACACACACTCTTTCTCTCACTCTTCTTTTCTTTCCTTCTACCCACCTTCTCCACACACACCCTCTCCACTCTCTTTCTCTCCCCTCCTCTCACAACCTCTCTCACTCTCTTTTTCTCTCTCCCTCTCCTCACACACACACTCTCTTCTCTCACTCTCTTTTTCTCTCTCCCTCTCTCTCACACACACCCCTCATTCTCTTCTCCTCTCCTCTCTCTCCACACACACTCCTTCTCTCACTCTCTCTTTCTCTCTCCCCTCCCACACACACTTCTTCTCACCCTTTTCTCTCTCCCTCTCTCCACCACTCTCTTCTCTCACTTCTCTCTCTCTCCCTCTCTCCACACACACTCTTCCCCTTCTCTTCTCTCCCCTCCTAATTTCTCTCTCCCTCTCTCCTCTTCACAACCTCTCTTCTCTCACTCTCTCTTTCTCTCTCCTCTCTCTCACAACACACTCTCCTCACTCCATCTCTCTCCTTCTCTCACACACACTCTCTTCTCTCACCTCTCTTTTCTCCTCCCTCTCTCTCACACACACACTCTCCTCTCAACATTTTTCTTTTCCTCCCTCTCCTCAAACACATTTTTCTTACTCTTCATTTTCCTCCCTCTCTCCAAACAAATGATGTACACAAATTCTTTTTTTCTGTTGTTTTTTCGTGTGTGTCTCAACCAACGCTTGTTATTGTATTTCTTTCCCCCCCTCAAACATTCCCCATATTAGTATTTTTTCTCTCACAACAATATTTCTCTATCTCTCTTTTCTCTCTCCTCTCTCTCTCACACACACCCTCCTCCTCATTTTCTCTCTTCCACACACCTCTCCTCACTCTCTTTCCTCCCTCTCCACACACACCTCTTCCTTTTCTCTCTCCCCTCCCCTCTCTCTCCTTCCTCTCCTCCACTTCTTCTCTTTTTTCTCTTCTCTCTCTACAACCCTTCCCTTCTTTTTCTCTCCTTCTACACCCTCTTCTCTTTTCTCTCTCCCTCCTCTACACACCATCTTCTCTCACTTTTTTTTCTCCCTTCTTCTTCCACTCTCCTTTTTCTCTCTCTCACACCCTCTCTCACTTTTCTTCCCTCTCTCCCACCTTCTTTCCCTTTTCTCTCTCCCACTCTCTTCTTTCTTCTTCTCTTCCCTCTCCTCTCACTCTCTCTTTCTTTCTCTCCCCTCATCTTCTCTCCTCTTTTCTTCCTCTCCCCCCTCTTTTCTTCTCTTTTCCTCTCCTCTCTTCACCACCTTCCCACTTCTTTTCTCTCCCCCTCTCCACCTCCCTTATCTTTTCTCTCCCTTCTCCCCCCTCTCTCCTCTCCCTTCTTCTTCTTCCCAACCTCTCCCTTTCTTTTCTTCCTTCTCTCCACACCTCTCTTCTCTCCTTTTCTCCTCTCCACCTCTCTTCTCCCTCTATTCTCTTCCTCTCTCACTCCTCTTCACTCTCTTTCTCTCCTTCCCACACACCTTCTCCTCCTCTCTCTCCTCTCTTTTCCTCTCACAACCACTCTCTCTTCCTCTCTTCTTCTCCCTCTCAACATTTCACCTCTCTTCTCTTCCCTCTCTACACACACTCTCTCTCTCCTCTTCTTTCTCCCTTCCTCACACACACTTCTTCCCTCTTCTCTCTCCTCTCCTTCTCTCCCCCTCTCTCTCACACACACCTCTCTTCTCTCACTCTCTTTTTCTCTCTCCCTCTCTCCACACACACACTCTTCTCTCACACACACACTCTCTTCTCTCACTCCATTTCTCTCTCCTCTCTCTCACCACACACTCTTTCCTCACTCTCTCTTTCTCTCTCCCTCTCTCTCACACCACTCTCTTCTCTCACTCTCTCTTTTCTCTCTCCTTCTCTCTACACACACACTCTTTTCCTCACTCTCTCTTTTCTCTCTCCCTCTCTCCACACACACTCTCTTCTCTCACTCTCCTTTTCTCTCTCCCTCTCTCTCACACACACCCTCTCTCTCACTCTCTCTTTTCTCTCTCCCTCTCTCTCACCACACACTCTCTTCTCTCACTCTCTCTTTTCCTCTCCCTCTCCTCACACACACTCTCTTCTCTCACAACAAACTTTTCTCTCTCCCTCCTCCACACACACACTCTCTTCTCTCACTCTCTCTTTCTCTCTCCCTCTCTCACACCACCTCTCTTCTCTCACTCTCTATTTCTCTCTCCCTCTCTCTCACCACACACTCTCTCTCTCACCTCTCTTCTCTCTCCTCTCCTCACACACACACTCTCTTCTCTCACTCTCTCTTTCTCTCTCCCTCCTCTCACACACACACCTCTTCTCTCACTCTCTCTTTTCCTCTCCCTCTCTCTCACACACACCTCTTCTCTCACTCTCTCTTTTCTCTCTCCCTCTCTCTCACACACACTCTCTTCTCTCACTCTCTCTTTTCTCTCTCCCTCTCTCACACACACACTCTTCTCTCACCTCATTTTCTCTCTCCCTCTTCTCCACACACACTCTCTCTCTAACTCTCCTTTCTCCTCCCTCTCTCTCCACACACACTCTCTTCTCTCACTCTCTTTTCTCTCTCCCTCTCTCTCCACACACACCTCTTCTCTCACTCTCTCTTTTCTCTCTCCCTCTCTCTCACACACACACTCTCTCTCTCACTCTCTCTTTCTCTCTCCCTCTCTCTCACACACACACCTCTTCTCTCACACACACTCTCTCTCTCACTCTCTCCTTTCTCTCTCCTCTCTCTCTCACCCACCTCCTCTTCTCTCATCTCTCTTTTCTCTCTCTCCCTCTCTCTCACACACACCTCTCTTCTCTCACTTCCTCTTTTCTCTTCCCTCCTCTCCACACACACACTCTATTCTCTCACTCTCTATTTCTCTCTCCCTCTCTCTCACACACACACTCTCTTCTCTCACTCCTATTTTCTCTCTCCCCTCTCTCTCACACACACACTCTCTTCTCTCACTCTCTATTTTCTCTCTCCCTCTCTCCACCTCTCTCTCTCACACACACCTCTTTCTCTCACTCTCTCTTTTCTCTCTCCCTCTCTCTCACACACACACACTCTTCTCTCACACACAAACTTTTTCTCTCTCTCTCTCTCACACTCTCTTCTCACTCTCTCTTTCTCTTCCTCTCTCTCACACAACCACTCTTCTTACACCAACTTTCTTCTCTCTCTCTCCATACACACACTCTTCTTTTATCTCTCTCTCTTCTCTAACACACTCTCTTTCTCTCTTCCTCCTCTCTCTTTCTCTCTTTGTTTGATCCTTCATGTTTTTTGTCCTCACCCTCATAAATCTCATGTCCTCAAAATTCATAATCTCTTCAAAATCTCATTTCCTTCTTCATCAAAGGTCCAAATTCACATTTCTCTTCCCATACCTTGCCTCATTCCACATGTCTTCTTCTTCTCCTATAAAGATAACTTTGTTAAGAACTACCTAAAATGATGTAAGACAAATGACATCTGTTTCTGACGAGTTATTTCGTAAACGAAAGCTTTGAATTAAAAAGAGATTCAAATTTCATTTCTAATTAGGTGCTGTTTTAATCCACCCGTTGTCCCGGGTTTATATTCTATAGGTTCTAGTCAACATAACAGGGAATCTAGATTGGACAAAGCAGAACTCGCAAGCTTGTCTTCCGAAATGAAATGTCAGAAAATAATATCATTTCAAACTTCTCTCACGCTTTTATAAAACTTTAATTTTATGACGTGTGTTGTCTGTAACAACCATGTAGTGTTGAAACATAAATAAATATTTTGAATTTTGACCTAAATTCCTATTCTGTTAATAATCTTTTTGCTCTCAAGGGTCAATGGCATCCTGACGTAAAATTTTATACTGCACATTGCATATTCACGTAACAACAAGGCGCGCATACAAATTTTAAATTGGGTTTATTTTTAAATTACTTCGCAGCCAGCCAGCATCGATGGCGCGTTGTATGTACCGGTTTCTCGCAATGTCACCGAAATTAAGAAAAGTCCAGCGAGGTGAAGACTTCGTGATGCTGACATTCCGGCCCAACCCATGGCTGAGTGAGGTTAATGTGGGTAGCAGGTTTGCGAGTTTCCTGCGAATTGAGGGTAACACCCCCGTCGTGATATGCAGTTAGAAGCAACGTTAAGCAGAAAATAAAAAAACCTCGCAGCCAGTGTAGCGGTGTCAATGGCACGTTGAATACACCAGTTCTCGTTCTGTCACTGAAGTAGAACAACGGCCAGCGAGGTTAAGACTTAGGTGGCCATTCAAATTTGATCCGTGTGATTCTGGCTATTCTTAGCCCCAATCTAAGTAAGTTTTGTTTGAGTAGCTGGTTTTTTAGTTTCCAATAAATTGAGGTTTATAAAACCGTCGGGATATGACTTTGCAGTTGAAAGCGACGTTACCCAAAAAAAAAAAAAAAAAACTTGGTCCTCTCAGTAGTCACTGTGCCTATGTGCGCTAGGTATTGCACGCATGGTGACCCGGGTTCGATTTTACTGCTCTGTACTTGGATGTTCGAGGTCTACTCATACCTCGTGAGGAAAATTGAGTAGCTGCTTTGATGTGAAGCAGCGACCAGTGGCAGAATCATAGGCAAAAAAATAATATAAGATATTGTAAATTAAAGTGGTGAAGTCCTATGATTCTGCGCTACCCACTAAAATTGTGGCATAATCACTCAAATAAAAACCATTATTATAATTAACTTCTTCTACTCTTTCTCCTCCCTCTCATGTTCAGGTTTTGTTAGCACAAATCACAAAAAAGAAGTGTCGAAGTCCATTTCCCTTAAAAGTAGAGCTCAGTTCCATATTTTATTCCCAAGCTACATTAGTAAGGAAGTAAAGACGCAACGGAATACATTTTTTAAACAAACCTCCTGACAATTCCAGTGCAATATCCTCAATTTTAATTATTTACGTGTTTCAGATAGTCCAATGAATGCATTTTTCCTCATTCATTTGAGTATCCTAATACAACATAAATAAGACTCTGAAGCTGAGGTGGTAGAAAATGCTTTGTGAATTAACTTCCTCTGGTGGTTACCTGTTATTGAAGGGTATTATTATTATAAGCATTATCTACTTCAAGCAATATTACTTAGGGGTATTTTTAACCACTAATGGGACGGGTAAACTCTCCTTGAACTTTCCAATTATTTGTTAATGTTGGTTGTTCCCATGACTGTGGATTCCGATTTATAATGTATGTCATTTGAACTCATTTCTATGAATACAGAACGACATTTGCAATTTAAATAATAAAACAAAAGTCTCACCCTTTTATTCGTGAAAAAAAAAAATTAAATGGGTCTTTTATCATTCCATAGCTAAGGGTGCATTTCTATGTAACAAAGATATTGGGTATCTCTCTCACATTTAATGCGCATTTGCGCTTGGGTAGAAAGTAGATGCGGGCTACTTTATAGCATTTTTTTACCCACCTCGATTTTCAAGTCAAAGTGGAGGCATTTAGCTTGGGGGCTGTGCGGTGTGTTGAGTCATTATTCATGCCTGCTCACCTCCACAGAATGGAGATTCATGCCTCTACGCCTCCACAGAAGGGAGCACATTATTTGCAGTATTTTAGAACTTTAAGGTTCGCCGTCACAAGATAGACCCATTTCAGCGTTCTGTTCAGAGTTAAGATTAACAAGTCACGTTGTGACATTAACAGAAAACAACTTGTTTAGGCCCTAGTGCTCAATCAGACGTAAAATGATCTTACAAATATTGATTGACCAATTAACTTCTAACTTAAATTTTGAATTTGGGATGCATATTTGAAACAACTTTAATTGCTCCTTAAGTGTTGGTCGGACCAACGACCAACATTAAGTCCAAAATTAAAATTCAAGCAGCTGATTCTAGAATCTCATTTTCAGCCATCTTGTTTGTGTACATTTTTTAATCTACCAATCAGAGAGCTCGTAATATTGTAAGGAAACAACAGTTAACCAGTGTGAAACGAGCAATTTATTTAAAACTGTAATTAATCGGTTAGCACTATGCACTGGAGTAATCGGTGAATTTCTCTATTAGTCTCGAAGGATCTCTAGTTAACACTCCGATTGGTGTTTAACTATGCACTTCTCTTTTTTAACCCGTGTCTAATCTTTACAAATCTAAAATTTAGTATACCCTACGCAAAATATGTTCAGAGTAAAATTTCTTCTTAAAAAGGACCTAAAATAATTATGAAACAAGCGCAGCAAGGGTTAAACACGGATAATGGTTTCGAGGAATTTTATTTTTCAAGAAAAATGATTTTCCTAGTAAAACAGATTCAAGTTAAGGGCCAGGCTAGGAGGGCGGGAGGGAGTCTAATCATCTCATTTTCATACAAGAAAAGTCTTCGCCTGCTATTTGGATATTAGATTACCATCATAATAATTATTCTAATAATCTTTTTCATATTTTCATCACCTCAATAGCTTGATCAATAAGGCGGCGGATTCGTGGAAAAGATTGCCAGAGGCAATAACCCCGCCCTTTAGTTAGGACATATATGTTTTTATATAATATATTTTCTATTCTTTTTGTATATATTATTGTTTCCATTTTTTCATTGGTAACATTATTATTTGTATGTACATAATGTCCAATTATATCTAATAAAGTGTTGTAAAATAATAATAATTCGTACCTTGGAGGTTGATGGTTTGAATCCCAGGTCGAGCAAATATTTACTGAAGCTAGTTCTAGTAGTTGTGATGTCATCATCATCATCTTAGGGTGACGTCATCGTGGACGATGGTAGCCGGACATTGGAGGAATGGCTCAGCACTTCTACCACTGTCTTTACAAGAAGGCTAATAATTGACAAGGCAGAAGCAAGCCAATGCTGGTCTACACCCTGATCATAGCAGAAGATGCTCAGAGCATTTTCTGCCACCTAACCCTGAGAGTATTATTAAATTTGGTTGTTGTTGTTGTTGTTGTTGTTGTTGTAGACAGCTTGGCTACAGCTGGAGGGGGGAGTGATGGTCTCCAGCCAACTTTATTTCAAAGTTGGCTCGTCCTGAACCACATATTTCTATGTGCGATCAACCATCATGAGGACTTGGACTTTTCTTTATAAGCCATTAAAGATGCCATTATATTTGGTCACCTCGCCTGGTGGTTTTCTTCCACTAAGAAATATTAGTACTTCATTAGTTTTCAGCAAATGTATGATAAAGTTTCCCTTTACAACATGACCACATAATATGTATAATTGTATGTATAATTATGTACTTGTTACATTTACCCTAAATAAATTCAAAAAGCTACGAGTTTCATTAACTCTCTATGGTATCAATTCCATAATAAATTGACTGTGTTTTCATACGCAATAGAGTCGAATAAACTTAAAATAAAGCCATGTTAGCAGGAATCGCAGGAAATTAACAGTTTTACACATGTAGCAATATTGCACTTAATTGTACCATACTTGGGCAGAAACTCACTTAATCCAGCGAGCAAATAGAATAAATCACTACTAATACAGTTCAGTATTGGTATAAATCACTACTTAATACTGCAATGCTCTTTACCGTAATTCACTGGTGGAATTAGTATTCATGTTTAAAACAGATATGGTTGCACGGGGTTTGGGGGGGGGGGGAGTCAGGGGTAGAGGGCAAATTTATTGTTTCGTACAACCAAGCAAGGATGGACCGTGTTCGAGTAAAGAGATTACCTTTAATTTGTACCTTTCAAAAGCTCTGGAGACACATCCACACCCGAAAATTCGCGATGCGTGTGGTACATGTTGGCACTTGGAATAAATTTATTTTGTCAATATATATTTTATACTACACATTGCATAATCACGTAATAACAAGGCGCGCAGACAAATTTTAAACTGGGTTTACTTTTAAATTACCTCGCAGCCAGCCAGCGTCGATGGCGCGTTGAATGCATCGGTTCCCGTATATGATCACCAAAGTTAAGCAATGGCCAGCGAGGTGAAAACTTCATGATGCTGGCATTCCGGCCCAACCCAGGCTGGATGAGGTTAATTGGGGAAGCACGTTTGTGAGTTTCCTGCGAATGGAGGGTCGTGATATGACCAAATGACCATGCAGTTGAAAGCGACGTTAAACACAAATGAAAAATAAAATACATATTAAGTAGAGCTGTCGGTCACTAAAGTTCTTTGTTAGTGCGACCTTAAATAGATCTTATGTGACAACTTAATTTAAAATAAGTTTATAATGTGAACAATCGTAATATACATTTATGTACCTATAATTTATGTCAATAATTTGTTCATGTAGGAATGATTGAACATGTGGTCTGGTCATTTTTTTTATATAAGGAGGGAAATCTTTCTGATTCAACCCCAGCAAGGTGTGGGGGATATGCTGGAGTCAAGGCTCAGGGTATGATCTTTGGCACCATTCCTGGCGGCCAAACCCGCCTCCCCGCTCTTCTTCCACATTTATTTGAGTTTGTGACCACATAATAATAAAACTCTAAGGGTTAGGTGGTAGCAAATGCTTTGAGCATTAACCTCCGCCTGGTCACCTAATGGTTACCTTTCACTGAAGAGTATTATTATTATTTTTTGGTCCTTGAACATGATAATCTCGATAAATCAAAATTGAAAATTGAAGGAACTAGAGAATTTTTTTGATTTATTGAGATTTAAAAAAAACAGCTTATTGAGTACTTGAATAAAAACAAGAGTACCTACACAAGTGTATTGACCTGAAATCAAAAGCCCTACTTACTTCTTGCATTTTTTTTTCGATTTGACGAAGGGACCAACAAATTCCTTCGATTTATCGAGATTTTCGATTTATCGAGATATTCGATTTATCGGGATTACGAACTAGCGAGATTCTACTGTATTATTATTTTTTGGTCCTTGAACATGATATGACCATGCAGTTAAAGGAAACTTTAACCAACAACAACAAAAAAAAAAATGCTCTCTGATTGCAGCTGATCAAAGAGGCCTGGTTGACGTATCCCTACCACTGCTGTGCCTTTCACTTCCCCGCCACCCATGACCCTGACCAGTACGCCAAGCACCAGGTAACTCCATACGCCAATACGCCACACGGTGACTTGTGGGCCAAACAGATACAGTGTGTTTCAAAAGTTACATTTAAAATAATCCTTAGATTATTTTAAAGTGTGTTACAGTGTGTTTCAAAAGTCCAGCAACATCTAGCTGATTAAGTTTTGAACGGTTACAGTCGAACCTGGATATAAGAGGACTCAAGGGACCGATTTTTTTTCTCTCGTAAATCCATCAAGCTTCTCTTATAGAGAGGTTAATTTCTCCGTAATAAATTTCACCTGGAAATCTGTCCTTATAGGTTTCACTGTTTGCTGTTTCATAAGGATTATTTTAAATGTTATTCCCTGCTGCTCTGCATCAGAGTCAAAATAATGAAATCTTCTAGGTTTAGAAACAGGTTGACTTCTATATCATAGTCTGTCTTTGATGACTTTTATATAGTCTACAGTTGTTTATTCTAAGGGCCAAATTATAAAATAGGAATACAACAATAAAGAAAAGACCGTCCCTCAATTCTGACTATCAAGCTCGCCGGGAGGCGACCGCTCGTCAAGTAGCACCAGCCAACCGGCCTATATTAACACGAAACAGAGTTTATAATTATGTATTTTGTTTTATTGTTTTCGCCCTAACTTTTTTGTTATTATAGTTAGCTGTGACAGGTTGAAACTTCAACTTGAGGGATTTTGTAGATTTTATTTTATTTGAACATAATTATTCACAACTTAATTGTGGTTGTATTCCAAGTTTTACATCTTAGAAGCCAAATAAAATCTTCGAAGCCAAATAAAAATGGTTTAGGATGGATCCTCTGTAAACAAAAACAAAAAAAATATGATAAATAAAGTAAATGATTTATTTGTTTATTATTATTAAATCATACATGAGTACATAACAAATTAACACTATGGATTTTTTTAGAAAATTATACAAAATTTACAAGTCAGGAAACTAAAATATTAGAGCGAGAAAAAAGAAAAGTTGTATGTTGTATACAAAGTAATGTTGTAGACTAGAAAATTTCGTCCACTAGGTATAATAAGATGCATTAGCACCGCCCTTGATCAAGTTTTGTTTAATTATTTCAACTTTATTTCTTGTAAATCGTATATATTATATTTTGTTAATAAAACTTGATTAAATCTGTTTAATAATAATAATAATAACTCTGGTCCGCTTTTCTTCAGGAATTCATCAAGGCCAACGCCGTGGGGTGTGGACGCCGCCGCCGGAGCCTGCAGAACGCCAGTACGCCCACCGGCGGGTTCCTCTCCCCCTGGGGGCACCCTCTGCCCGCTGAACACCCGCACTCCGCCACCGACAGCTTTGATGGCGTCTTCCACGAGAGTGAGTGAGGTTAAGTTATCGTATTTGTGCTAATCACAATCGTGATATCACAACTTACTTTACTTTCCGTGTCCATGAGCGTTGTCTCATGGTGGTGGAAGGATTGATAGGATATTAACCCCTTTGTACGCCCAGAAGCTATGTTCTGGGCTCCTTCCATGTCCTGTGTGTGGAGTCTGTGGTGTATTGTGTTTATGTGTATAAATTTATCTTGTGAAAACATTTCTAAAAATTTGGAATAAAATCAGGAGCGTTCAATTTTGTGATTGTCTGATTTAAAACTCTTAATATCACAACTGAAACTTGCTCGACTAATTTTTTGCTTAACATGGGACTCAAACCTCCGTTGCAAGTGCTGACTAACCAAAAATCAGAAATTTAAAATAAAAAAAAAATCAACTGGTCGCAATTAATAGATCTAATAGAGGTCGGTGTGGTGATTGGTGTTTCTCTTGTGGAACTCCACCCAGTCTACATTTTTTAACAAATTAATGGGGTTTACCTATGTTTATTGTAAATAATAAGAAAATATATGAATATATTATACATAGAATTTCTAAGGTGAGATAAGGAAGAACAGAACAATTTGCAGTAGCCCACGGCACTACAACAACATAATAATAATATTGCCTTATTTAAAATACCCAATTAACACTACTAAAATCCCATTATTCCAGCAGCAAGCCCAAAACATATTATTATGTGGTAAAAATACGAAATGGTAGGATAACTTATTATGTCCCAGCTGAATTTCAAACCCACAAACTCTGGAATCTTTGGATTTACCGAGTGTTGTCTTTACCACTGAGGCGGGGCTATTGCCATAGGCAATAACCCCGCCCTTTAGTTAAGACATATGTATATATATTTTTTTTTCTTGTTTATATTATTATTATTGTCATTTTTATATTTACTTTTTCCCATTATTTGTCTGTATATATGTTCTACTAATTAAGTGTTTCTAAAAAAAAAAAAAATTGCTAAGTGAATCAACCCCTCTTCTATATTCCAGAGCTGAATCTGTCAGGCGCCCGTCTGAACGCCACCTGTGGCACCCTCTCCAAGAACTACCACGAGGTGCGATGCCACCCTTCCCCGGACGCGTTTAACCCTTGCGAGGACCTCATGGGCAACTGGGCCCTCCGGGTGTCTGTGTGGTTCGTGGCGATAGCAGCGCTCGTCGGAAACCTGGCGGTGCTTCTGGTACTAATCAGTTCGCGCTTCCGCATGACTGTGCCGAAGTTTCTCATGTGCAATTTGGCGTTCGCGGACTTCTGCATGGGTCTGTACTTGATCATGATTGCCGTCATGGATGTGAGGTCCATCGGAGATTATTTCAATCACGCCATCTATTGGCAGAGAGGTAAGAATTTCTTTGATTTTAAAAAATTAAAATAGGTATTGAGTAAAAAGTTATCATATTTGATTAAATCACTTCCGTGTTGTTCCAACTATTCGCGATCGCAATATATTTGCTGAACTTAGGACTTGAACCACCGATCTAAAGGTTACAAGTCCGTCGCCTTATCGATTAGCTGCTGAGTTCGGTCAAAAGGTATGGATTATAAGCAATTGTACTTATCTACCTTACGCGAGGGTCATTTTGCAATAATAAAAACGTGATTCTAGGAGTTCTAGAGTGTTGAGGCTTTGCTTCGACTCTTTAATTGAAGCCATGAAACGTGTCTTTGGTGTTGAGTGGGAAAAAATTAATCAGCTGAAAATGCTCAACTAGCTGAAAGTTCTGGGCTGTCAGATGGCTGGCTTCCTCACAGTATTCTCCAGTGTCCTCTCCATCTTTACCCTCACCGTCATCCCGTGTGAGAGATGGTACACCATCCATCTCTCTCTCTCTCTCACACACACACACACTACTTACTCTTCTTCTCTCACTCAGGGCTGGGCTGTCAGATGGCTGGCTTCCTCACAGTATTCTCCAGTGTCCTCTCCATCTTTACCCTCACCGTCATCACCTGTGAGAGATGGTACACCATCCATCTCTCTCTCTCTCTCTCTCTCTCACTACTTACTCTTCCTCTCTCACTCAGGGCTGGGCTGTCAGATGGCTGGCTTCCTCACAGTATTCTCCAGTGTCCTCTCCATCTTTACCCTCACCGTCATCACCTGTGAGAGATGGTACACCATCCATCTCTCTCTCTCTCTCTCTCTCTCTCACTACTTACTCTTCCTCTCTCACTCAGGGCTGGGCTGTCAGATGGCTGGCTTCCTCACAGTATTCTCCAGTGTCCTGTCCATCTTTACCCTCACCGTCATCACCTGTGAGAGATGGTACACCATCCATTTCTCTCTCTCTCTCACGACTTACTCTTCCTCTCTCACTCAGGGCTGGGCTGTCAGATGGCTGGCTTCCTCACAGTATTCTCCAGTGTCCTCTCCATCTTTACCCTCACCGTCATCACCTGTGAGAGATGATACACCATCTATTTCTCTCTCTCTCTCTCTCTCTCTCTCTCTCTTTTGCTTTCTCTCACTACTTACTCTTCCTCTCTCACTCAGGGCTGGGCTGTCAGATGGCTGGCTTCCTCGCAGTATTCTCCAGTGTCCTGTCCATCTTTACCCTCACCGTCATCACCTGTGAGAGATGATACACCATCTATTTCTCTCTCTCTCTCTCTCTCTCTCTCTCTCTCTCTTTTGCTTTCTCTCACTACTTACTCTTCCTCTCTCACTCAGGGCTGGGCTGTCAGATGGCTGGCTTCCTCGCAGTATTCTCCAGTGTCCTCTCCATCTTTACCCTCACCGTCATCACCTGTGAGAGATGATACACCATCTATTTCTCTCTCTCTCTCTCTCTCTCTCTTTTGCTTTCTCTCACTACTTACTCTTCCTCTCTCACTCAGGGCTGGGCTGTCAGATGGCTGGCTTCCTCACAGTATTCTCCAGTGTCCTCTCCATCTTTACCCTCACCGTCATCACCTGTGAGAGATGATACACCATCTATTTCTCTCTCTCTCTCTCTCTCTCTTTTGCTTTCTCTCACTACTTACTCTTCCTCTCTCACTCAGGGCTGGGCTGTCAGATGGCTGGCTTCCTCGCAGTATTCTCCAGTGTCCTGTCCATCTTTACCCTCACCGTCATCACCTGTGAGAGATGATACACCATCTATTTCTCTCTCTCTCTCTCTCTCTCTCTCTCTTTTGCTTTCTCTCACTACTTACTCTTCCTCTCTCACTCAGGGCTGGGCTGTCAGATGGCTGGCTTCCTCGCAGTATTCTCCAGTGTCCTGTCCATCTTTACCCTCACCGTCATCACCTGTGAGAGATGATACACCATCTATTTCTCTCTCTCTCTCTCTCTCTCTCTCTCTTTTGCTTTCTCTCACTACTTACTCTTCCTCTCTCACTCAGGGCTGGGCTGTCAGATGGCTGGCTTCCTCGCAGTATTCTCCAGTGTCCTGTCCATATTTACCCTCACCGTCATCACCTGTGAGAGATGGTACACCATCCATCTCTCTCTCTCTCTCTCACACACACTACTTACTCTTCCTCTCTCACTCAGGGCTGGGCTGTCAGATGGCTGGCTTCCTCACAGTATTCTCCAGTGTCCTCTCGATCTTCACTCTCACCGTCATCACCTGTGAGAGATGGTACACCATCCATCTCTCTCTCTCTCTCTCTCTCTCTCACTACTACTCTTCCTCTCTCACTCAGGGCTGGGCTGTCAGATGGCTGGCTTCCTCACAGTATTCTCCAGTGTCCTCTCCACTTTACCCTCACCGTCATCACCTGTGAGAGATGGTACACTATCCATTTCTCTCTCTCTCTCTCTCTCTCTCTCACTACTTACTCTTCCTCTCTCACTCAGGGCTGGGCTGTCAGATGGCTGGCTTCCTCACAGTATTCTCCAGTGTCCTCTTCCATCTTTACTCTCACCGTCATCACCTGTGAGAGATGGTACACTATCCATTTCTCTCTCTCTCTCTCTCTCTCTCTCACTGCTTACTCTTCTTCTCTCACTCAGGGCTGGGCTGTCAGATGGCTGGCTTCCTCACAGTATTCTCCAGTGTCCTCTCCATCTTTACCCTCACCGTCATCACCTGTGAGAGATGGTACACCATCCATCTCTCTCTCTCTTTCTCTCATTACTTACTCTCTCTTTCTCTCACTACTTACTCTTCCTCTCTCACTCAGGGCTGGGCTGTCAGATGGCTGGCTTCCTCACAGTATTCTCCAGTGTCCTCTCCATCTTTACCCTCACCGTCATCACCTGTGAGAGATGATACACCATCTATTTCTCTCTCTCTCTCTCTCTCTCTCTCTTTTGCTTTCTCTCACTACTTACTCTTCCTCTCTCACTCAGGGCTAGGCTGTCAGATGGCTGGCTTCCTCACAGTATTCTCCAGTGTCCTCTCCATCTTTACCCTCACCGTCATCACCTGTGAGAGATGGTACACCATCACCTACGCCATCCATCTCAACCGGCGGCTCAAGCTGAGCACCGCCAGCAAGATCATGCTCGTGGGCTGGGTGTACTCCGTGGCCATGGCGGCCATGCCTCTGTTTGACGTGAGCAACTACTCCAAAACTAGGTAATTTTATTTTCTAAATTATTTTTTTTTTAACTTGGCAATAGACTTTTTCAATATATTTTATAACACAAAGACTTTTTTTAATGAATTTGTGAAGGGGAATAAAAAAGGAACGAATTATAATATTATTGGCGGATGGGCATGTCCATCTTCCTGTAATGAAATTACTTAAGGATAAGTGATTGATTCTGTGAGGAGGTTATTGGCCTAGTGAATGTATTGAAGGCCCCGCCTTCTACTTAACTTCTAAAAGTTATACATCGGTTCATTGTTTTTTTTTATGTTTTCAATATGCCAACCATTGTAATAATTTTATTTAAAAAAAATACAATTACTTATTACTACTACTATTACTACTTAAGGAATAGACAAGTTACAAATATGTGAAAAAAAATGTTACAATATAATGTAAATTTATAAAAAATATAATGAAGCAAAACAAGATGGCCGATTTTGCGGGACAGGTTTGAGACATTACGAGTTCTCCATTGGCATTACAGTTACAATCACTTCTTTTTTTTTTTTTTTTTTTTTTTTTTTTTTTTTTTTTTTTTTTTTTTTCTTCTTTTTCTTAAAGATGAGTGTTTCACAGGCTTTTTTATTTCGTAGCCGTGAAACAGGAGCTACTGTAGACGCTTGTGGTCTGTGTTGTAGCCTGCCCATCCCGTAGTATACCTCCCCTCTGATGGGCGAGAAATGACACAATATTTCCCATTTAGGTGCTGGGTCAACACGAGCGTACCGGAAGGTATCTCTTACAAACAATATTGTAAACAAATTAAAAATACAAATTTTTGTCGGCACGGGGGATCGAACCCGGGACCTTCCGCATGGCAAGCGGGTGCTTAACCACTGAGCTAATCGCGCATCTTCCTCCAGCATCTGTCTCCCCATGAAGAATACCAACTCCCGCGACTCCGCCTACCTCATCTTCCTCCTCCTCTTCAATGGTCTCGCCTTCTGGATGATCTGCGCATGTTACGCGCGCATGTACTCCTCCATCCGCGGAGGCACCGAAGGCGTGGCCTCCCTGGCCCGCTCTGACATGACCGTGGCGAGGCGGATGGCGCTGCTAGTGTTCACGGACTTTGCCTGCTGGGCGCCCATTGCGTTCTTCGGACTCACAGCTCTGGCAGGGTATGATTTTATTTATTTATTTATTTATTTATTTATTTATTTATTTATTTATTTATTTATTTATTTATTTATTTATTTATTTATTTATTTATTTATTTATTTATTTATTTATTTATTTATTTATTTATTTATTTATTTATTTATTTATTTATATATTTATTTATTTATTTATTAGAAGTATGTACAAAAAGAAATATTTTTTTTTTTTTTTAGATCGTTTAGTTGTAATACTGCTACACAGCTCATACTCTAAGAGATATTCATTCTCTTGTATTATGAGGTGGTTTCGTTTTCTTATTATCATAATGAGTGGGATGACTAATAAAGATCAATATTAATTTTGAACTACAATTGTTTTGTAATCCTAGGTGAAGTTAATGTCTTAGGCATTCTCTGCCACTTAACCCCGGTAAAGTCGCACAAAATGTTCAACCGATTTCATGTTCAACTATTGTAATTAAATAGTTGGGTGGTAGAGATTGGCGCAGGCAGTAACTCCGCCCTTTTGGAAGGATAATAGCATAATTTTATTCCGTTAGTTTTGTTTTTGTTCATTATACAGTATGTTTCAGAAAAGGTGGCCACCCCCTCGTAACTTTTGAACGCGATGGAATTTTTCAATTCTGTAAAGTTCTAAGTACAGGATGTGCCCTATGGCCCATCCTGTGGTCATACTTATTTTAGGCCCCGTTCGGCCCTTCCGGCTTTTAGGCCATATTTTTTCATTTTTCTCGCGAATTTTAAATGGAATGCTATATTTTTTATTCCTGTCAATTAAAGTCCAAATCAGGCTGAGTATAATAAGCTTTCAAAATTTTCAAAAACCTTATCAGGGGCGGAGCTGGTAGGGTGCAAGGTTCAAAACTGTTACACCCTGTATTTCAGCATCAGTTAGATTTTTTAGTACAACTGTTATTTCCATAGGTTCAAAATATTGTTTTACACCATATGAAATCAAAAAATTTCTTGTTTACATTTAATCAGGGCCGTAATTTAATTTTTGTAAAAGTACTTTTTTTTAGACGTCAATTTTTCCGAAAATTAATGGTGTTTTCGAAATTGGCATTTTTAGAGGTGAAAGTCTGCAGTGACATAAGTTTTTTATGCTTTATATCGAAAGAAAACTTAACGGAGAAGCTATTAAGGTCATAAAAAAGGGCATTTAACCTGCTAGTTTTTTCACAACAGTGTCCGGTAAAGTGGGTGAATTTCGAAATTATTGGATTTTTTTTGTTGAGGAAACACAATGGACATAGAAAATAAATAGTACCTAATAAGGGAATAATACTTCAAATAACATAACAAAATACGAAGTTAAATGAAAATTATTTCTTCTAAATCAGTGCCGGATTTTTTTTTTCTCTCTCTCTCTTTCTTCTCTTTTTATTATTATTATTATTTTTTTTGTATTCAATTAATAATAATTGAATTGGTTTAATTTTTACCCTCAAGTGTTTGGTACTTGACCTGGTATTTTTTTCTTAAAGATTGAGATTATTGGATTCTTTGTTGTTGTTGACTAGTTTTTCCATAAGAGTCCGGTGAAACGGGTAAATTAAAAAAGTTAAATTATCATATTTCTGTTAATCTATTTCGTGTTAGCACAACTACCTACTCAAACTCGCTTTACTAATTTTACGCTGAAACCGGGACTTGAACCACCAACCTCTAGGTTTCAAGTCCGCCGCCTTGTCCATGAAGCTACTGAGGTCGGTGAAATGGATAAATTACGAAACAACTGGGGTTTTTTTGTTGTGAATACACCATTGTTATACAAAATAAATAATACCTTATAAGAGAATTAATCTTCACTAAACATAAATACATACGAAATTAAATGAAAAAAATATTCTTAAAAAAGAGTTTGGTACTTAACCTGGAAAATGGCCCTATATTTAGAAACTGGTATTCATTACTAGAAACTCCAGTATGTTTTTTCTTAATGTGGGTTAAATATCGCTTTCAACTGCATGGTCATATGATCATATCACGACGGGGGTGTTACCCTCCATTCGCAGGAAACTCACCAACCTGCTAACCACATTTATTTCACCCAGCCTAGGTTAGGCCGGAATGCCAGCATCACGAAGTCTTCACCTCGCTGGACGATGCTTAACTTCGGTGATAATACACGAATCGTTGCATACAACGCGCCATCGGACTGAACTTTGAGTTTCCTCAACAAACAAAAAAAATCCAATAATTTCGAAATTCACCCACTTTACCGGACACTGTTGTGAAAAAACTAGCAGGTTAAATGTCCTTTTTTATGACCTTAATAGGTTCTCCGTTAAGTTTTCTTTCAACATGAAGCATAAAAAACATATGTCACTGCAGACTTTCACCTCTAAAAATGCCAATTTCGAAAACACCATTAATTTTCGGAAAAATTGACGTAAGAAAAAAAGTACTTTTACGAAAATTTAATTACGGCCCTGATTAAATGTAAACAAGAATATTTTTTGATTTCATATGGTGTAAAACAATATTTTGAACCTATGGAAATAACAATTGTACTAAAAAATCTAACTGACGCTGAAATACAGGGTGTAACAGTTTTGAACCTTGCACCCTACCAGCTCCGCCCCTGATTAGGTTTTTGAAAATTTTAAAAGCTTATTATACTCAACCTGATTTGGACTTTAATTGACAGGAATAAAAAATATAGCATTTCATTTAAAAATCGCGAGAAAAATGAAAAAATATGGCCTAAAAACCGGAAGGGCCGAACGGGGCCTAAAATAAGTATGACCACAGGATGGGCCATAGGGCACATCCTATACTTAGAACTTTACAGAATTGAAAAATTCCGTCGCGTTCAAAAGTTACGAGGGGGTGGCCACCTTTTCTGAAACATACTGTATACTGTAAAAATATTATACTTTGTTCTACTTATAAATAATATAGCAATAAGTGGGTGTCACAATATGAACTCTTACTGACAACAAATTTTATTAGAAGCTCTTGAAACTTTAGTTCAAAGAACAGGTACTACGAGTGAGCTGAATAGTAGCGGACAGACAAAATTGAATATGCTACAGTCCTGAAAATAATTGGACATTTGAAAATCCACATGAGTTGAGGTAGAAATATTATTTTTGTTATTTTGTTAATTTCTTTTTACTTCCAATAAATTTCGAATATTAAAATCGGAAGTATTGTGTTCAATTTTGTAAAAAAAAAAAATATTTTTTTGCTCAGATTTTTAATTTGGATCTAACATCGCTTTCAACTACATGGTCATATCACGACGGGGATGTTACCCTCTATTCGCAGGGAACTCACAAACCTACTACCCAAATGAACGTCACCCAGCCAGGATTGGACCGGAATGCCAGCATCACGAAGTCTTCACCTCGCTGGACGTTGCTTAACTTCGGTGATCCTTTGAGAACCGATGCATTCAACGCGTTTAATTTTTTTTATAAAGTTATCATATTTGCATTCATCTCAATAACTGAAATTCTCTTTACTAAAATTTTGCTGAACTTGGGACTTGAACAACCGAGCTTCAAGTCTGCCGCCTTATCGATCTAGTTAATTTATCATATTTATGATAATCACTTTCGTGATATCACAAGTACTCAAACTCGCTCTTCTTAATCTACGCTAAAACCGCAACTTGAACCACCGACCTCCAGGTTTCAAGTCCGCCGCCTTATCGATCAAGCTATTGAGGTCGGTGCTAGGTACTTAATATTTTCATTTCATTCGAAGTGTTATAAAAGGTATATGTTCAGGTTAATTTATTACTTGATATGTTCAGGTATCCTCTCATTGATGTGCCCAAGACAAAGATCCTGCTAGTGTTCTTCTATCCCCTCAACTCTTGCGCGAATCCCTACCTATACGCCCTGCTCACACAACAGTACAGGAGGGATTTCTTCATCCTGCTCAGCCGATATGGTGAGTTCCAAGTCACTAATTTTAACACCCGTATTTATCAACAGCAAACTTTGTCCCAGCAATGTCTCAAGCAAGGTGTTGGTCAATAATATTAAAGGATTAAATCATGCTCAAATGGCGTTTTCTGTTCATAAATACGACTGTAAGTATATATTTTTAAAGACGAGTGTTTCACAGCCGTTTTCATTTCGTAGCCATGCAACAGGAGCTACTTAAGAATATTAAGTGTATGTACAAAATATCTATTTAAATTTGAAAATAAACAAGAGACCTTCTTTGGACTGTTGGAATAAAGGGAATTTTTAGTCTTACCTCGGCAGTATAAACAAAGTATTTTCTATTATATTTTATTCTATTCTACTGTAGAAGCTTGTGGTCTGTGTTGTAGCCGACCCACCCCGTAGTATGCCTTTCCTCTGATGGTCGAGAAGTGACACAATACTTCCCAATTAGGTGCTGGGTCAACACGAGCTCACCGGAAGCTATGCCTTACAAACAATTGTAACCAAATTAAGAATACAATTTTTTGTAGGCAAACCTTCCGTATGGCAAGCGAGTGCTAAACCACTGAGCTAATCGCGCGCTTATAATAAAAACAATAACAACACTCTTTAGTAGAAGGTAACCACCAGGCAATTTAATGCTCAAAGCACTTTCTACCACCTAACCCTCAGAGTCTTATTATTATGTGGTCACAAACTCAAATTAATGAAGAAAAATTCATGCACTGGGTGGTTAATGGTTAATGCTTGGGTGGAAGAGATTGCCACAGGCAATAACCCCGCCCTTTAGGTAGGACATTATTGTTATTTTCTTTTCTTTTTTAAATATTTATTTTGTCACTTGTTTGTTTTTTTTTCTTTCTTTTCTTAATTTTATACTGTTGCCTGTTTGTCCTATTAATAAAGCTTAAAAAAAAAAAAATGCTCAAAGTATTTTCTACCAACTAAATTTCAGAGTCTTATTATTATGTGGTCACAAACTCAAATTAATGAGGAAAAATTCATGCACTGGGTGGGATTCAAACCAACGGATCCCTACACTACCTGGATTACCAGACTAGCGTGTTAACCCTTTGTACTTGTGGTTTTGCGAACTGTAAACCTCACACAGATTCTCTTAAATTCTCATTTTTGCGGCCCTTCTTTGAATTTTTATCACAGTGAAGCCCTCTTAGCATTCACGATCACAAAATTTCACTTCTGAAATCAAATATTATTTTTGAACGCCTTAGTTCTTCTAATTCTCAGACAGAGCGTTTATTTTTCTCTTCTAAACGAGTGAGAGCCGGATTATAAAACAGGCTTACATCTCATCTCAGTGGACACTATCCTTGAACTAGGGCTATAGTGCGTTGTGATTGGTTGAAACTCCGACTTGAGTGCCTATTTGGCTCAGATTAATATTAATCCTAATTCATGTGGCCCTAAGTTATGAACATTTTTGTCTACTTGTTACCGAAAATTTTAATGTTGAACTCTAACTGGTTCTCCCATTGCCTGTTTTCCATTTGTAGGTGGCCTTTTGAGACGCCACAAATTGGTTCAGGGCCTATAAAAAGTTATGTTGTACACATTTTGGCCCCCTCATCGTTCTTCTTCTTCTGTAAATGTATTTATTTTATATTATTTTTATTTAAATTACAGAATTGACATAAGTATAAACAAATACATAACGGTCAACTTACAGAGGTGAAGATACATAATTTAAGTTTTACTATTGTACAATAAGATTTAATAATATTAAATATACTACATACTAATTAAAATAGGGGCATAAGTACCTACTAGCTCGTTTGCTAATAAATATACAGCATGAACTACCAACTTTCTCTGCACTGTTATTCTATGTAGATCTGGTTTATGTGCTCTACAACTTTAAGATGGGCGATGTTATTATTAAACATCGCCCATCTTAAATTGGGCGATGTTATAAATAAAACATGTTGGATCAAGTTTTATTTACAAATAACATAGAATATATTCAAATATACATACATAGAAATTAAAATTAACAAAACAAATCTTGATCAAGGGCGGTGCTAATGCCAACGGCATTCTCATCCAAAGTGTTGCATTCAAGCGACGGAATATTATAGTAGTATTTCATTTATTTGTAATTATTATTTTACAATTAAACGGTAAATTGATTTTGACTCCACCCCTTTTACTCCGACAGGTATTTGCTCAGCGCGGGCGGCGCGGTACAAGGGAACACCTGGTACATTCCGCAAGAGTGGTCACGCCCACACGATGACCGAGGGGAACGAAAGGGATGCCGTCCAGCAGCATAGGTAAGTTCGGATTTCTTTGTGTAACTTCTCACTTTTCTACATTAATAATAATGCTTTTTCTTTGTGTTATTATGTCACAATTTAGCGCCGAATCATAGGACTTCACTACTTTAATATTTACAATATCTTGTATTAATTTTTTGCCTAAGATTCTGCCACTGGTCGCTGCTTCACATTAAAGCAGCTACTCATTTTTCCTCACGAGGTATGAGTGAACCCCGAACATTCAAGTACAGAGCAGAAAAAATCCTCCCCCGCCGGGAATCGAACCCAGGTCACCATGCGTGCAATACCTAGCGCGCTAACTCGCTCTGCCACAGTGACTACTAAAACCTATTAACCATTAACCATTAGGTATGTCAACAGAAATTTCATGAGGACATGCCTCACTACTTTTAGAGAAGGTGTCTCTATGCTTCTGTTGACATACCTTTATTATTATTATGTCAAGTTCACGTGTCTGTTCTGACCCCCAGGGGCTCCCTCCTCACCACAGTCACGTCGGAGAGCTACCCGGTGAACAGCCGCTTCAACGTGACCTCCTCGCCCAACAACAACACAGAGGTCACGTCCCTGCAACACCTGGAGATGCTGTCTTTCGACTACAACGGGAAGAATAGCTGCCAGGGGGCGGGGACTAATAGTCGCAGGCTGTCGAAAAGCACCGCCCTCATTTGAAAGCCTACTGACTAATATTTTTTTTTTAATTTCCATCTATTTTTTTGTTAGCAAAACTGTTAGCATAATGGGACTCCCTGTCTCGAGCTGACAGTCTAAATAAAGCACTACTATATTATACTATGTGTCTCGCTAGAGGACTATAAACAGAGAACAGACTAGCCAACCCTTACAAGCCAGGCTAGCTTGCAGTTTCCTAAGGGTTTAATGGCTTATAAAGAAAAGTCCAAGTCCTCATGATGGTTGATCGCACATAGAAATATGTGGTTCAGGACGAGCCAACTTTAAAATAAAGTTGGCTGGAGACCATCACTCACCCCTCCAGCTTTAGCCAAGCTGGCTACAACAACAACAACAACTGACTAATATTGTTTTTTTAAAGTTTCCATCTATTTATCTTTTACTTTTAACAACTAAACATTATAAAACATGTTGGATCAAGTTTTATTTACAATAAAGTATGTACATAGAAATTGAAATAAAACAAAAAAACTTGAGCAAAACATCATAAACAAATAAGACGACCTCAGTAGCTTGATCGATAAGGCGGCGGACTTGTAACCTGAAGGTCGGTGGTTCAAGTCCCGGTTTCAGCGTAGATTTAGTACAGCGAGTTTGAGTAGATGTGATATCACGAAAGTGATTAACACAAATATGATAACTTTTTCAACTTTTTTCAACTTTCATAAACAAATAATACTAACACTTTTTAGAAGAAGGAAACCACCAGGCAAAGCTAATGCTCGAAGCATTTTCTACCACCCAACGCTCAGAGTCTTATTATTATGTGGTATTTTTATGTGAATTTACATAAATTGTAGGAAAAAATAAATAAAAAGAAAGAGCTGCCTATATGTTTTTTTAAGGAACATCCAAGAAACTTCTGGGTATAAGTACAAACACTTCATGATAAGTGTTTCTGGTAAATTAAATATAATTCTTTATAATTAATTAAATGGGATTTTACAGGGTACTCAGGGTAGCTAATATCATACAAGATATTATTGTATTTATAAATAACATGTTTGTGTATACTTTTCTTTTCTCATGATACCGGTTAAAATAGGTTCATACATTTAAAACAACTTCTCACTTTTCTATTTATGCTGATTTATTCTATACTAATTTATATTTTATCTTCTCAATAATGTAAATATTTATGTATGGCACATTTTAATTATTTTAAATTAAATATACAGTCCATATTTTATGTTTGAACATAAAAGGTTAGCTCTTAATCAGCTCAAAAGTGAAGTTTAACAAAATTAATGTTAATTAGGTACAACCTATTTTATTACTTGTTTTTATTTTCTTGAATAAATGTTCTGTATGTCTTCGTAATTCTATGATATTTTATACCAAAAAATGTTGTATTTTTTTATTTTATCTCTGTGGTGGTATTTTGTATTTATTCGTCATTCGCGCTGTACTCGCTATGTTCACAACATGCATAAAATAAATTGAATGGTACAGTAATTAAGTTAACTAAATGTCAAGCCGTAAGGCAAACCTAATGGATGTAGATGTTTATGTAAAAAAAATTGTTTATCCTATGTTTATGTATATACATTAAATATTGTGAGTTTATGAGGTACTATTACCCTATTTGTTATGGGTTGTGTTGTACCTCATTTATAAAATACAATAGAAATTTAAGAGTTAAAAAAATACGAGTATATATTATATTATACATTCTTTACTTGAACTACACTAGCTCCATTCTCAGTATTCTGTCACAGAAATGAATTGTAAAAATATCTACATATTATGTATAATAATCATATTTTTACATAGGTATTTGTAACTAAAATGATAATAATAATACCTTAATTCTATGTTTTGTAAAATTTGTGAATACAGAAACATTGTGTGGTTAAAATTTGTGAATACAGAAACATTGTGGTTACCAATAAGTAAAGTTGCCGACCTCCGTAGGTCAGTGGTTAAGAGCATTAGTTGTTGCCCCGGAGGTTGCGGGTTCGAATCCCGGCCGGAGCGGAAAATTCTGAAAGGTATGAAAAAAAGTTTTTCTGTTTCCGGAATGGCATGGATGCCCTGAAGTACCTAATGCGAAAGCGGTCCCGGGGCACAATTACCTTTTTATAAAAAAACATATATTTTCAATGTTCTTTTCTTGTACCTAATACTGTTCTCTTATGTATATTGTATACATACCTATAGGTTAGGTATGTATGCTACCTGTTTCTTTGTAAATATGTAAATTACTCGTAGATGTCAAATTAAAAAAAAACTATTATTCATTATACGTCCTGTAATATTTAAAATTAAAATTAAAAATAAAAAAAATGATGTTTTTCTTTTCAATTTTTTCCAGTTTCAACCAATAAGTTAAGTATAATAATTTACTATGTATGTATGATTTTATTTCTGGTGAAGTCGCAAACTCAAATTAATGAGGAAAATTTCATGCACTGGGCGGGATTCGAACCAACGGATCTCTATGCTAGCTGGATTACCAGCGCGTTAACTACTTGACTACCATGCAGTTCTCAAAATATTGGTGTTTAGTATTTAAGGATGGATAGTTGAGGCAGATTTATTGTATTGAGGCTGAATGCAGATTTATTGTATATTGACCGTGTAAAAATTGATGTATAGTTTCATATATACGAGTTATACAGAAAGTTAAAAATAAAATTCAGCCCCACTAAGTAGATCCACGCTCTGTGCAGATAAATGCCATAAACCATTCAGAGTTCTTCGCATCTTTTTTGACCGCACAGGCCATGCAGGTTTCGTGACCCGTGACCAATAGTTCGTTTCCCGCGAGTGAGCGTTTTTTTCCCATCATCATCAATCATCATTAGAAACCGACTGTGTGGGCCTCTACGTTGGGGGTTCTTTTTATTTTACTTTGTATGGTTAAAGAACGAGTAACTTTTTCTATGTGCTAAAAAATATATTGTTCGACACGTCTTCCTTTGGCAGTATGCCTAGGAGAGACGCCACATTAGCTGTTAGTCCTCGCAGTATTTCAAAAGTGACCTCAGAAGCAGCCTGTCCGTAGTTATCAATGCTCAATGACTTTAAAATAAATAGTACAATCATTTTCTTGTGTTGTGTGTTATTTTTTTTAATACCTTTGTACGATGCATTATTATATTTAAGTACAAATAAAACTATCTATCTATCTAAACTTAATTTTCATGTTAAACAATTCAATTCCAGGAATAAAAATACTTTCAAACTTCGTAGGAATAGAACAAACATAGGCGAATTCTCCCCACTCCAGCGAATCCAGAAAGTTATTCATAATGAGTTATTCATGTGATTTTTATTTTATTTTGATAATATTGTAATAAATGGGAATACATCCCGTCAGTTCTTGTTAAAAAAAATAATAAACTATCTATCTATGACCTTAGATTTTGTCATGCACCACCCTACCCTAATAAAAGAAAGATAGACAGTTTTTTCTGACAAAAATATAAAAATGAACACAAAAATCATTTTTCCAACACGAACAATTTTTTTTTTTAATAGTCATTATTTCTTGAGTGTTGTCAATAATTGGGATAGTAATAAACTAATTAGTTTTTTTCTGCTGAAAATACAGTCTAGTGATCACTTTTATATAGTTGAATATATTTGCATGCTATTCTAGTTTTAAAACGAAAAAAGTTTCATATAAACCATCAAGTATAGCGTCAATTCTCGGGACTCGAACCCACAATGTTCTGTGCAAGAGTGCTCGCGGTGTTCATCTTACTGTGTGTCCCACTAGAACAAATGTGCTGTTTCCCTAACCACATCATGATAGGTGGTCTGTTTGATTCTTCAAGGACTGACCGGATCAATGAGAAGGTAAGTATTATACATAATTATAATAATACTCTTATTTTAAAGGTAATTGTGCCCAGGAACCGCTTTGGCATTACTTCAGGGCACTTTACCTTTACATCCATGCCATTCTGGGAACGGAAAAGTTTCATCAGAATTTTCAGCTCTGGCCGGGATTCGAACCGGCAACCGCCGACCGTATCAGTAACCAATGCTCTTAACAACTGAGCCATAGGTTCTTATAGTGGACGTTAACCACCCACAGGCGAGGTTAATGCTCAAAAAGGACTTCCCATTGGAATGTCCTATGCCAAAATTGGTTCTAAACCCTTTGAAAAATGCAACCAGGTCAATCTGAGCGCACGGCAGTGCGCCAGGCCAAGTTCCAGCAAGCACGGCAGTGTATCTTTACACGAACCGATTCACCCGGTTTTTCACACCCTCATATCTTCGGTTCAATTGATCATAGAGATATGAAATTTGGAACAGAGATTGTTCTAATATCACTAAAAAGACATTGCAAATTTGAAGAGTCTATGCAAAAAACTTTCAGAGGTATGTAATTTTGAAATTTGCGATTTTGATACTGACTGACTGATTGACTGACTGACTGACAGATCATCAAAATTATGAGGCACTTCCCGACTACCTAGAAAGCTGAAATTTTGCATGATGGTAGGGTTTATTGTAAAAGTACTGGGAAAAATCTGAAAACCGGAACTTTCGCAATTATCATGCTGTTAAACGGTGTTATTTTAGGGAGGAAATGTACTTGATTATGTATATAAATTATGAGGTACTTCCCTACTACCTACAAAGCTGAAATTTTGCATGGTGCTAGAGTTTACTGTAAAAATACAGGGAAAAATCTGAAAACCGGCACTTTCGCACTATTTCTGCTGTTAAACGGTGTCGTTTTAGGGAGCATATTAAAGTGAAGAATCCTGAATTTTTTAATAAAACTTTAATTTTTAATGAAACGTGCTGTGAAAGGAACCATTTACAAAAAGTAATGATATCCCACAAAAAACTACCGTTAAAAAAAGGGCCAAGTTCCAGAACTCCTATCCAAAAAGGTTTCGCCAATGAATGCAGTGATATCTTGTTTGCGGCCAAGTTATCTTGGTACTAAACTATTTCTTTTATTAAAACCCGTTTTCTGAGTTCCTCATTTTGTATGTTTTTAACTGCAAACTATCCTCTGACTTGGCCAGTATTATGCCATCGGTTGTATGGAATATTACGACTATATGTATAGGTACAGAATAACAATATAACCATCACAAGGTTCGAAACTGGCCAAGTTAGAGGATAGTTTGCAGTTGAAAACATACAAAATGAGGAACTCAGAAAACGGGTTTTAATAAAAGAAATAGTTTAGTACCAAGATAACTTGGCCGCAAACAAGATATCACTGCATTCATTGGCGAAACCTTTTTGGATAGGAGTTCTGGAACTTGGCCCTTTTTTTAACGGTAGTTTTTTGTGGGATTAGAGTAACGCTGAGCTTACAATTTTTCCAGGAAAGTATGTCCAAAACTTTAAAGCTGTTTCTCTCAAAACTCAGATTTTCGATTTTCGTCCTTTTTCAATGAAGCCCTTCAGTTGGAAAATGTTGTTGTATTTTTTTTTTTTTTTTTTTTTTTTTTCACAGCTGAAGGAACTTGGGACATTTTTTTAAAATTAATTTTAACGTCGCTTTCAAATGCATTGTCATATCACGTCGGGGGTTCCACCCACCATTCGCTGAAAACTCACAAACCAGCTACTCAAATTAACCTCACCCAGCATGATTGGGACCGGGAATAGCCGTTTCAACGGATTTCGAATTTGAATGGTCACCGATCCAAGTGCTAGCCTCACTGAACTTCAGTGACTGAATGAGAACTCTTGAATCCAACGGCCATCAACTCGACGCTGGCAATTATAGTGCGAAAATAATAGACAAAATCGATATCTTAAGTCAATTTATCTTGAAATGATACCCTTAAACAAAATCAATATGTTAAAATCTAGACTTAGATCCATAGAGACAAAAACGTCTATTAATTCCGCCCTTAATTTTTAATTAAAACATAATTATAACAAAGCTAAACAACTGAACATTAGGAGGAACAGATTGCCATTGGGAATAACCCCACCCTTTAGTTAGGACATAATTAAGTGTGTAAATATCTATCTATTTTTTTTTTTTTTTTCTTTTTAATAAAAAGAAATTGTATTCATTCCATTTTTTTAAATATTTGTAATCACTATTTGTAATATACATATTATGTCATATTATCTACTAAAGTGTTGGGTGGAAGAAATTGCCATAGGCAATAACCCCGCCCATTAGTTAGGTCGTTAGGACATATTATGTTTTATTTATTTTCTATTCTTTTTCATTTTTATTGTATATAATTATTGTTTCCATTTTTTTTATTGTTAAAATAATGATTTGTATGTACGTCCATTTAAATCAAATAAAGCGTTGTATAATTATAATTATAATAATAATATTCATAAAATTATTAGTAATAATTTCTCGTATCATTACAGGTGTTTCGGCGCGCCATAGAGAAGGTTAACCAGCTGAATATACTGAAGGGAAGCATTCTCATGGGCCTCGCCGTAAGAGTGCCTGAGCACCAGAGCTTTCTAGTCCAGAGGAGTGTGTGTGAGCTCATTCAGCGAGGTATTTCCAGTGCAACTTCTTACGAAAATTAGTAAGGGCGAAATGAATTGACAAAGTCGATAGCTTAAGTCATTGCATAGCATCGGTTTTCCTTTTTCCCCATCTAAAATCGTACGCAATCCGAGACTTAGCACCACAGATCTATTACAAAAACGTCTATTAATTCCGCCCTGATTGTATTGGGAATTTAGGAAAGAAGAGAAGAAGGGTATTACAATTTCTTACTAACATTGATAGGAGGGAGATAAACGCGGATTTTATTATTTAAAAAAAAGGTTGTTGTACCCCGGAACCGTTCTTGTATGACTTCAGGGCACATTACGTTTCCATCCATACCATTCCAGAAACGGAAAAACTCAGTCAGAATTTTACAATCCGCACGGCATTCGAATCCGCAACTCCCGGATCAGCAATTAATGCTCTTAACCACTGAGACACGGTGGTCGGTGTATTTTAATATTTTAATAGTTTATTTATTTATTTACTTAAACATTTATACAAAGGTACTTCTCCTAAGCTTTGAAGGGCTTCAAAGAGATTACTTCTTTTTTTTTTAAAGATGAGTGTTTCACAGCCGTTTTTATTTCGTAGTCATGAAACAGGAGCTACTGTGTAGGCTTGTGGTCTGTGTTGTAGCCTGCCCATCCCGTAGTATGCCTCCCCCTGATGGGCGAGAAGTGACACAATTCTGCGCATATAGGTGCTGCGTCAACACGTGCGTAGCGGAAGGTATCCCTTACAAACAATTGTAATCAAATTACGAATACAAATTTTTGTCGGCACGGGGGATCGAACCCGGGACCTTCCGCATGACAAGCGAGTGCTTAACCACTTACTTTACTTTCCGAGTCCATGTGTGATGTCATGGTGGTGGAAGGATTGATATGGGTGAACCCTTTGGACGCCCAGAACCATTGTTCTGGGCTCCTTCCGCGTCCAGTGTGTACTTGTGTAGTGTATGGACTGTATGGTGTATGTGTAGTTGGTTGAAATTATGTTTAAAAAATGTTTCTTAAAATTTGATAGGAATTTTAAAATTCATCGTACTTTTTCAAATTTGATGAAGTTATTATTAACACTTTCAGCGCCAGGTGATACATGGAAGTATCACCTGGCTCTGCGCTAGTATGAACAATTGAACATGGTGAGACTTCAAAGTATCTATCACCCACAGTCTTCTATAAGACGCTGGTGATACTTGTGAGTAACACTTTCTATATATTATGTTTAACATGAGGAATGTGTTGCTCTGGGCTAGCAGTATCCAAGAACATGTCAGCTTTTTTTGTCAGCTTCATTCCCCAGGCCAGTGATACTTTGAAGTATCACCAGATCACCACATCAAAATCATGCCTGGCCTATGAATGAAAATAGTCGAAAATACAGTTGGCGGTGAAAGTGATGTCGAACACGCTCTTTTTTCCAGGTTGCGTCGCTATCTTCGGCCCCCGATCCCCGACACCTCCTCCATCGTGGAGTCTGCGACGAAGATCCCAAGAGATCCCCATCCAGACGCGGTGGCGCCACAGGACGCGCCGGGGCTCCGTCCACCTGTACCCTGACGCAGACGTGCTGGCCGCCGGCCTCGTAGATGTGGTTCGTGCGCATGCGTGGACCCACTTCACGCTGGTCTATCACGACAACGACGGCCTCTACCGGGTCAAGCGGCTACTGGAGATGTACGATCGGAAGGGGCACACCATCGTGCTCAGGAAGCTGAGAGACGATGGTGCGTGTTGCATAGGCTGGTTGCTCAGTAAAAGATGAAGGGGCGTATTGCATAGGGTGGTTGCTCAGTAAAAGATGAAGAGGCGTATTGCGTAGGGTGGTTGCTCAGTAAAAGACGATGGTGCGTATTGCATAGGGGGTGGTTGCTCAGTAAAAGATGAAGGGGCGTATTGCATAGGGTGGTTGCTCAGTAAAAGATGAAGGGGCGTATTGCATAGATGGTTGCTCAGTAAAAGACGATGGTGCGTATTGCATGCATAATTGCATAGGATGGTTGCTCAGTAAAAGACGATGGTGCGTATTGCATGCATAATTGCATAGGATGGTTGCTCAGTAAAAGACGATGGTGCGTATTGCATAGGGTTGTTGCTCAGTAAAAAAAATGAAGGGGCGTCGAGTGTGTGTTGAATGCACCGGTTCTCGTAAGATCACCAGAGTTAAGCAACGTCAAGAGTTTGTGTTTTTGTTATTATTATCTGACCTGGTTGCAGAGTTTTCACAGTGAAACCCTTACAATTAACACTGCGACCTAATAAGATCTATTGTGATCAGTTGATTCTATTCGGTTTTAATGTCCTGATTTGAGATAGTCGGGACGGGGGTTTTACCCTCCATTCGCTGGGAATCGTACCAGCTACCCATATTAACCTCTCCCAGCCTGGGTAGGGCCGGAAATGCCAGCCTCACGTTTTTGGAAGGGACAGAATTTTCTTCGAAAAGTCTGCCCCAACCGGGAGTCAAACTCGAGACACCTGGACTACGGGCAGTAGTCACAACCATTACGCCACGGAGGCTGGCAAGAGCTTGTGTTAATCAACAGTGATTGTTAATTAACACAAAATGTATCACATTATTTCATTTCCATGTTCTCTCCATACTCATCGTAGCTTAACTGCCTTTGTTCAAGGAATTCTCTACGCCAACGTCGATCGCGCGTTGAATGCACCGGTTCTCGTAGGATCACCGAAATCAAGCAACGTCCAGCGACGTGGAGACTTTGTGATGCTAGCATTCCGGCCTAACCCAGGCTGGGTGAGGTTAATGTGGGTAGCACGCTTGTGAATTTCCTGCGAATGGAGGAAATTTAGAATTATTTAGTAAAGCTAGTTTCATTGTAATCAACACAAATTTAATATGTTAACTTTTTTAAACTTAATTTGAGAAAAAAGTTACTGGTTGTTAGTGAAGAGGTTAACGCCCCAGTCTGGTAATCCGGGTAGTGTGCATGAATTTTTCCTCATTAATTTGAGTTTGTGACCACAAAACAATAAGACTCTGAGGGTTAGGTGGTAGAAAATGCTTTGTATATTAACTTCGCCTGGTGGTAACATTACACTAAAAAGTGTTATTATTATTATAACATTGCTGGGTCGACAGGTGCTTAACAGAAGGTATCCTTACAAAAAACTGTGACCAAATTATTTATACAATTATTTATACTAAAGAGTGTTATATAATAATAATAATAAGAAGTTGATTTAATTTCATTCTACAGTTTTTTCATTACAATCCCCTTGAAGTACAATAACTTTTTTACTTTTAGGGGGTGGATCATTTATCTTCTTATATTATATTTTTCTTAATCTTAATGTTAAGATTAAGGGTTGGGTGGAAGAGATTGCCATAGGCAATAAACCCGCCCTTTAGTTAGGACTTATGTTTTTATATATTTTCTATTCTTTTTCATTTTCATTGTATATATTGTTTCCATTTTTTTTCATTGTTAAATTAATTATTTGTATGTACATAATGTCCATTTATACCTAATAAAGCATTGTATAATAATAATAATAATAATAATAATGTTATTATATTTTATTAATATATTCCAGGCACAGGCAACTTCCGGCCCCTGTTGCGTCGCATCAAGAACTCGCAGCAGAATTACATCCTGGTAGACGCGCCCACAGACATCCTGTTCCAAGTCCTGCAGCAGGCCCAACAGATTGGCCTCATGAGTTCGGAGCAGAACTTTATCATCAACAATCTGGACTTGCACACCCTGGAACTGGAGCCCTTCAAATATAGCGGCACCAATATTTCAGGTGGGAGCCTTCAAATATAGCGGCACCAATATTTCAGGTGGGAGCCCTTCAAATATAGCGGCACCAATATTTCAGGTGGGAGCCCTTCAAATATAGTGGCACCAATATTTCAGGTGGGAGCCCTTCAAATATAGTGGCACCAATATTTCAGGTGGGAGCCCTTCAAATATAGTGGCACCAATATTTCAGGTGGGAGCCCTTCAAATATAGCGGCACCAATATTTCAGGTGGGAGCCCTTCAAATATAGCGGCACCAATATTTCAGGTGGGATTCCTTCAAATACATAGGTACAGTCTTTTTTATATACAACATCAACTTTTGTCTGCAATTAAGGGCTAGAAAAGCAAGTACAAATGCGATTATTTTTTATAAGTCTGTAGGCACTAATTGTTTGCAAATTCCACTATTCAAGTGATTATTTATTTACTACACCACTGCTTCGTGCAAAATGATTACTTTTTTTTGAGGAAGTGTCCACTGAAAACCCTATCCTCAAAAGACGTAAGAGATCCGGAAACTGTGTGATTGTATATAATAATAATAGGTATTCTAACACGGGCAGAGCATAAATTAATAAAGCTATTGAGCTATATTGTCTATTAAACTATAAGCTATTAAACTATTAAGCTTTATTGTATTTTTTTTTGCATTATACTAATCTACTACTGAACGGTATATTTTTTCCAAATATAAACACACTCATTAATCATAAAATAAAAAAAAATAGTAATTGTATAATCGTGTTTTTCTTTTGGGCCTTAAAACTCCATCCTTCATATTTACTCTTAAGGCGGAATTAATAGACAACATCAATATCTGAACTCGTTGGTAAGTATCGATTTTCCCTATCTTTCAAGGTACGCAATCCGTGACTTAGCGCCACAGAGGTATTACAAAAACGTCTATTAATTCTGCCCTTATTCTTTCTCAAACCACTTTCTCTACGCAACTCCATTTTCAATTCCTCTGTCCGCCAGGGATTCGATTGCTCAACACGTCGTCCGAGCGACTCCGCACCACCATCAGAGAGTGGAGAGATGAGGAGGTCAGCCCAGACACCATCGAACTAGAGAGCGTCCTCATCTATGATGGGGTGCTCCTGCTCGCCCAGGCTCTGGCCAATATACCCATCGAGTATGACACCACCGTCGTGAGGGTCAGCCGGGAGGAAGGTGAGAGACATAAATAAAAAATAGACACAGAAAGAAAAAAAAATAAATATATATTTACATTATTTTCCCTCTTTATAAAGAAATTTTTATAATTATGTAGGTATATTTTATTTAAAATATTCTAAAATGTTACAAATAAAATATCTCTTCCATTATGGAACAGCTTGGCAAGGTCCCCATGACGCATGCTGCATTGCCTTTCTGGATGGCGATGGATATTCTTTGATCCAGAAAGGCCCTGCTTCTTTTGTCTCCGGTCACTGATGTCGAGGCGGTCACCCAGATCTTTTGTGAATTTTTTCGCTGCCTCACACCAGGGCCCCATTTTTTTTTTTTTTAATTGTAATTTTTTTTTTACAATTTTTTCCCTCTTTGTAAATTTTCATGTAATTGCATCATAAATGATGCGTTTGAAAATATTTTTTTTTTTTTTTAATAACCCTTGTGCTCAGCGTGTCTAGAATAAAAAAAAGCTAGAACAAAAAAGTAGAACATTCGAGACATGTCTTTTTTTCGGTTTAACGGCGCTTTAACAAGCCGATAAATTTTGTTACGCCGTCGTTTACGCCGGATCCTCGAGTTAATATTTTGGGGAATAATATGTTGGTGGCTTTCAGGAATGCTATGAGGGAGTCTTTCCCCGACTGGTCGTCTAGCAAGGAGGGTGAGACATGTCTTTAACCCTCCATTCGCTGGAGACTCAGAACCCTGCTTTGATTTGAATTAAAATCTAAAAAATACATAATTATATATCTTTGAAAAATATCATCCTCCTTATTTATACCTATCATAAATCTTACTATTTATTGCTTTAAATTAAAGCTCACATATCACTTTATTTTCATTGACAAAAAAAAGATAATAGGATATTCAAGGAAAAAGAAGAAGTTCTATGATTTTGCGCTACCTACTAAAATTGTGATATAAAAACACGAAGAAACACAAGTGCAGCTGGCTATTCCCAGCCCCACTCAGGCTAGGTAAGACTAATTTGAGTAGCTGGGCTGAAAGTGACGTTAAACTCAAAAACAGAAATACATTTATTTATTTTATTAAAATTTAATAGTAAATATGTTCCACAAAAACAAACATTATAATACATTTGATAATTCGCCTCTGACAACACAAAGAGGCGTAAACCACAAATTTTTGAAATCGGTTTTATTGCTTGAATTGAGTCTACTAGTGCTATATTTTGTTCTCACAAATAGACGTAATCCAATTATAATCCAAAGAAAAGATACAACAAAAATTGAAATCAGGCGTATCCCTCATTTTCTCTTTTTCAGACAAATCAAATAGGCGTAAATCGATAGTCACGGTTAAATAATCAACTTTGGCAACAGAAAAAGTTCGTATGGTCATTCACGGTTACAGGGAAGTGATGGTTTTCCTACCGTGAACAGAAAATTTATGCACAAGAAAACTCATTTTGGCTCTCCTGTAAAATTTCGAAAATGTTGTTTACGCCTCTTTGTGTTATGAGGCGAATTCTGCTCTGAAATACAAAATAGTCTGCTTTCATTCAGGTGGCTGCAGAAATCCACCTACATCTCAAAAAGACACGATCGCCGGCCACAAATCACCGCCACTGGAAAACGCCGACAACACATCACAGCCATTGGAAAACGCCGGCAACACATCACAGACTTTGCAAAACGCCGGCAACTTATCACAACCGTTGCGAAACGCCGGCAACATATCACCAGCGTTGGAAAACGCCTGCAACACGTCTTCCAAGGGTGCCGTCAGCGAGGTGGTTCAGCCGGTCCGGTGTGACAATGACATTGCCTGGCCGCACGGCTACAGCCTCATTAACGACATGAAGTCCGGCAGTCTCAGGTCGGCAATGTCCGGCAACTTCCGGTTCGATCATCAAGGCTTCCGGACGAGCTTCAAGCTGGAGTTGACGAAGCTGACGGAAGAGGGCACTGTGGGCACGGGTAAGCTGTGGTGTTTTTTTTTATGGAGGGAAAAATTTACTTTTTCAAACACAGGCGTAGTTTGGCAGTTTAGGAGCCTGTGAAAGGGTTTTCTACCCTCTAAAAAAACCCCCAGGAATTCTCTAGTTTTGATTTTTTGCCCCGGAACCGATTTCTCATTACTTCGGGGCAAGCTGTGGTGTTATTATTATTATTATTATTATACAATGCTTTATTAGGTGTAAATGGACATTCTTCTTCTTCTTTCACTTTGCCTTTTTCCAAACTTACTTGGGGTCGGCATTTGTTCCATGAATCATTTCTTTCCATATCTTTCTATTTAGTGCGTCCTCTTTTCTCCAGTTTTTCTCTCTTAGGTCTTCTTCAACTTTGTCTCTCCATCTCATCTTTGGTCTTCCTCTCTTTCTTTTACCGCCTATTTGAAGTTCCTGTATTCTCTTACTCACATAGTTTTCGTCTCTTCGCTCTATATGTCCGAACCATCTCAGCCTACTCTCTTGTATTTTCTGTACTGTGTACATACAAATGGACATTATGTACATACAAATAAATATTTTAACACTTAAAAAAATGGAAACAATATATAGGTACAATAAAAATGAAAGAGAATAGAAAATATATAAAAACATTAGTCCTAACTAAAGGGCGGGGTTATAGGTGTTCGGCGTTTGGTGGGATGATTCATCAGATTCACGTGGCGAAAGCTAGTTAGCACGGGCAGCTTGTGAATGATACTGAGGTACTGCAGCACCCCCAGAGAAATAGAAGAAGAAAAAAAATTGGAGCAAAAAAAGTTTTTTTAGAATTTAGATACAAAATTAAAAATAAAAAAATAAATTAACAATAATTAATAGTATTCCGATTCAGCGTGTTGATGAGATTTTAATTGTGTATACATAATGAAGTGAAATTACTTAAACACTTATTATGAAACAGGATTAAAGGCAACAACGTACTGTTGCCTGAGTTAAGGGATAGTGTCTACCTAGACTTCAATTAAGGCTCAAATTATGAAACAGGAATAGAATAACTAATCCTACACTATCAATTAACGCCAATTAATGGTTTTAACCAATCAGAGAGCATTTATATCGACTTTACTATATATTCTATAAAAACAAGAGGACTGCATCCCCTTAGTGTGGGGTAGTCGCATTAAATATATGTTACCTACTAGCGGGCTGTCGCTCGCTTTGCGGGCCGAGGCATGGCCGAAAAAATCCTTTTTCGCCAATGGCAGGTGTTGTAGTGGAAATTTCGAAAACTACCGTCTTATTGCACATCTAGACTATATAAGACAAAGCTACCCACCAAATTTCAGCTTCCTAGGACTTACCAGTTCGGAGAAACAGTGATGAAACAGTGAGTGAGTGAGTCAGTCAGTGAGTGAAACTCTCTTTTATAAGAGCAGATTATACCTATTATGTACAATTATTAATGCAAATGAATTACAAACTACAAAACTTTACAGTGATTGTGGCTAGAATTGACAAATCCTAGATTAATTCCTGTGTGGAGTGGAGAGTCGTTGTTGGGGTATGAAGATGGCATTGATCATTGGAAAAGAGAGTAGTGACTGTGAGAAATATTTCAATTGAACGTTTTTAAATAAATTCTATCTATATATTAAAAAGACAGAAAAAAAAAATCCTGTGTCATAATTCTGCCCGTTTTCTAATCCTGTTTTATAATCTGGCTCTGAATCTCGTCCGCAGCCCAATGGTCGCCCAAGGAGGGCGTCAAGTTCTACACCGAGCAGCCGGTGGGTGACTTCCGCAACACAACTTTCCGGGTGGTCATCGCCCTGACCCCGCCCTATGGCATGGAGCGCGAGTCACCGGAACTGCTCACCGGTAACGACCGGTACGAAGGGTTTGCGGTGGATCTCATCCACGAGCTCAGCACCCTGTGCGGGTTCAACTATACCCTGGAGGTGCAGGCGGACAGTGAGTTTGTATACCTATCCATCCTCTTCCTTCTAATGCTATCATACCAAGACAAAATTGTCCTGCTTATAATAATGCACAGAGTTCTCCTTCGTTTGAAAAAACCTCTGTGGTAAAGATCCGTTCACATTAAAGATAAAAATCAACATGAGTTCAGAAAAGTGTTTGTGCATTTGAATGCATCTTGGGAAGATACAGTTACAAACCCTATATTGCGATCGGGAAGATAACACTACTCAGAAAATGTGCATTTGGATGCACATCGGACAGGTACCACTACAAATGATAAAAGCGCTTGGGAAGGAAGAGGCTATTTACGGTCGCAGTGACAAAGAGCTTTCGTAGCCAACAGCCCTACAAACTTATAAACAATTGAATTTATTGATAAACAATGGGATCAAGCTTTATTTACATTTTTTTACATACAATGAACAATTGAACATGGTAAAAGGTAAGAAATAAATTATAAACAAAGCCTGATCAAGGGTGGTGATAATGGCTTCGGCATTCTCTACTTGTACCATTGCCAATCATAGATGTTGTCCTTGTTGTTGTAAGCAGCTTGGCTACAGCTCTTTAGTGGAAAGTTAAGCAAAGGGGGCGATAAGCGGGGGGGGGCGATGAAGAAAAGGAGGCGATATGTAGTTTAGTGGAAAGTAGAGCAAAGGAGGTGATATGGGGGAGAGTTATCATACTTATCATGAATCTTCAATAATAATGCTTCATTCCATCGTTCCAGAAGGCACTCGCATAGTAATAATAATAATATCGACTTACTTATATTGCCCGATTATAACTATAAAGTTCCACTATTCCAGCACATTATTATGTCTTGCCTCCATAATAATAGGTCTCTTCCATAATATCATAATCTCCCATTCTCCCTTTCCATGACACCGTCACACAACGCACTCTGATTGGTCATATCACAACGGGGGTGTATGCCTCTATTTGCAGAAAACTCTAAACCTGCTGACCACATTAACTTCCCCCAGTCTGGGTTGGGATAGAACCTCACCCAGTCTGGGTCACGAAGTATTCACCTCGCTGAACTTCTCTGATCCTTCGCCATCGACGCTGGCTTATTTAAATTTATGTTTATACTAACGACCCTTTAGTTGGCTGTATGGAATGGCCTTGCCTACCAATTGCAGGAAAAGAAGGGGGGAAAAAAACGACCCTTTCACTTCCGGTCTCGTTTGCAGGTAAAGGAGGCAGCTACGACAACAAAACCAAGAGGTGGAATGGAATGATTGGGAAGGTACTGTACGGCCAGGCGGACTTGGCCATCGCAGATTTGACCATCACGAGGGAAAGGGAGAATGTGGTGGACTTTAGCATGCCCTTCATGAACCTTGGTAAGTGCGAACCTATAATATCTTGTAATGTAATGTAATGTAATATGTAATGTAATACATATTTGTACAGTATTAAATAACAACAATTCAAATCTTAGTTTAAGCATAAAAAATTAGAAAATAGTAAAATTGAAAATATTAAAATAAATAAATACAATTTTATAAAGATTTGAAAAGTAAATAGGTGGGTAAAGCTTGTTTGTACTATACTCACACTAAAGAGAACATCTCTTTGTTTTTGTGAGTAAGAGCTCGTTCGTGCGCTTGCCTGTTAAAAATCCTGTACGAATTTTAGAAGGATGGAAGAAGAGTAAAAATAGTGAAAGAAGAAAGGGAAAGAAGAGTTTTTTAGAATTTTTAGCATTTAATTTAATCATAGTATCAATATATCTTAATATATAAATGTCAAAGTCACTGACTGACTGACTGATCATCGCTCTACACAGCCCAAACCGTAATACCTAGCGAGCTGAAATTTTGACACAACATTCCTTGCATACTGAATACGTGCAATAAGAAAGGATTTTGCAAGTCCGTTCATAGATAGAGCCCTAAAAGTGCACTTTTAGATCGTGGCGAAGCACGGGTTAACTGCTAGTTATAATAATAAGTATAAGTAGTGCTTCATTTAGACTGTCAGCGCAAGACAGGTGGTCCCATTATGCCAACAGTTTAACAAAGCACCTCTTTATTTATTTGAGTATAATAATACTCTTTAGTGGAAGGTGACCACCAGGCGAGGTTAGTGTTCAAAGCATTTTCTACCACCTAATCTTCAGAGTTTTATTATTATGTGGTCACAAACTCAAATTAATGAGGAAAAATTTGTGCTCTAGATGGGATTGGAACCTAGAGTCTTGACAAAATTTGCAGTTTTCCAAGAGTATAATATGTAGCATACTTATATTAAAAAAAACCGTCCTCAGTAGCTTGATCGATAGAGCGATGGACTTGTAACCTGGAGATCGGTGGTTCAAGTACCAAATTCAACGTAGATTTAGTGAAACGAGTATGAGTAGTTGTTTTATCACGAAAGTGATTAACACAAATATGATAACTAACATATACAGGGTGTCCCGTATACAGATACAAATATTTTGAGGGTAGGTTCAGCCCACCGTATTAGAAAAGTATTGAATTTATGATCAAATATCTCTCTGGTTTTGGCCATAACTCTTTAACGAAGCAAAATGCCCCACTGAAAGTTTCGCTCATATGATAGTCCACGGTGGGCTGAACCTACCCTCAAAATATTTGCATCTGTATACGGGACACCCTGTATAAAGAAATAGCCCAAGTTCTCACGATGGTTGATCGCACATAGAAATATGTCGTTCAGAACGAGACAACTTTTCGACTTATGTTGGCTGGAGAGCATGACTCCCACCCCAGCTTTCGGAAGATATGTCTCTTGTAATTGCTCTTCTGAAAAGTTGACTTTTTGACAATCTTGCTTCTTCCACTCACCCGTACACTTATGAATCGCATCATTAGCATAGGCAAAGCAAACGCAATTGTCCATACGATATGCACATAAACCTGTCGCGAGCATCGTTTAAGCATAGACTAATGTTCTTCTGATGCCAAGTGTCAAAACGTGTCAAAAACTATTATAGTTCGAATCTTCGTGATGCTGGCTATTCCTAGCCCAACTCAGGCTGGGTTGATGTGGGTAATTGGTTTCTGAGTCTCCAGCGACTTTTAACAAGAAAAAAATTGGCCACCTTTGTACATTGGTAGTGGTTTTATATCAGATTATTCAGTCGGTTTATATCAGATTATTCAGTGGGATTCCGTGGGATACAATAAATTTGTTATTTTTCATTAATAATAGGTAATAAATAATAAGAACACTGTTTAGTGGAAGGTAACCACCAGGCGAGGTTAATGCTCAAAGCATTTTTTACCACCCAACTCTATTATTATGTGGTCAAAAACTCAAAATATTGAGGAAATATTAATGCCCTGGGTGGAATTCGAACCAACGGATCCCTCCGCTACCTGACTACCAGGAAGTAATTTGTACCCTTGATTGTTTTGTTTATACTGCCGAAGTAAGACTGAAGAGTCCCTTTACCCTATTCAGATTAAGGCCGAAATTAATAGACAAATTCTATATCACAAGACCTTGCTATAATCGGCGGTTTTCCCTATCTTACACGGTACAAAAACGTCTATTAATTTATTCCACTCTAAATCTGGTGATGGGATACAAGAAATAATCATTTGTGATTAACACAAATAGAAAACCTATTTAATTATTTATTTATATTTTTTTTTTACAAAACAATCATCAACAACAACAAAAAAATAACAATTATTTGAGAAATAAAAAAAACTTAGAAGTATGTACAAAAAGAAATAAAGATAAAGATTAATTTTTAATTACAATAATTGTTTTGTAATCCGGGGCAAAGTTAATGCCTCAGGCACTCTCTGCCACTTAACCCCGGATACAAAAAAGAAAAAAAAACAAATAAAATAAAACAAAACCTTCCCCCCGCCCTCACCACCACTCACTCCCTACCTCTCCTCCCCCCCCCCACCCCCAGGCATCAGCATACTCTACAAGAAGCCGAAACGCATCCCGCCCTCGCTCTTCTCGTTCCTCTCCCCCTTCTCCACGGGCGTGTGGATCCACGTGACCACCGCCTACGTGGGCGTGTCCGTGCTGCTCTTCCTGATGGGCCGCATCTCCCCGTACGAGTGGACCAACCCCTACCCCTGCATCGAGGAGCCGGAGGGTCTGGAGAACCAGTTCAGTCTGAGCAACTCCTTCTGGTTCACGATCGGCTCACTCATGCAGCAGGGATCTGACATCGCGCCCGTGGCGGTGTCCACGCGCATGACGGCGGGTGAGTGGTGGGCCCGAATTATAAAACAGGATTATAAAAAAAATTATAAAAAAATTATAAAAATTATAATAAAAAAAAAAAAAAAAAAAAAAACAGGATTAGAATATTAAGATAAGTCAGGCGGGTGAGTAGTGGGGCCGAATTATAAAACAGGATTAGAATATTAAGATAAGTCAGGCGGGTGAGTTGTGGGGCCGCATTATAAAACAGGATTAGAATATGAAGATAAGTCAGGCGGGTGAGTTGTGGGGCCGCATTATAAAACAGGATTAGAATATTAAGATAAGTCAGGCGGGTGAGTTGTGGGGCCGAATTATAAAACAGGATTAGAATATTAAGATAAGTCAGGCGGGTGAATTGTGGGGCCGAATTATCATGACGGCGGGTGAGTTGTGGGGCCGAATTATCATGGCGGCGGGTGAGTTGTGGGGCCGAATTATCATGACGGCGCGTGAGTTGTGGGGCCGAATTATCATGACGCGCGGGTGAGTTATGGGGCCGAATTATCATGACCGCGGGTGAGTTGTGGGGCCGAATTAATGGTTGAGGTTGAGGTTGATTGGTCCTGGCACTCCTATTTCCTGGATGCCCTTCATGACTTTTCTAACTGTAACCCTCCCTGTTAATGCCTCTAACGATTTGTGTTATTTCCAATCTCTGCTATTCCAGGAATCTGGTGGTTCTTCACTCTGATCATGGTCCAATCCTACACCGCCAATTTGGCGGCCTTCCTCACCGTAGAGAACAATAGCGCCCCATTTCATGATGTGGAAGGACTGGAGGCACAGACTGAAATCAAGGTAGAATTTTGATTTTGTCTATTAACACCTTGAGTGCCCTGTCCCACACATGCGTGTGACACCGATCCTCATTTTATTACATTTTCAATCTACAAACACTAGTGATTTAAAATAAACTGCATTGCTGCACCTATGTGTCTGTCAGATTTTACAAAAAGTGCTTGTTGCACACAGACTTCCATACTTGCGGTTATTGGGCCCCAGGGTAAATACATCAAAATATGCCTTGTCATGCAAAGTGTTAATTTCGCCTTACGTATGTTTCTAGTTATATTACAGTAAATTATACTTTTATTATACTTTTTTTATACCGCAGTAAAAAGGGATTTATTTGTTTCAAGTATGGTGCCAAAGCCGATGGATCGACTCAGAACTTCTTCAGAGACTCAACCAATGACGTCTACCAGAGGATGTGGAACTACATGAGCACCCATTACGTAGACGTCATGCCAAGCTCTAGTGACGAGGGTAAGTTGAATAAAGGGTTGGGTGGAAGAGATTGCCATAGGCAACAACCCCGCCCTTGAACAGGAGTAGGTAGGTGTATAGTAAATATGTTGAAATGGAAACTATCAGAAGATGACAAATGTGAGTCTGTCCAAAACTCCCAACAAAATGTAACTCACAAGATCTCCTAGAAGCCAACAACCAGGCAGTAAAAGTCGCTCGTTATTGGCAAGAAACTATATGAAGGCAATTGATGGCCCGGACTCGTAAAGTAAAGTAAGGAATCCGAAAGACCATCATTTCTACTTTAACCCACTGTACTGAAAGTTTAGAATTGAAAGTTCAGTGCTTCATTCAAGAAAGTACGAGTATTGTTCGATATGAATTTATGTTAACAATAAATGTCTATTTCTCTGTCTAAGGCGTTCTTCGCACCTCGGCCGAGATTTAACGGTTCCATTGTGACTATCGTGAGCTAAAAATACTTTACTGCTTCTTTGGGGTAACTCATGAAATCCGATAGTTGGAGAATAATTTCCTCCAAAGAGAAATAAGTAATGGAGACGTCCTAACGTATATCTCATAGGTAATAAATCCGTCTCATGACAAACTACGCAATATGGCTACCGTTATTACCTTCAAAAGCATGTCATCATCGTCACCGTCATTGTGTAGCTTCGTCGATTTCGACGGTTGCCAAATTCACTAGAGCAGCAATGTGTTGTACCTACTCCACTATTGAATTTTTACGAGGGGGCTCATAGTTCACAGAGCCCCTAGAACTGTAGGCATGTAAGAATTAAAATTATTTTGATATTGTTGTGATTTCCTATGGGTAAAAACGAACCAAGATGGCCAATTTTACGGGCCAGATTGAAGGCATTACGAGTTTTTCCATTACTTATTTGACTCCAAGCGTTCACCAGTTCCAAACTAACATGAGAAATTTTGAAATGACTGTTTCCATGGTAACGCAGTTAACGGTGTCTATGGTAACCAAATATTTTTTACTGTTTCCATGGTAACGCAGTTAACGGTGTCTATGGTAACCAAGTATTGTTTACTGTTTCCATGGTAACGCAGTTAACGGTGTCTATGGTAATCAAATATTACATACTTACTGTTCCATGTAACTAGGCGTGAATCGCGTCAACGACAATGATGACTACGCTTTCCTTATGGAATCCACATCTATCGAGTATGAGATAGAACGAAAATGCAACTTGACCCAGGTGGGGACTCTTCTAGACAGCAAGGGATATGGAATCGCCATGCAGAAGAACAAGTGGTTCCGAGATAAGTTCAACTTCTTTGTGCTTACTTTACAGGTAAAGTTTCTGAAGGGTATCTTCTTTTTTCTTATTTTTCTTCTTCTTCTTCTCCTTCTTTTCTTTTCATCACTGTTCACACACAGCAATAATGCTGCAATTACGTAAGTAGGTTTGAGGGACACTGCATACAGGCTAAAGAGTGCTAAAATCTTAAGAGAACTGTATAAAGAACGCCCTGGGAAATTCATGTTCTATCTGGTGTTTGAGAGCGAAAATATGAAAGAGAGAAACGATGTTTAGCTGACGTTCTTGATCATTTGTGGATTGTGGAGTGAAAAAACATCAACAAGTCATCGAATATCTGAACTAGTTAAAGTGAGAAAAATGATTATTAGGTAGTTTTTAAATTAACAGATCACTAGCTTGCTGTAATTTTTCAGTCCCTCGTATCATTATGATAACAGGTAACAGTAATAAATGATATTGTTAATGCCGTAAGAATAATTTATTTTTCAGCGTTGTGATACACTAATAATATCACCCTATTTATACTGAACTATTAGGACTAATAAGTCCCATTATGCCAGCAATAAGTCCAAGACTGTGGTCAAAATTACAAATGGGAGGATAACATACAATGTCCTAATTGGGTTTTGAACCTGCCACCTCTGGATTGCCAGACAGATACCTTGATCACTGAGTTGCTAGGACAATTTACATATCAAAATCAATGTTTTATATCTTCTTTGAATTCCTCACTAGGAGAGGGGCAAACTGGAGGCTCTGAAGAACAAATGGTGGAAGGAGAAGGGGGCGGGAACCTGTCAACGGAAACAAGGCGGCGACGACAAAGAGGGCCTGACTCTGGCCAATGTGGGCGGAGTCTTTGTTGTGCTTGTTTGTGGTAAGTAATGGCGGTCGCTCACCAGACAGCCAATGACATCGAAGCCCAGATAGAATACATATAGATCGAACAACCAATGCCATCGAATCCAATATAGAACAATATACATGACGGGGTAGAAATTTGTTGCTAAGAAACAAAATTACTCATACTCCTAAGAAAACAAGCCTATTATGAACCTATGCTTGTGCATTACTTCTCATTTAAAATTTTATAGTATGTCCCGGTAGCTCAGCGGTACTCTGTAAATCTAGAGATTCCAGGGGTCACGGGCTCAAAACTCAGCCGGGGCATGACAAGTTATCCTCCCATTTGGAATTTTTACCTCATAATAATACGTCCTGGGCTCACTGCTAGAATAATGGCACTTAATAGTCCTAATCGGGCATTATAAGTAAGGTGATATTATTAATTTTACTTCCCATTTAAAATTTGAGACAACATGGGGGGTGCAAAACGTTTCGCTCCGTGGAATCCCGGTGCCGGGCTAACTTGAAGTTCATTTTGTTTTCCAGGAATTTTCTTCGCGATTTTCGTGGGGTTCGCGGAAATGTTCTACAACCTGTGGTCGATTTCCGTCAAGAAGAAAGTCTCCTTCCGGGGGGAGCTGCGTCAAGAGTGGGCTTTCATCTCCCGCTGTCACGGCTCAGTCAAGCCTGTGCGTCGCTACGACGCAGACGCACGCAGCGTCGAGAGTAGTGCGTCAAGCGGCGGGGATGTTAGAGCGCTACAGGGTGGTTCACGAGGAAATGTTGAAGCTACGACAGCGAGCCCTAGCGGTCAAGGTCCGCGGCGGAGTAAGCGGTCGAAAACGGTTCCGACTTTCTCAATGCTCATGGAAGGTTCCGTGAGGGATCTTGTTGGACAAGAAGGGACGAAAATTTCCAATGTGAAAGGAGCGAAGAATGGTTTCAGGGGAAGCAATGGACAACCGGAAAATCGAGTGGGTTTGAATCGATGGGAGGGATTTAAAAAGGACGAGCGTCGAATGGGGCTTGAGCAGACGGTGGCTGGTCCTCCGGAAACCGCCACTGTCGGTAGAAAGAAACCGAGACGAAGAGATGCAGGATTATCACCTGAGACCGATATGTGAAATTTGGGTCGATATCTTGGCATCATCTTGAAATTTATTCATGTGCCTATCTAGTCACACGGCAGTGCGCTAGACCAAGTTCCTGCCTACGTACGCAGTTATTATATTAGGTACTTATTAAAGGGTAAATGGGCTTTCCCACATTTTTTTACAAACCAATTATTCTTATGCTTTAGAACACGCTGATTCTATTGGTGACATCCATTTTCAATTTAGGAATCGCAATCATTGAGAAAATTTCATTTGAAAATTGGAAAATTTGAAACACCCTAATTTTCGCGGGCAGCCATTTTTGTTTTGATGACGTCAAAAGTATGTAAACAAAATTTTTGGAGTTTTAAAATACTAACAGTTTCCATAGGTTTCTCATAGGTATCACTTCAATGAAATTGATTTTTGAAGTCTTCAGTGAATGAAAAACAGTATTTAATTTGTTATAAGTACTATCCTTGATACTATAGCTGACTATTACAAGAATTGATTGTGGAACACGTTGTGAAAACAATGTGGAACACGTCGATTGAAAACGCGGTATTCTCTCTAGACTCCTCAAGTCTAGCTTGCCGATACTTCAGTCGCGACCTTGCATGATAATGTCTATTTTCTGTTTTCGTTCTGTGAGAATTCGTGATTCGCGAAGGGTTGAAGAGTCCAGCATACTGTCTGTCAAAACCGGTTGCTACGATCGAGTTAGGATGCTGGGCCTTTGAACACTTTGCAAATTCACGTTTCACTTTCACAGAAGACTGATGATGTTGTTACTTATTGTTAACACTTCTAATCTCAAAATAGCCTCGTGGATACACTGGAATCAATCACGAAGAATCATTGTGTCCGTAATTGTTTTAAAACGAAAAAAAAGCAATACCCAATACGAAGAAGATTTACATTAGCGTCATATTCGATAGTCGGACGTAAAAAAATTAGAGATTCCTTTGATAAAATCTCTAGCCTATACGTTATATAAATGGCACAGAATTTCTCATTTTTACATAACACAATAACCTTGTATATAGTTGGTTCGCAATCTATTAATTTTCAACGTACACAATAAAGTTATCCTTCTCAGATTTACTTACCAGTAAATCGTGGGGCTTGTAATTACCAATGATAAATTTTAAAATAAACTAAAACCGTTCACCGATCTTTGTCCTAACCACGCTGGACGTTTCTTAACCAAAAGCGAGCGATTGGACGGCTGGCTGCACTTGAATTTGGTTTGCTAAGTACGTCTGCAGCACGCGTGAAATACACGCGTAAATTGAAGAAATTGGCCATTCTAAAGTCCTTACTGCAGGTAAATTTCCACTGACAGCCTTTGCAATACCGTCATCTACTGATATTTTAGACATTGTTAGTTAACATTAAAGTTTAAAATACTGTATTAGAGTTAAAATTCACAAATTTATTACAGTTTTAAATCGACTCTTCACATTCAAATCTAATGTAATTCTACACACAAAATTCGAAGTAGCGTTTCATAATTGTTTGTTTACATACTTTTGACGTCACAGCGTAGGCGACCAATCAGATTGCGTTATTTCAAGGAAGACCTTTGGAGAGCCTTTTCATTCCTAAGGAATGACTTTTTTAATTTTTGGACATCAAAATCGTGTTCCTCGGGTCTTTTTACATTAGAATCAATCATCTGCTCGAAAAAAATAGTCATTTGGGAAAGCCCCATTCTCAACTGATCATTTTAAAATCTCGATTCCTGTGGGCGTTAAATAATATGTGGTTCACTTTAGGTACTTATGATTTTTTTGTAGATAAAACGCCCATTTACTGTATAATAATTATAAATAATGAACGGCAATAATAATAAATAATTAATATAAAAATATCACCTGTAGGTAAAAACATGTTTCCAGTGAAAATGAAGTAGTTATAAAACGCGGTCAGCCGTCAGCTTAGCAGTTATTTCAGAACCCCTGAGTATGTTAGTGAAGTTGTCATTTTGTTTGTAAAATTATTATTACAGTGGTTCCCAAATTCCAACGGATAAATTTGAAATTTTGATGATTTTATTTCTTTGATTATTTAACTTAATTATAAATTCGTTAATTAAACAAATTTATTAATTTACTTGATTATTAAATAAAATAAATTGATTTTTTCGTTTTTCCACACTAATCACATACATTACAGTACTGTAAAGAACAGTATGAACTCATGAATATCTAAATTCAAACAAGTGTCTGAAAAGTACCTAGGTACCTGTATACTTACTATAATAATAAAACTTAAAAGGTGTTCCTTGATCTTGACTATTCCCCTACCTGCTGGTGCTATGACTGAACTCTCTCTGAACCTCATTGTAGCATTTTGTGCCAACCGCGGTATTGGCCATCAGGGATCAATACCATGGACCCTCAAGAAAGACATGTCCCATTTTCTCTAAGATCACAAAGCAGACTGATAATCCAAACTCTATGAATGCAGTTATCATGGGACGTAAGACATGGGACTCTTTGCCAAACAAATTCAAACCACTGCCTGGAAGATACAATGTTGTTCTCACAAAAAACACCAGCTTTGCTAGTACTCTAATCACAGACCAGTCCCTTGTCAATTCAAGTACTTCATTAGATGATGCTATTGAATTATTAAAAACCAAAAAATCCAAGGGTGAAATTGAAAATATTTGGGTAATTGGTGGTTCATCTGTTTATGAGGAAGCTCTAAATTCTCCTCTATGTGATAAAGTCTATGTGACTGAAGTATTTAGAGATTTTACTTGTGATACATTCTTTCCCATTTGGGTGATAACTTCAAGTTGATTGAAGACCCAAGATATCCAACTGAAGTTCTCAAAGAGGAAGAATTAAATTTCCAGTTTAAAGTTTTCCAAAAAATTAAATAAAGTAAAAAAATTAATGATTGTTGTGTGTATGTAATAGTATTAATAGTTACCTATGATAGGAAGATAATTTTATTAATTTATACTAGCTCTGCCAGCATGGTTTGAGAGCAGTGGAATTGATTTGATGACCAGAAAATGAAATTAGTGGGTTTATTTATTTTAATCTTTAATTATACTGTACAGTAGATCAGATACTTTTATTTAAGACTGAAGTAATTAAATTTGATTTTTTCTTTATAAATAGCAAATTGATATGACCACAATAAAATACTTATTACATTCTTGGAATTGGTATATATTTTTATAATTCTGTAGGTTGACTACTAAAGAAATTATTGTTGTTAAATTTTTCAAGAGGGATCATAGCACAAATTTAATATAGTTATTGCACAATGTCTCAATTGGTCATAAATTACATACAATACCTATATGAATAGTAATAAAATTATATAATCAAATTTCATTGTTCTTGGTACCTTACCTACAATATTTAAAGTTTAAAACCATCTATTTCAAATTATATACATAAGATATCAGATTTATTTCTTAAAAAAAAGGTAATCATTGAATAATTTTTTTCTTTTGTTTTTCAATTATTTATTATGTTGTGTTTATTAAATTACTATTTTATTTTTTAATTAAAAAAAAAAAAAATTTTGATATTTTAATTTTTGTTGTTCTTACTTTTTCCTCCCAGAATAATTATAAAATACAGGTTGGCACTGTACAGTATTATATATTTGAACAAAATATTAAACATTGCATCATGATGATAAATTTATTGATCCGTTAATCTTGAGGCAGTAAAATTGTTATTTGTTCCAGCAAAAATATATGTAGAGCTTAGAGCCAATTTTTTTTTTTTTTTTTTTTTTTTTTTTTTTTTTTAATGTTGCTTTCATTTGTGTGGTAATATCACAATGGGGGTTATATCCTCCATTATCTGGAGACTAATGACCCAACAACTCAAATTAATCTCACCCAGCCTGAGAGGGGCTGCGAATAGCCAACATCAAGGGGGTTCAAATTTGAAGTCCTAGGCTTGCTGGACACACTGAACTTAACTTCAGTGACTGAATAAGAAATTGGGAACTGGTCAATGTGCCATTGATGCTCGCCAGTGAATCCAGTAATTGAATGTTGAATCCATTTTTGGATTCAATTTTTTTTCAAATGGAAATCTGTTTCTATTTCATACAGATTGTTCAACGAAATTTTGGGAACCCCTGAATTTATGTATGTGAAGTTATCCATCTTTATTTTTATCGTAAACAAAACTACAATATGAATTTTCATTAGAGTTGCCGCGATTAGTTCAAATCTCGATAATCGATTATCGATTAATCGGACTCGTTGGTAATCGATTAATCGACACTCAAATAATCGATTAATCGATTATTTGACGATTATCTGAAATTAACCAAAAATTGACTTTGACTAATTTTTACTTTTTTTTTTGTCGCGACGACATATTATTTTTATTTCATATTATCATTTCTCATATCTTTTCCTTTAATTAGATACTAATTGAGCCAATTATTCAACTGAGACATTATTCAACTTTATTTTATGACTCTCATGAGTTATGAAATATGAACTTGTATTTTGTAACTGTGTCTTGTCACTTTGTGATTTATTTATGTTAGCTTAACGCGTATGTGTTGACGAGCAATATTTCAAAATTATGTCTGATATATATAGTTCACTTGACACTTAAATTTATTAGATTTATTGTTCTTTTGTTCTTTGATTAGGTATGTTAGAAGGAAAATGATCAAAATGACAAATATGACAATATTGACAATGACAGAATTGAGAATGACACTTTTAGTTTTTAAAATTTTAATGTTAGGTTATTTAAAAAATGCCGTGATTTCCGCCTTTTTATAACCAGTAACCAGTGTTGCCAGAAAAAATTAAAAAAAATCCCCCAATTTTTACTTTTTTTTCCCCCAATCCCAAGGTGCTTGCTAGATCTAGATAACTATAAGTACTATATTAACTAGATAGTAGATAGTCCAAAAATAATCGATTAATCGACATGAAAAATAATCGATTAATCGATTATCTGACTAGTCACTAATCGTTAATCGATTATCAAATAATCGATTATTAATAATCGATTAATCGATTAGTTCGATTAATCGCGGCAACTCTAATTTTCATTTTGGCTTTGCACACTTCTATGAAAGTTTGAGCTTTTGGTTATAATTTACAGGTTAATGTAAATATTGAACTAAAGACCTATTTTATACTCAATTTGGTCTAAATATTGTTCCTTTTCCGTTCTTACCCGACCATTATTGCAGCAGATAAATCATAACAGTAGGTACCAATCTATTGGTCCACCGGTAAGGAAACACCAAAGTTTAAGAAGCTGAGGTTTTTATCAATGGCTTTTTCTTTCTGATGAGGTAAGTCTAAGTTATTTTAAAGTACCTTATGGAGAACTCACTGTTTTTCCTCCAGACGGACTACTAATGATGTAGTATATGAGCTATGAGTCAGATTGATCTACATCACATAATTCTCAACTAGCTAGACTGCTGGATCTCATTCCTTTCCATTTTTGTTCAAACAACCAATCAGAGTGTGTTGTTTAGCTGTTGAGAGGGATTTTTGAAATTATGAGAGTGAGAAAACTTTCCGGAAAAAGGCCCTATTCCTAATAGCACTCTCACTGTCATAATCCCCAAATCTCTTTTCAACCATCACACAGTGCTGTTTATAGGTCAACAAAATATCCAATCAGAGTGCACTCCTATCCCTTAACTCATGCTATAGTGCACTGTGATTGGATGAAACTCCAACTTGAAGTCATGCCAGCTTAGCTTTAATCCTGTTTCATAATGTGGCCCCTAGAATCTTATTATTATGTGGTCACATACTCAAATAAATGAGGAAAAATTCAAGCATTGGAGGGATTGGTCCATGCTCTAGCTTGATTACAAGTCCTAGCACCATTACCAACATCAACTAAATAATTTGTCATATTTTGAGAATCATGATCAATTATTTAAGTAAAGTACACTTTGATTTGTTTCACCCTCTCAATTTCAGATCTTCTGAAAATCTCAAGTGGTTTCAAGATGTCTTTTGATACCTCAGTTCCACCGCCTTCATTAGAGGTAAGAAACATGAAGTAGAAAGGTTCATTATTTTTAAAGAATGATTTCTTTACCAAGTCTATTGCAAAAATCAGGTGAAAAAGAAATAAATATCTTAAACACATGAAGATAAAAATAATAGTTTATATATTCTTATTATATATTTGTGAAACTTCAAACAAAATAAGTAGAATGTTTTAGCGTAATGGAACAAAATGACAATTAATCCTTTATGAAGCTATCCAATAGAATGGGACTAAAGTTTCCTTCCATACAATGGCTGTTTTGGTAATATGTGGTCAAATTCTCCAATAAATGAGAAAAATTTAATACTTTGGGTCAAACCCAAACCCCATTAATTCCTGAAATCATACAATTATTGCTCTGCTTTTCAGGGACAGAAAAAGAACTTCCTTCACTGCTGTCCGCTCAATGTTGAGCCTCCATCAGATATTTTGGGTCCTGGCCATAATGAAATGGGGGAAGAGAAAGATATGAGAAGAGAGTTTGAAGCTTCCTGTAGCTCTAGAACAGGCCTTGGCATTCAAGTCAGAGCGAGCTAAGCAGATAGGTGTTGATCCAGAAGATATAGTCAGTGTGGGTGAGTGCATAAACATAGTTATACGTATATTCATAGAAATATTTTTGTTTTACTTTTCATTTTACATCATAGGTCATAACACTACAATTTTTAATATTCATATGATACTTTCTAGTATCAATTCATTATACTATGCAGAAGTAAAAAACACTACTTCAGCATAGTATACATTACTCCAGGAATAAAAACATTACACCCACACCAGAATTATGTTATAAGGGTTGTCAAATGTTTAATTTTTTTTCATGGATATATAATAATAATAAAATAATGTTTCTATAATTAGGTAGGAATCTAGAGATGCATACATTTAAAAACACGGATGCTTCAGATCAGGATATTAATTTTTCTCCTATTATATAGTACATGTACCAACAACTATTTTTTTTTTTTTTTTTTTTTTTTTACCTGGTCATTTTCATTGCTGGACTGACTGTTCATCACTTATGTCAATTAGATGAGTCTCGAGTATGACAATTTTTAGTTTTTGTTGTATTTGTGACATGATTGTTGTTACGCTACATCTCACATTATGGATGTTTTATTATCTACACCAACAGATCCCATTGAAGATGCCAACATCGGTCAACAGCTTGGCAACATCTATGATGATGACGAAGAAGAGGAGGAAGATGAAGAAGAGGAAGTAGGGAAACAACCCGTGGAGAGTAAGAAGAAAGACAGGGGGCAGAAGAATAAAAGAAAGAAGAAGAAGAGAAAGAGGAGGAGGCATGACACTTCCAGTCAGGCTGGGGCAAGTGATAAGGAGAATCAGGCGAGCAGCGAGAAGGAGGGGGAAGATCCAGAGGTGGAAATTGAGTGAGTTGTTTTTTTACAGTCAAACCTGAATCCAAGGGAACTCAAGAGACCCAGATTTTTTTTCTCTTAATACCAGGTTTCTCTTATGAAGAAGGTTATTTTACCCTATAGAGAGGTATATTTGACCTGAAAATTGTTTCTTTATATCCAATTTTAACTGTAATAGACCCTTTAGTAACCACTAAGTGAAATAATGTTTAAAGCATTATCTACCACCTAACTCTCAAATGTTTGTTGTTATGTGGTCACATACTCAAATAAATGAGGAAAATCCAAGCATAGGGTGGGATCCTAAACACAGATCAATGCCTTTGCTTGTTTCAAGTTTAGCAACTTGACTACCTTTCCAGCTTCTTTCTTTTCTGATGTAATTATCCGCATTATTTTAACAGCCAGAGTCACATCGCAATAGTGGTTTTACTTTCTATTAGAGTTTGGGTAATTATTTCTTTATCATTTTTAGCTGTCACATACATGTTGTAATTTGGACTGACATAAATGGATTTGGACATACTTGTAGCAAAAATGACTTAATCTAGTACACTTAGGTGATATTTTTTTATTGTTAATTTTACTAAATTTCTTTTCTTTTTTTTGCCAAGTTCTTGTAACTACTGAGGTTGATTAAAACCAACCTCAGTAGCTTAATTGATAAGGTGGTGGACTTGTAATCAGAGGTTGGTGGTTCAAGTCCCAAGTTAAGCAAATATTAAGTAAAGCATATTTGAGTAGTTGTGATAGTACGATTGCTCTCTGGGACTGCAAAAGCAACATTTATTACATTAAATTATTACACGTAAAATATCTCGTCCCTAGATAGGGACTTGGGCATTGTACCCATGATAACTATATGATTAAAAATTTAATTATTCTCACCCTGCAGATATATTCAAGAAACTCTGAGTGCCCTACAGCTGCCACCAATGTATCGTCAGTTCGCCAAAATCTTCGAAGCGTTCAAAATGCCCGAGCCAGAGAAAACTGCAGCCCAGATTAAGGAAGAGGCTAATATAGAGGAGAAAGAGAGGGCAGATGCAAAGAAAGCAGAAGACCTGAAGAAAGCACCCAAGCCTACAGATGATGATGATGAAGATCAGGTGAGTGATCTTGGTGTCCTGTCTGTCCTGATAGCTCTTAGGTCAAGGCGTCTGTCTGGTAATCCAAATGTCGCGGGTTCGAAACCCAGCCGGGACATGACAAGTTATACTCTCATTTGTAATATTGACTACATAATAACACGGTTTGGGCTTACTGATGGAATAATAGAACTCATTAGTCCCTTTATACCCTTATTTAACACAAATATGATATATTTTTTAACTTATATAATTATTATTGATACAATAATAATGACTAATGACCGGGACTATTGTTGGTCCCGGTAGCTCAGTCGTAAAGGCGGCACTCTGCGAATCCAGAGATTCTAGCGATCGTAGGTTCTAGGTTCAAAACCGAGCCGGGACATGACAAGTTATCATCCCATTTGGGATTTTTACCACATAATAAAACGTCTTGGGCTTACTGCTGGAATAATGGGACTCATTAGTCCTAATCGGGCAGTATAAGTAAAGCGAGTCATAACCGATAGTCCAGAGGTCTCAAGTTCGACTCCCGGTTGGGACAGTCCTTTCGAAGAAATTCTGTCCCCTCCAAACACGTGAGGCTGGCATTTCCGGTTAATGTGGTGGGTAGCTGGTACGATTCCCAGCGAATGGAGGGTAAAACCCCCGTCCTGACTATCTATCTCAAATCAGGACGTTTAAAACCGAATAGAATCAACTGGTCATTATAGATCTAATTAGGTCGCAGTGTTAATTGTAAGGGTTTCACTGAAAACCCTGCAGCCAGGTCAGATAATAATAATACTGCTGGAAATAAGGGACTTTAATAGTGCTAATCGGGCAGTATAAATAAGACGATATCATTATTATTATCATAGGTATATATTTTATTTTGATACATCATCATCTTTTCGTTTTTAATCCAAGTTTGGAGACCTCAGGATTAAAAATGCATCTTCTGATGCAGTTCAATACTTTTCTTAGGATATGGGCAGTACTCATCAAAAACGACATCTTGGATGGCAGACTCTTGATATATCCCAGGTATTTGTGATAGATTTGAGTGTAAATATTTTGGGATCACACCAAGAGCTCAAACCACAACAGGAATTATCTTGACTTTGAGGTTCCACATCCTCTCAATTTCTATTGCTAGATCCCGATCATTATTATTATTATATATTTTTTTTTATTATTATTATTATTCCACTTTCTCTCCTTGGAGGGTAATTATTACCCTTCAATGGGTAGTACACCAGGAGCGGATCATATGATCAAGTCTCCCGGTGTTTTAACTTCAGGAGCGGATCCGAAGATCAAGTCTCCTGAAGTTGTTTGGTTCACAGTGTGGGGCTGGGGAGGCAATTTTATGATGGACTCTGATATCCATCTTTTTTATTATTATTATTATTATTACGAATTTTAGGAAACTAAGAGACATTATATTTATATACAAACTGGTTAACAGTCAAATTGATTGTAGTTTCTTACTTTCAAAAGTAAAATTTCATGTGCCCAGAAGGTCTGCTCGACACCATCTTCCCTTTGTTTCAAACCCTTCTAACTTAGTTCCTATGGATACACTTCTAAGTCTTTGTAACAAATATCCTGACTTGGATTACACTCAGTCTTACTCAGTCAAACACATGCTCTTGGTCTCCTAGACTTTATTATGTACCTACTTTAAGTTGCCATAATTACTTCAAGCTATGTTTTTTCATACTATTAAATTGTTCTCTATAGTGTGTGCCACAATGTTATAGGTTGAATTCCAACTGTTTTGTTGTATACACTTTAATAAATAAATTAAATTAAAAAATTCCAGATGGCAGGTCAGGAGGGCGGGGGGGACGGGGACGGCAAGGACAAGCTGTCGAAGCGCAAGATGAAGAAGCTGACCCGGCTCTCAGTGGCGGAGCTGAAGCAGCTGGTGGCGAGGCCAGACGTGGTGGAGATGCATGACGTGACGGCCCGGGACCCGAGGCTGCTGGTGCAGCTCAAGGCGTACCGGAACACCGTGCCTGTGCCCCGCCACTGGTGCTTCAAGCGCAAGGTAATCATCATATTATCATAGGGACTGCTGGAGTGAAGGGACTTTTCTGTCTTACCTCGGCAGAAATAAACAAGTTATATTCTAGCATAGGGTGGCGTCATAGTGGACGATGGTAGCCAGACAGTGGAGAAATGATTCAGCACTTCTACCACTGTCTTTATAAGGATGCTAATAATTGACAAGGGTCCCCAGAACCAAGCCAATACTGGTCTACTCCCTGTTTATTGTCCTCCAGCCAGCAAGGTAAGAGGGTTTAAAAAGTTTTATCCCCGCCACTGGTGCTTCAAGCGCAAGGTAAGAGGGTGAACACTGTGCCTGTGCCCCGCCACTGGTGCTTCAAGCGCAAGGTAAGAGGGATTAGCTCAAGGCGTACCGGAACACGGTGCCTGTGCCCGCCACTGGTGCTTCAAGCGCAAGGTAAGAGGGATTAGCTCAAGGCGTACCGGAACACGGTGCCTGTGCCCCGCCACTGGTGCTTCAAGCGCAAGGTAAGAGGGATTTAGCTCAAGGCGTACCGGAACACCGTGCCTGTGCTCCGCCACTGGTGCTTCAAGCGCAAGGTAAAGGGATTAAAAGAGAAAGAGAAAAAAAAGGCAGTCGGAAGAGAATGCCGTTGGCATTAGCACCGCCCTTGATCAAGTATTGTTTTATTAATGTCAATTTCTATGTACACTTGAGAGCAATAAATTCGGGACAGTAACTTTCTCAAAGTTTTTGATTTTCATAATTTTTATTTTACATTGGATTTTTCAAGTGTGATGTATCCCAAGAAAGGAAATTTTGTTGGTTTTAAGACGGTGTATATTTTTTTTCATATTGAGCATGTTTGTTAGTATAATAAGTCAATTAACAAAAAGAAGTCTAAAGAGCATGAAAACACTGCAAAGGATATCAAATTTGCTTTCCTTCTTCAGTACCTTAGGTGCTGTGTCAACATTGTTCAGAAACAAAATAATTTCCTTTCCCTCTTCAGTACCTTAGGTGCTGTGTCAACATTGTTTACAAACAAAATAATTTCCTTTCCCTCTTCAGTACCTGCATTAGGTACTGTGTCAACATTGTTCAGAAACAAAATAATTTCCTTTCCCTCTTCAGTACTTAGGTACTGTGTCAGCATTTTTTTTTTTTTTTTTTTTTTTTTTTTTTTAAGCTTTTTTAGGTAGAACAAAAAATATATACAGTAGAACACAATGAAATAAAAGAAAAACAAAAGATTAAACTGTATATACAAGAAGGAAAAAAAGCGAGAAAATACACCTAAAGGGCGGGGTTATTGCCTGTGGCAATCTCTTCCACCCAACCCTTTTATTGTTCTAAGCATTGTTCAGAAACAAAATTTCCTTTTTCCTCTTCAGTATCTGCAGGGGAAGCGCGGCATCGAGAAGGCCCCGTTCAACCTGCCCGAGTTCATCAAGAAGACAGGCATCATGGAGATGCGGGCCTCGCTGCAGGACAAGGAGGAACAGAAGACGCTCAAGTCCAAGATGAGAGAGCGGGTGCGGCCCAAGCTCGGGAAGATAGACATCGACTACCAGAAGCTGCACGACGCCTTCTTCAAGTGAGTCATGAAGGGTTGGGTGGAAGAGAAGACAGGTGCTGTGTCAACATTGTTAAGAAACAAAAGGGTTGGGTGGAAGAGATTGCCACAGGCAATAACCCCGCCCTTTAGGTATTTATTTATTTATTTACACTTTATTTTTTATACAATACATACAACAATAAATTATTAACAAAGATAAAAAAAAATTAACAATAGCTTTTTACAAAATAACATATGGAAAAAAAAAATAATAAATTTAAATGTAGGTAGGACATTATTGTTATTTTCTTATTCTTTTTTACTTATTTATTTTGTCATTTTGTTTGTTTTTTTTTTCCTTTCTTTTCTTAATTTTATACTGTTGCCTGTTTGTCCTCCTAATAAAGCTTAAAAAAAAGAGATTGCCATTTTTTTTTTTTAACAAGATTGTGCTCTATTTGTACATTTCATTACATTACAATGATAAATAATAATGCTTTTTCTTTGTGTTATTATGTCACAATTTTAGTGGGTAGCGCAGAATCATAGGACTTTACCACTTTAATTTACAATGTCTTGTATTATTTTTTGCCTATGATTCTGCCACTGGTCGCTGCTTCACATCAAAGCAGCTACTCATTTTTCCTCACGAGGTATGAGTGGACCCCGAACATCCAAGTACAGAGCAGAAAAATTCCTACACCGCTGGGGATCGAACCCAGGTCACCATGTGGGCAATGCCTAGCGCGCTAACTCACTCTGCCACAGTGACTACTGTGAGTCATAATAATGATGTGTAGTTTTATGTTTGGACGAATCTCTTATACTAGCCGCCAGTATCACGAAGGTTCGAATCTGAAAGGTCTACTATCCAAGTCCTAACCTAGTTGGACGTAGCTTAACTTCTGTGACGGCGTATTTGACGTACTATAGACGACTGGCTGGGGGACTATAAACAGGGAGTAGACCAGTATTGGCTTGGTTCTGGGGGCCCTTGTCAATTATTAGCCTCCTTGTAAAGACAGTGGTAGAAGTGCTGAGTCATTCCTCCACTGTCTGGCTACTATCGTTCACGATGACGCCACCCTATGATGATATGATAGACGACTGCCGACTAGAACTAATAAATAAATGTGTTTTCTTTGTGTTATTATATCACAAATATGATAATAATAATAATAATAATAATATCACCTTATTTATACTGCCCGATAAGGACTATTAAAGTCCCATTATTCCAGCAGTAAGCCCAAGACATATTATTATGTGGTAAAACCCCAAATGGGAGGATAACTTGTCATGTCCCGGCTGGGTTTCGAACCCACGACCTCTGGAACCTGTGGATTCACAGAGTGCCGCCTTTACCACTGAGCTACCGGGACAGACTAACTTAATTATTTGGTCACAATAAATCTAATTAGGTCGCAGTGTTAATTGTAAGGGGTTCACTGAAAGCCCTGCAACCAGATCAGATCAGTCTCGCTAGAGGACTAAAAACAGAGAACAGACTAGCCAACCCTTACAAGCCAGGCTAGCTTGAAGTTTCCTAAGGGTTTAATGACTTATAAAGAAAAGTCCAAGTCCTCATGAGGGTTGATCACACATAGAAATAATTATGTGGTTCAGGACGAGCCAACTTTGAAATAAAGTTGGCTGCAGACTATCACAACCCCCTCTAGCTGAAGCCAAGCTGGCTACAACAACAACAACAACAACAACATATGACTTTGTTTCTACTTACCTATTCATTTATTTTTCTCGTAAGCTTTACTTGTATACTTTTTAACATTATGTATTTTATTTTAATCTTTGTATTTATTGAAATTTTTATTGTTGACATTGTAAATAGGGCTATTCCCGTAAATATACTCCCGTACACTGGGTATTTATTATTATTATAATAACATAATTATTTACACCCAGGTGGCAGACCAAGCCGCGGCTGAGCATCCACGGGGACCTGTACTACGAGGGCAAGGAGTTCGAGACCAAGCTGAAGGAGAAGAAGCCGGGGGACCTGTCGGCAGAGCTGCGGACAGCCCTGGGTATGCCCGTGGGACCCACTGGCAACAAGGTGAGAACCAGATGAAGATTTATCTACTAATTAATCTTTAGAAATATTAGATTGTTGTTGTAACCAGCTTGAGACTCGAACCAACGACCTCCAGGTTACAAGTCCGCTGTCTTTTCGATCAAACTTCTTCTGTAATTTCAAGTATTTATCAGTTTGTAAAAAAATAATTTAAATAAATGTAAGCAAATACCTAATTTCAATTTTTTTTTTAACATACAATTTATAAAATGTAAAATATTTCCTCCATGCTAGAGGAATAGGGCATTGTGCCCATCACACATGCGGCATTGCTTTTTTGGATTGCTATCGATATTCGTTGTCTTAAAAAACTCATGACTTCTCCTGCAACACCTCTGCTCGACAATTCAACATGTGATGGAGCGACAGTGTCTGAGCACGTTGCGTCCCATACTAGACATTTCCCATAATTTCAGTTCAATCTCTCTGGTTCCAGATCCCGCCCCCCTGGCTCATAGCCATGCAGAGGTACGGCCCGCCCCCCTCCTACCCCAACCTCAAGATCCCGGGCCTGAACGCGCCCATCCCCCAGGGGTGTAGCTTCGGGTACCACGCCGGGGGGTGGGGCAAGCCGCCCGTGGACGAGACGGGCAAGCCACTGTACGGAGACGTGTTCGGCACGGTCGGGGAGACCAAGACGGTGAGTCATCTCTTTTTTTTATTATTTAACTCTCTTTGTTATTAATTGCTTGTGTATTCCACTTAAGATAAGATAAGATAGCCTTTATTGGAGCATATTTTTTTTACAATTTAACAGATTACAGAATTTACAGAAATGAAAAAAGAAAACTCCTCAGCCATGGAGTTCATAAGCTAAAATAAACATTTTTTTTTTCTTCAATTAAAAACAATTGCCTGAAGGCCTCTAGGGGGGGCTTAAGTCCCCTAGGATCATAATAATAAAGCCAATGATTATGCTAAGGTACATAATCATTGGCTACATTATTAGATATATTACAGTTATTTCCTTTAACTATACAAGGAATCGACCTGCCAAAAAATTTTTACACTTCTCCAATACACTCAAAAAGTTGTAGACCTTCCTCCCCTATACTCTTCCACCTCTTCCTATCCTGCGCTATTTCTTTCCAATTTGGACCTGCTAGAGTTTGAAATTCTTCATGCCATTTCTTTTTTGGTCGACCCCTCCTTCTTTTTTTCTTTACTTCCCAATACTGAATTTCCTTAGACCATCTGCTGTCTTCTCGTCTCACTATGTGCCCAGCCCAATATTCCACTTACAAATGTTTTTCTTTGATCAGTAATTTTCAGGAATAAATGTCATAAAGTCGTCATATTTGACAAAAATAAATGTCTTAACGTCATATCTACGAGTATATGTGTCATATTTCAGGAAAATAAGCGTCATAAAATGACAAGCTCTGGTTATAACTGAGATATTTTTTGTAAATTTTTAAATGATTATTTTGCAACTTATGTTTGTCATATTGATTTTATTTGTGTTAATAGAGCTTTGCTTCTAAACATTCTAAGGTTTGTGAAACACTCATCTTTTACTTTTATACTGAAATAGGTTTTTTTATAGCTAGGAACTAATTATTGTATTGTTAGCAATGGGTCCGCCCGTATTTTGTTGTATGTTGTTTTGTATCTCTTAGAAGCCCTTCAAAGCTTAGGAGAAGTACGTTTGTATAAACGTTTCTTTATAAAGAAAATAAATAAATAAACTATTAAAACTATTAATAATAAATTAATAAATAAATACTTGACTCTCAATATTTTTTAATGGCACTAATTGTTAAGTAACGTCGAGCACAGCTAAGATTCTATCCAAAATGGTTCATAGTGATAAAAGCTGCATTTTTTGTCCAATCGAGCCGAAATTTGTCAGCTCTGATCGGTTTGATCAACTAGTATTATACTGAAATAGTAACGTCGACCAAGTTTTATTCAAAATGGTTTATAGTGATAAAAGCTACATTTTTTGTGCAATCGAGCCGAAACTCGTGAAGCTCTGATCGGTTTGACCAACTATCGGTTTGTTCTTCTCCCCTCAGGTGGATGTGCATGAGGAGGAGATAGAGAAGGCGGCGTGGGGGGAGCTGGAGTCAGAGTCGGAGGAGGAGGAGAGCGAGGAGGAGGAGGAGAGTGAGGAGGAGGGAGGAGGAGGGGAGGATGAGAGCGGCCTGGTGACGCCGGCCGAAGGCCTCATCACTCCCTCCGGCCTCTCTAGTATTCCGGCCGGCCTGGAGACCCCGGACAACATCGAGCTGAGGAAGAAGAAGATCGAGAGCGATATGGAAACGTGAGTAATTGTTGTAATTGTAATTGTAAATATCAGCATCGTTTATTTTTTTTTTTTATTATTATTTTTTTTTTTTTTACACTTTATTTATTTTTACAAAACAATCATCAACAAGGATAACAATAATTTTAAAAAAAAACTTAGAAATATGTACAAAAAAAAAAAAATAATAATAATAAAGATTTTTAATTACAAATGTTTTGTAACCCGGGGCGAAGTTAATGCCTTAGGCATTCTCTGCCACTTAACCCCGGACAAAAGACACTGAGTGTCCGGCCCTGGTTTTTTCCTGGCTCATCACACAACTTTTTTGAATCAATAAGTTTTTTTTTAATTTTTTTTTTAATTTATTTTATTTGTTTTTACATTAAATTTATAATGTTTTACAAATGGTTGGTAAACAAGAAAAATGATTTATATCTAAATTTAATATGGAAAAGGTATCAGGATCATTGACTAACTTTCTCCTAGCTCATCACAGAACTTTTTTTGGATCAATAAGTTTTTTTTTAAATTTTTTTTTTTTAATTTATTTTATTTGCATTTACATTTATAATGTTTTACAAATGGTTGGTACACAAGAAAAATGATTTATATCTAGATTTAACATGGAAAAGGTATCAGGATCATTGACTAACTTAAGAAAATCTTTTTCATTAAAACTCTATACAATATGATGATCTATTGGAAGGCTGATTTTTGTATGTAAATTATGTGAGCACTGTATAATACTTCTATAAGCTATAACTACCATAAGTTTTTTTTTAAGTTATTATATTTGTGCACCCGCGACCTCTGGATTATCCCTGTCAGACGTCTTGACCACGGACTATAGAACAGACGGGAATAAGAGTAAAAATAATAGACGAAGACCTACCTCTCTGGATTATTCCAGTCAGACTCTTTGACCACTGACTCTAGATAAGACGGGAATAAGTGTAAAATTTATACACGAAATATAGATCTCAAGTCACGAGTAAGCATCAGTTTTGTCCTTATAAGATACTATGCAAACTCCAAACTTAGCACCACGGACATGTATTAATTTCGCCCCAAGAGTTTAGGTTAGACTGTCGAACCCGGATATAAGATATAAGAGAACTCAAGGAGCCAGTTATTACATCACTCCAGTGATTAACACAAATGCGACGACCTTAATACTAAACTTAATATTCGTCCATTTTGCTAATCTATTATATTTATTTTTTTAAGAAGTTTTTGGTGAGTTTTCAACAAACAATTCACCTTATAGCTCCTTCCTGGAACTGTTTAACGTTTAACACATTATTTCGGAACGTCAATTTTTACCTTAGAAGCAAGGATCGACTTTTTTTCCAAATTAATTTCCTCCATAAAAAAACTTTAATTTTTTTTTTTTGTCCCGGTAGCTCAGTGGTAAAGGCGGCACTCTGCGAATCCAGAGAATTCAGATGTCGTGGGTTCGAAACCTAGCCGGAATATGACAAGTTATCCTCTCATTTGGGATTTTTACCACATAATAATATATGTCTTGGGCTTACTGCTGGAATAATGGGACTTTAATAGTCTTAATCGGGCAGTATAAATAAGGCGATATTATTATTATCATAGGTATATATTTTATTTTGATACATCATCATCTTCTCGTTTTTAATCCAAGTTTGAAAACCTCAGTATTAAAAATGCATCTTCTGATTCAGTTCAATACTTTTCTTAGGATATGGGCAGTACTCATCAAAACGACATCTTGGATGGCAGACTCTTGATATATCCCAGGTATTTGTGATAGATTTGAGTGTAAAGATTTTGGGATCACACCAAGAGCTCCAACCACAACAGGAGTTATCTTGACTTTGAGGTTCCACATCCTCTCAATTTCCATTGCTAGATCTCGATATTTTATTATTATTAATTATATCGTTACAGAAACGAGGCCCCGCAGCTGTTCCAAGTGCTGTCCGAGAAGCGGCCCGACCGTCTGGGCCCGGCCATGATGGCCTCAACGCACATGTACGAGATTCCGGCCCCTGCGGCCCCCCGCCGCGCCCCGGCCCTCCCCTCCAGCGTGGAGGTGGCCCTGGACCCTAGCGAGCTGGATCTGGTGGACACAGACGCTATGGCGGCGCGCTACGAGCAGCAGATGAGAGAACAGGCGGGCGGCCTGCAGAAGGAAGACTTGTCGGACATGTTGGCGGAGCATGTGGCTCGCCAGAAGGTAATAATAATAATAATATCGCCTTATTTATACTGCCCGATTAAGACTATTAAAGTCCCATTATTCCAGCAGTAAGCCCAAGACACATTATTATGTGGTAAAAATCCTATATGGGATAATAACTTGTCATGTCCCGGCTGGGTTTCGAACCCACGACATCTGGATACTCTGGATTCACAGAGTGCCGCCTTTACCACTGAGCTACCGGGACAGAAGGTAAGTGTGTAGAGTGTGGAATAGAAGGTAAATGTGTAGAGTGTGGAATAGAAGGTAAGTGTGTAGAGTGTGGAATAGAAGGTAAGTGTGTAGAGTGTGGAATAGAAGGTAAGTGTGTAGAGTGTGGAATAGAAGGTAAGTGTGTAGAGTGTGGAATAGAAGGTAAGTGTGTAGAGTGTGGAATAGAAGGTAAGTGTGTAGAGTGTGGAAAAGAAGGTAAGTGTGTAGAGTGTGGAATAGAAGGTAAGTGTGTAGAGTGTGGAATAGATCCCCGCTACGAGCAGCAGATGAGAGAACAGGCGGGCGGCCTGCAGAAGGAAGACTTGTCGGACATGTTGGCGGAGCATGTGGCTCGCCAGAAGGTAAGTGTGTAGCTGTAGGTTGTGTTGTTGTTGTTATTGTTGTTGTAGCCAGCTTGGCTACAGCTGGAGGGGTGAGTGATGGTCTCCAGCCAACTTTATTTCAAAGTTGACTCGTCCTGAACCACATATTTCTATGTGCGATCAAATATCATGAGGAGGACTTGGACTTTTCTTTATAAGCCATTAAACCCTTAGGAAACTGCAAGCTAGCCTGGCTTGTAAGGGTTGGCTAGTCTGTTCTCTGTTTATAGTCCTCTAGCGGGACACTGGTCTTCGGCCTGGTTAACGTTCCCCAGCCAGACTATGTAGATTGTGGAATAGATAACGGAACAGACTGTGAAAGAGACTGTGGAATAGAATATTTATGGAGTAGATTGTGGAATTTTTTTTTGGAACAGATCACCGCTATGAAAACCTTAAGGAAATAATATTTCCAAAGGGATTTTCAATACTATTTACCCGAGAGAACCGGTGCATTCACGCGCTATTCAACAACTGGCATGTGATGTTTTATGCCTAGAAATTCTCTATAAACTCAAACCAGTGTTATAGTGTACTATTGTATTTTTTTGCATTGGAATGGGGGAAAAAGAACCCCATACAGCCACTTTATTTATTTTTTAATTACACATTAATGATTAATGATTACATTGCACAATAAAGATTACATTATATTTTTTAGGTGGAAATTTTGTTTTTAGCAATACTATTGTATGTATATCTTCAAATTCTTTAAACTTATTCAAGTTTTTTTTTCCTTTTCAGAACAAGAGGAAGCGACAGCAGACCACTCAGGACAACAAGCAGACTAAGAAGTACAAGGAGTTCAAGTTCTAAGCTCGAGGCTTTCGACGGCAAAAAAAGACAAAGAAATCGGTCTGTGGTTTCATAATATGGAAGTGTGGAACCATGGTGAGATGTCATGCTATCTATGTGTCTTCAGGTTTGCTGAAAACCATGATGAAATCTGAAATGAGGGCAGGATCAGTTCAGCGGTAAGATCCTCGCTTACCAACCAGAAGATCGCGGGTTCAAATCCCAGAGCCAACAAGAAAAATACAGTTGTACTGTTGGCTACAGATGTTTTTGTAAGAATCACCATCTGGTGCTCTCCCACCCAACGTGTGAATTTGTCCTACTCTATTTGAGTTTGTGACCATATAATAATAAGACTTCAAATTCCCACAAGAATCTGTTTTCCCTCGCCGGAAGGATCACGTCACGGACGCGGCACTGTCACGTCGACCTTTAATTAACGCTGCTGTGGTGGACACTTACTAAAGTATCTGATTTCAGCCATGTGCTTGGCGGTTACCATGGTGATAACAACACTATAGTGATGTTCTCCGCTTTAGGGTCGTTCCTTAATTTGGGCCTAGTTATCCAACAGAAACTGGGTATCAAATTCACATGACTGCATCTCTTCGATTTATCAAATTCTTTATTTATTTGTATTTGACCTTTTCTTTGTAGAAATTCGTTTTTCTCACTATCTGATTCAGCCCTGTATGAACTCAACCTTGATGCATTATGTATGTACGTATGTTCTGTGTATTTATTTAGAAGAGAATATAAAATCAAACATGCATGAAACTGTATCACTTTTGTGTATTTATTTTTCCTCCAGGAAATTCTATCGTATCTTTGCAGATAGTAGGTATTATAAAAATCAAGTAACAAGTTAAGAGAAGATCATGAACTGGGATATTATTCACCTCTCGTAGTTTTATGGTTCAATAATAATAATGCCTTATTTATACTGCCCGATTAGGACTATTAAAGTCCCATTATACCAGCAGTAAGCCCAAGACATATTATTATGTGGTAAAAATCGCAAATGGGAGGATAAATTGTCATGTCCCGGCTGGGTTTTGAACCTACGACACGACCTCAGAATCTCTGGATTCACAGAGTGCCGCCTTTACCACTGAGCTACCGGGACAGACAATGTGATTATATAACGATTAATCGAATTAAAAACGTTTGATTTATATCGATAGTTTTTTTATAAATTGCTCCAATGTTTGATTTCTAATGACATGTATAGATAATGCCATCAAAGTAAGTTACATAACTCCACAGGTCTCACACTGATGGTTAACAAGCATCCTAATCACTCTGACGGATAATAGAATTTACAAAAATAAAAATTTCATTCCCTGAAAAACTTTTCTTCGTGTATTTAATAATCGATATTAATTTCTAATTGATTAAATGAAAATACAACTCGTTTATTTATTTGACGTTTTAAAGTTTCTGTTTTAGAATAGAACAGAAATGTTTTATTGTAAAACTATGTTACAAGTGTAGGACATACAGTAAAATTACATTGAATAAAAAGATAAATTAACAAAATTACAGACCTATTTAAAATTAGAGTTGAAATTTCAGTTTTAATAGGTATGGCTCTAGGCTGTAAAATAACTTTTTTGTACCTACCAGGAAACCAATAAATTAAATTTGAAAGACTTACATCAACTGTACCTATACAACATTATTATTGATTACTTTGTATACAGGGTGTCCCATTATAAACGAGACAATCAAATATCTCGAGAACTATTGATGATAGAAAAACTATATTGATGATAGAAAATGGGAGACCCTGTATAAAATATCTTAAACCTGAACCAACAATTTGAAAAGCATGAAAGCTGGGTAGTTTCGAGTAGAAGACACTTGCTGGAGCCCGTTGTATAGACTTGTCAATTTAAAGTTCTGTTCGACTTCAGGAAACATTACTCCTTGACACGAAACCTAGGGAGATGGGTTTCCCTGCAAATAAACACAATGTATCATGTTCATAATAATAATAATAATAGGTAATAATTCCGTCAGTGGCGTAGCTATACCTACATTTCGGGAGGGGGTGTTTGAGTTGATTTAGGGGGAGGTTTTGATTGGGGTTCAGAAATCTCGCCTAACGTATATTCCATATTTGCTGGGGTTTCTTGGAATTTTTTTCGGGGGGGGTTTTGTCCCCAACCCCCCCCCCCCCCCCCCCCCCTGGCTACGCCACTGAATTCCGTGTCCGTGAGATAGGTGCAAACAGATACCTTATATCACGTTGGTCATAGTATTATAATCTTCTTCTTTCGCTTTGCCTTTTTCCAAACCTACTTGGGGTCGGCATTGTTAAACCTCATGGTTGAAGTTATTTGTGGCACATTTTTACGGCCCTTCCTAGCGTCAACGATTCTATTTGGTTTAAATTCCTGATTAGCACTGGGGTTTTACCCTCCATTTGCTGTGAATCGTACCAGCTAACCCTATTTACCCAGCCTAGGTAGGGCCGGAGATGCCAGCCTCCTTGTTCGGAGGGAACAGATTTTTTTTAAGATGAGTGTTTCACAGCCGTTTTTATTTCGTAGTCATGAAACAGGAGTTACTGTAGACGCTTGTGGTCTATGTTGTAGCCTGCCCATCCCGTAGTATGCCTCCCCTCTGAAGGGCGAGAAGTGACACAATACTTCCCAATTGGGTGCTGGGTCAACATGAGCGCACCGGAAGGTATCCCTTACAAACAATTGTAACCAAATAATGAATACAATTTTTTGTCGACACGGGGGATCGAACTCGGGACTTTCCGCATGGCAAGCGAGTCCTTAACCACTGAGCTAATCGCGCGCTATTTCTGTGTGAAAAGTCTTATTCAACCGACAATGAACTATAGTCCTCTAGCAAGACATGTTTAGAGGACTCTCTAGCGATGCATTGCAGAAGGCAGGGACACTTACTTACTTGTGCAGTTGACCAGACACTCCTCCTCGCTATCAAACTGATTGTCGTTGCCCCCGCAGCCCCCATAGATGAAAGCCTTGCACGTCCCCTCAGCCGGGTCATAGTACCAGGCCTGGAAGTAGCCTCGACATAGACCCGGCTCCACCTTCAAATAGCAGTAATCTGAATCCAAACAAGAAAGGAGAACAAGTTAGAAATCAGAATACCTACTAAGACAATTTGAGAAATCCTGGCAGGTTTTTTGAGAAAAAAAAATCGATCAGCTGTGTTGAAAGGAATGTAAGATAATTTGACACTGCCTATTGTATTTTAAAAATGAAAAGTCCGAAAATGACTCTCTCATAACATTCCTCAAAGCCACCAACATATTCCCCAAAATATATAAACTCGAGAATCCGTTAAATCAAGGAAAATAAGATTTCAATTTTTTTCTCCATTTCTTTTGTTTTTTTTTTTTTTTCTTTCTTCTTCTTCTTCTTCTTATTCGGCACTTTAAGCAATATTATATGGTCGTTGGTGCCGTTCCTCTGAAGGCCAACATCCATCACTTCCTACAAATCTTGAAAATAACGACATGAGAACCATGTAAAATATTGGTTAAAGTACCTAGTAAGAAAATAGATCTTTTCAAAAATTCAAACTAATTTTAAACTTGATATTTTTCAACCTTTTAAAAAAATATAATTTAGAGTCATTCTACAAGCTTGTATTCAAAACTGAGTTACCTATTATTTTATTTGTTTCTCCGTTAGACGGGAAAAATGCATGGTCTGCGAGTATTTTAATATAAGAATGTCCCCTAGAACTGATTCTGAAATTTTCTATAAAAAAAAACTTGGACACATCGCATATTTAAGGTGAATGAGATAATTATGTTTAAGGGTAAGTTACCTAGAATCTTGCTGGAGTAGTGAGAAATAATAACATGGTGCTTAAGGTTATGTTACCTGGAATCTTGCTGGAGTAGTGAAAAATAATAACATGGTGCTTAAGGTTATGTTACCTGGAATCTTGCTGGAGTAGTGAGAAATAATAACATGGTGCTTAAGGTTATGTTACCTGGAATCTTGCTGGAGTAGTGAAAAATAATAACATGGTGCTTAAGGTTAGGTTACCTGGAATCTTGCTGGAGTAGTGAGAGATAATAACATGGTGCTTAAGCTTAGGTTACCTGGAATCTTGCTGGAGTAGTGAGAAATAATAACATGGTGCTTAAGCTTAGGTTACCTGGAATCTTGCTGGAGTAGTGAGAAATAATAACATGGTGCTTAAGCTTAGGTTACCTAAAATCTTGCTGGAGTAGTGAGAAATAGGTAATAACATGGTGCTTCAGGTTAGGTTACCTGGAATCTTGCTGGAGTAGTAAGAAATAATAACATGGTGCTTAAGGTTGGGTTACCTGGAATCTTGCTGGAGTAGAGAGAAATAATAACATGGTGCTTAAGGTTAGGTTACCTGGAATCTTGCTGGAGTAGTGAGAAATAATAACATGGTGCTTAAGCTTTGGTTACCTGGAATCTTGCTGGAGTAGTGAGAAATAATAACATGGTGCTTAAGCTTTGGTTACCTGGAATCTTGCTGGAGTAGTGAGAAATAATAACATGGTGTTTAAGGTTAGGTTACCTGGAATCTTGCTGGAGTAGTGAGAAATAATGACATGGTTAGGTTACCTGGAATCTTGCTGGAGTAGTGAGAAATAATGACACGGTGCTTAAGCTTAGGTTACCTGGAATCTTGCTGGAGTAGTGAGAAATAATGACATGGTGCTTAAGCTTAGGTTACCTGGAATCTTGCTGGAGTAGTGAGAAATAATGACATGGTGCTTAAGCTTAGGTTACCTGGAATCTTGCTGGAGTAGTGAGAAATAATGACATGGTGCTTAAGCTTAGGTTACCTGGAATCTTGCTGGAGTAGTGAGAAATAATGACATGGTGCTTAAGCTTAGGTTACCTGGAATCTTGCTGGAGTAGTGAGAAATAATGACATGGTGCTTAAGCTTAGGTTACCTGGAATCTTGCTGGAGTAGTGAGAAATAATAACATGGTGCTTAAGCTTAGGTTACCTGGAATCTTGCTGGAGTAGTGAGAAATAATGACATGGTGCTCAAGGTTAAATTACCTGGAATCTTGCTGGAGTAGTGAGAAATAATAACATGGTGCTTAAGCTTAGGTTACCTGGAATCTTGCTGGAGTAGTGAGAAATAATAACATGGTGCTTAAGCTTAGGTTACCTGGAATCTTGCTGGAGTAGTGAGAAATAATAACATGGTGCTTAACACTTTGAGCCCCAGAGTTGGGATCAGCTAGTGAGCTTGAGGGACCAAGGCAAAAAATGCGTTTTTGCACCCTTCGTACCAAAGTTTTTTTATTGTAAAATATTGTGTATTTTGTCGAGAAAATTCGATAAATTTACGTTTTTAAGCTGTACTTTTTATACTTTATGATTTAACTTCAAAGTAAGGAAGGTCGTGTACCATATAGAGTTCTCATGTCCACAGTCAAAATTCGGGTGAGGGTCATATACCTATGGTACTTTCATGTCCTTTATGAAATGTCAGCTGAAAGTCATATATGGAATTCATGGGCTCAAAGTGTTAAGGTTAGGTTACCTAGAATCTTGCTGGAGTAGTGAGAAATAATAACATGGTGCTTAAGGTTAAGTTACACCTGGAATCTTGCTGGAGTAATGAGAAATAATGACATGGTGCTTAAGGTTATGTTACCTGGAATCTTGCTGGAGTAGTGATAAATAATGACATGGTGCTTAAGGTTATGTTACCTGGAATCTTGCTGGAGTAGTGAGAAATAATAACATGGTGCTTAAGCTTAGGTTACCTAAAATCTTGCTGGAGTAGTGAGAGATAATAACATGGTGCTTAAGCTTAGGTTACCTGGAATCTTGCTGGAGTAGTGAGAAATAATAACATGGTGCTTCAGCTTAGGTTACCTGGAATCTTGCTGGAGTAGTGAGAGATAATAACATGGTGCTTAAGGTAAGGTTACCTGAAATCTTGCTGGAGTAGTGAGAAATAATAACATGGTGCTTAAGCTTAGGTTACCTGGAATCTTGCTGGAGTAGTGAGAAATAATAACATGGTGCTTAAGGTAAGGTTACCTGAAATCTTGCTGGAGTAGTGAGAAATAATAACATGGTGCTTAAGGTAAGGTTACCTGGAATCTTGCTGGAGTAATGAGAAATAATAACATGGGTGGTGTAGAGCAGAATACTGGTCAGGATCATGGCGATGAGCACAGACTCAAACTTAGTGACGTAGCATTTCTCCTCTCGCTTAGTCTCCTCATCCGACAGCGGAATCTCTGTGACAAACAAACAAGAACGCTGTCGAAATATACCTATCATGGGAATGAATCTATTAAATTTATTTTGTAGTACATTACCTATTGTTATGTATTTATTGTCTAATTTTATTACCTAATATAATGAAGGTTATTCGCTAATGGCTCATTATCGTGCATAAAAATAATAATAACTTTATCACTATATTGTATCTAGCGCTCAACAATCCTGTCTGTTTTTTGAAACACTCGTATGTTATGCTGGGTCCACACAGGTGCAACATGCAACACGTTGCTGCAACATGTTGCATCTGTGTGGACCCAGCATTAGTAATTAATATAAAATAGTAGCTCTAGTATAAGAGGAATAAATACGTACCATTAGAAATAGATCACCTCTCAGTAATATCATAATGAGCCTGGTTGTTTGTTTTATTAGAGTTTAGCGTCGTTTTTCTACTGCATGTTCGGTGATCCTACGAGAACCGGTGCATTCAACGCGTCATCGACGCTGGCAAGCCTGGTTGTATGAAACGAATGCCAACTCCGCATTCGCGATGTTGTTATTTCTAGGCGAGGAATTTCTCGCAACCTGAGGATCGAACTCTCGACCTTTGAACCACGAGATAAGTCACAACGGAGTGAGTCCCCGTAGCTCAGTGCTCAAGGTGTCGGTCTGGTAATCCAGAGGTCGCGGGTTCGAAACCCAGCCGGGACATAATGACTTATATATCCTCTCATTTGAGAATTTGACAGAATACGTTTTGGGCTTACTGCTGGAAAAGCGGGACTGTTCTTTTTTTCAATTGGACTAGTGCTAGTCGGGTGGTAGAGTATGGCGATATTATAGTAACTAGGATTGGATTATATGAAGATTAAAAGTATAAGGTACCTACGTATTGTTTTTCACAAGAATAAAAATAATCGAACCTCGATCTAAGAAAACTCAACGGACCGATTTTTTTCTCTTATATCCAGGTTTCTCTTATAAAAAAATTATTTTCCCTTCTAGAGAGGTGAATTGGCCACAGAATTCTTTACTTTCCTTATCCTATAATAAGGAAAGTATTCGTCGAATTGTATTTGTTATTGAGTTGGTTCTTTATTAAAAAATAAAACAAATGTACAAACAAGTAACGATAAAAATTAAAATACAAAATTGGGAACAATATAAACAAGAAAAAAAGATAAACAACATGGATAAAATATACAGGGTGATTCAGAAAAGTACCGTCAAACGTTAACCACATATTCTATGGGCTAGTTAAAGAGTGGTCAACTCTATAAAAGAAAGTGCGCAAATGCCTCCTAACGGAGGTACACGCCTCTTAAGGTGTTTTTAAACAATCGAAATTTTCATTTTACGGCTTACCTATTTGGGATATCGCGATATGGTAAAAAAATCACTCTCAATACTAGATAGCACCTTTCTTTTGGCACAAAATTTAACACCATTCCAATTTCAGGGGCGGTCTGAGGAGGGTCAGATGGAAGAAAAAACGTTCTAACTTTTTAGTCCTTGCTTGTAATTGAATTTGGTTTTCACCATTTTTAAACCTATGTCATTGTCTACAAAAATGGTCTGAATAATTTTTCCCTCAAATTAACACAAAAGCTTGAAAATTGAAATTGAAGATTTTAAAACCGCATTAAATTTTGAAACCTATGCAACTAGCATACAATTTTAGAACAAGAATTTTCAGCCAATTCATTATTTAACAATGGATGTAAGTGGAATAAATTGAAAACTTGACTTTTGATAGTTTTGATTTGTCATCAGCGTGTGCAGAGTAAATACATTTACATTTGCTGTAAATCTTATTTCGGCTTAAGCCCTTCAATTTCGATTTTCAAGCGTTTGTGTTGGTTTGAGAAAAAAAATTATTCAGAACATTTTTGTAGACAATGACAGACGTTTTAATAGGGTGAAAACCAAATTCAATTACAAGCAAGGACTAAAAAGTTAGAACCTTTTTTCTACCATCTGACCCTCCTGAGACCGCCCCTGACATTGGAATGGTGTTAAATTTTGTGCCAAAAGAAAGGTGCTATCTAGTATTGAGAGTGATTTTTTTACCACATTGCGATATCCCAAATAGGTAAGCCGTAAAATGAAAATTTCGATTGTTTAAAAACACCTTAAGGGGCGTGTACCTCCGTTAGGAGGCATTTGCGCACTTTCTTTTATAGAGTTGACCCCTCCTTAACTAGCCCATAGAATATGTGGTTAACGTTTGACGGTACTTTTCTGAATCACCCTGTATACAGATGTCCGAACTAAAGGGCGGGGTTGTAGCCTATGACCTATGGCAATCTTTTATATAGACCTCTTTATTTTGATTGGGTAGGGTAGGGATATGGTCTTGCCAGTTAAATATGTGCCGTGCTTAGGTACATCTCTAACCCAAAGAAATAATAATACTGTTTAGTTTAACTTAACCACCAGGTGAGGAATGCTCAAAGCATTTTGGACCACCTAACCCTCAATAACCACTTACCTTTATATAACTAATATAGAAAATAACCAAACTTACCTTTCTTCATGTTATTCACCGATGTGGTCAGATTTAGCACGGTCATTGTAGAGTCTGTTCCAAAAACACTTGGTCAATCACAAACTAGAATTTCTCAATAAATTTTAAATGGTCGAAATGCAATGTTGGTAAAAGTATTTCGATTTTAGATAGGTCACTGATCTAGTTTTCTTTTGGGTACCTAGCTTTGACTTCTTTGCGAATCTATGCGGATGAACTTGTGAATAATACTCGGTTCATGTAGAAATGTAAGAACTAGAGACGATTTATTTAGAAACGCAGTTAATAGAAACAAATCTGACTGTGGAAACGGTGTGAGCAAGGTACGCCTGAACTATTTTGCCTGTAATTATTTATGCACAGATAATGCTTGTTCTGTTTTCAGGGTGTCGCGCCTCATTAGATAGCTGCTCACTCGGTTTATGTAAATACATAATTTAATAAGGACCCAGTGTCGGTTGAGGGAATTTTCATCAAAGCGCTTAGATATGTATTTTTTACAATCTGAGCGCACGGCAGTGCGCCAGGCCAAGTTCACCCGGTTTTTCACACCCTCATATCTTCGGTTCAATTGATCATAGAGATATGAAATTTGGAACACAGATTGTCCTAATATCATTAAAAAGACATTGAAAATTTAAAGACTCTATGCAAAAAACTTTCAGAGGAATGTAATTTTGAAATTTGCTATTTTGATACTGACTGACTGACTGACAGATCATCAAAATTATGAGGCACTTCCCGACTACCGACTACCTAGAAAGCTGAAATTTTGCATGATTGTAGGGTTTATTGTAAAAGTGCAGGGAAAAATCTGAAAACCGGAATTTTTTCACTTATCATGGTTTAAAACGGTGTCGTTTTAGGGAGAAAATATATAATCGATTATTGATCTAAATTATGAAGCACTTCCCGACTACCTAGAAAGCTGAAATTTTGCATGATGGTAGGGTTTGTTGTAAAAGTGCAGGGAAAAATCTGAAAACCGGAATTTTTTTCACTTATCATGGTATAAAACGGTGTCGTTTTAGGGAGAAAATATATAATCGATTATTGATCTAAATTATGAAGCACTTCCCGACTACCTAGAAAGCTGAAATTTTGCATGATGGTAGGGTTTGTTGTAAAAGTACAGGGAAAAATTTGAAAAAGTTCTAAAAACTGTTAAAAGGTGTCGTTTTAGGGAGAAAGTATACTATATTATGTATATAAATTATGAGGCACTTCCCTACTACCTAAAAAGCTGAAATTTTGTATACTGGTAGGGTTTATTGTAAAAGTACTGGGAAAAATCTGAAAACCGGAACTTTCGCACTTATCATGCTGTTAAACGGTGTCGTTTTACGGAGGATATATATAATCGATTAGGGATCTCGTTTATGAGGCACTTCCCTACTACCTAGAAAGCTGAAATTTTGCATGATGGTAAAGTTTATTGTAAAAGTACTGGGAAAAATCTGAAAACCGGCACTTTCGCACTATTTCTGCTGCTAAACGGTGTCGTTTTAGGGAGCACTATATTATGTATATAAATTATGAGGCACTTCCCTACTACCTAAAAAGCTGAAATTTTGTATACTGGAAGGGTTTATTGTAAAAGTACTGGGAAAAATCTGAAAACCGGCACTTTCGCACTATTTCTGCTGCTAAACGGTGTCGTTTTAGGGAGCACTATATTATGTATATAAATTATGAGGCACTTCCCTACTACCTAAAAAGCTGAAATTTTGTATACTGGAAGGGTTTATTGTAAAAGTACTGGGAAAAATCTGAAAACCGGCACTTTCGCACTATTTCTGCTGCTAAACGGTGTCGTTTTAGGGAGCACTATATTATGTATATAAATTATGAGGCACTTCCCTACTACCTAAAAAGCTGAAATTTTGTATACTGGAAGGGTTTATTGTAAAAGTACTGGGAAAAATCTGAAAACCGGCACTTTCGCACTATTTCTGCTGCTAAACGGTGTCGTTTTAGGGAGCACTATATTATGTATATAAATTATGAGGCACTTCCCTACTACCTAAAAAGCTGAAATTTTGTATACTGGAAGGGTTTATTGTAAAAGTACTGGGAAAAATCTGAAAACCGGCACTTTCGCACTATTTCTGCTGTTAATCGGTGTCGTTTTAGGGAGCATATTAAAGTGAATAATCTTGAAATTTTTAATAAAAAATAATGAAACGTGCTGGGAAACGAACCATTTACAAAAAGTAATGATATCCCACAAAAAACTAACGTTAAAAAAGGGCCAAGTTCCAGAACTCCTATCCAAAAAGGTTTCGCCAATGAATGCAGTGATATCTTGTTTGCGGCCAAGTTATCTTGGTACTAAATTATTATTCTTTTATTAAACCCCGTTTTCTGAGTTCCTCATTTGGTATGTTTTTAAATGCAAAATATCCTCTAACTTGGCCAGTTTTATGCCATCGGTTGTATGGAATATTACGACTATATGTATATCTACAGAATAACAATATAACCATCACAAGGAGCAACACTGGCCAAGTTAGAGGATAGTTTGCATTTAAAAACACACCAAATGAGGAACTCAGAAAACGGGGTTTAATAAAAGAATAATAGTTTAGTACCAAGATAACTTGGCCGCAAACAAGATATCACTGCATTCATTGGCGAAACCTTTTTGGATAGGAGTTCTGGAACTTGGCCCTTTTTTAACGTTAGTTTTTTTGTGGGATAATAATACTCTTTAGTGGGAGGTAACCACCAGGCGAGGTTAATGCTCAAAGCATTTTCTAGCACGTAACCCTTAGAGACTTAGGGCGGAATTAATAGACAACATCAAAAACTTAAGTCGTTGGTAAGTGTCGGTTTTCCCTATCTTACACAGTACGCAATCCGTGACTTAGCGCCACAGAGGTATTACAAAAAAGTCTATTAATTCCGCCCTTATTATTATGTGGTCACACTTACCGAGGAAAAATTCGTGCACTGGGTGGGATTTTATAGGACCTATAAAAAACTGCCCTATAAATTGTCAAGGTTAAGGGATAGTTTCCACTAGGATTTCCGAATCCTGTTTCATATGTAATTGACATGAACACGGAAGAAGAACTGGTAAACAATGTTCTATTATCAGTTCCTGTCTTCTGTAGGCTGACCTTAAAAATTATTTTATTCCACCGATGAGTAACAAATACATATATGTACCTATGTATATACTTTTGTATATGATAGCCATTGTTTTACTTTATCTCTCTTAACCATAATGATAATACGTACTCTTTAGTGGAAGGTAACCAATAGGCGAGGTTAATGGTGAAAGCATTTTCTACCATCTAACCCTCAGAGTCTTAATTATTATTATGCGGTCATATACTCAAATTAACGAGGAAAAATTCATGCGTTGGGTGGATTCGAACCAACGGTCAATTAAGACCGAGGTTTAACCCTACTAAACTTGTCACACTAAACTTGTAAATCAACTACCTGAAATAACCTTTAACAGCCTGGGTTGATCTAGGAATAGCCAGTATCACTAGGGTTCGAATCTGGGTCATTCGCCATGTTATCACTCAAACTTAATGATTTTATCACTCAAAAGCATCCTCTGATCTTGGCCCTAGTAAAAAAAATAAAAACACGGCACTGGATCGTTGTTTGCTCAACACAGGTGCACAACATTTCTCCCCGCAGTGATGGAGTAACACGAGTGTCATAACATTGTGATCTGAAATATACACCTGATGTGGAGGTCCATAGAATTGTGATCCAGGACTCGTTCTAGAGATATGACACGAAATCCCTAAATCTCCCCCTCAATAGTGTTATTTCGTTTTTTTTAACATCTGATTGTTTTATCTTGGAAGCTACATACAGATACATTATTATCCTAAGAATAGTTTTGCCAGGGTCACGTAAGAGTCCCTTTACGAATTTAGAAGAAATCATTTTTTTTTCCTGATAGTCTAAAGCTTTTTTGGGGGGGGGGGTTTAATGCGCTTTCAACTGCATGTTCATATCATGACGCGGGATTTACCCCTTCATTCGCTGAAAACTCACAAACTAACTACATACTTATATTAACCTCACCCAGCCTGAGTTGGGCCGGGAATAGCCAGCATCACGAGCCCTGGGGCCTCCGAGAATGGCCATGCCTCGAACTAACGAAACTGGTTTCACTCTCCGTAATATTTTTTTTTCTCAATTGATTGAGAGATGGTTTATTTTTAAACATTAGTAAAATTAATAAAACATGTAACAATATTTTAAAAAGGTACTGCTGCTCCATCTTCAATTAAACCATAACTACGTGGGTGGTATCTGGATCCACGAAGCCTCAAAGATACCGCTCGAATGATGGCGAATTGAATTTTTGTTTCAATATTAATCAGAATATCTAGATCACAAATTAAATTCCTTACTGTTGAAGGACAATAATTCTATTTTTTCACAAACTTCATTACTTTTCAATCTACAAAATAAATTGAACCAACCGTTGCCCATTTGTTGTCCGCCCTATAAAACCGAACCGAACACAACTGTACGCTACCCCCGTGGCGTAACAGTTGAGACTACAGCCCGTAGTCCAGAGATCCTGAGTATGATTCTGGGTTGGGGCAGACTTTTCACACAGAAAATTCTGTTCCCTCCGAACACGTGAGTATGGCATTTCCGGCCCTACCCAGGCAGGGAGAAGTTAATGTGGGTAGCTGGTACGATTTCTAGCGAATGGAGGGTAAAACCTTCGTCCTGAATATCTCAATTTAGGATGTTAAAACCAAATAGAATCAATGGACATGAAAGGAGCCTGACCATTGGATCTGGGCGTTCATATAATCTTCTCACCACCGTAATATACTTGTAAGTATCTCTGCCTCACGGACTTTACTCCCCTTAAACAAAAAACAGTCTCGGAACCATCTCCGAGATCTAGGAACGAGATTGTATCGTCCTGTCTCGGATCCCAAAAAATGATATCGGAGACACCTAGGAGACCATTCGGAGACTGCTCCGGGACAGTCTACGTCCGCACCGTAGCGTCGATTGCTGGTGCTCGAGATTGCTCCAAGATCGGTCTCGGGAACTGTCTCCGAGATCATTCTCGGGGACCGTCTCCGAGCCTTCTCGGAACCGTCTCCGAGAACATTCTCGGGGACTGTCTCCGAGCCTTCTCGGAACCGTCTCCGAGAACATTCTCGGGGACTGTCTCTTCTAGACCACAGACCGTTTTAAATACCCTGGGAATTTTAGCTGTAAAACCACCTAAAAATAATACGATACATTTTTATAATAGAACATTTTTTTTATTGTGAAATTTAAAATAAAATAATTAAGAACAAAACAAAAATAAAAGAAGAATACACCTTAAAGAATGAAAAATCCCAATAAGAGACTAGAAACAATTGGAATAAAGAGATTGCCATAGGCAATAACCAATAACCCCGCCCTTTAGTTAGGACATATGTATAGGACATAGGATACGAATTCAATTTTTAATATTAATTTTTCGAGTTTAAGTCAGTTCTAACTCAGTTAGGGTCCATTTCTGACCCCTAGTTGATAGAGATAATCCATGCTTATTTGACCCAAGGAATCTAAGGTATCAATATATTTATGCAATCAATTTAGAAACATTAGAAAAAAAATTGACATGAAAATAAAAGTATCACATAAGTTCACATCTTAAAAGTATCTCTATCTTTAGTCACAGCAGACTACCCAGACGGCACAGAAAGTGTTTAAAAAGATTTTAAAAACACTTATTTTGACAAGATTCAAACATTTTATAAAGCTTATTTTGACAAGGCTTAACATTTTAGAAACACTTTTATAAGCTTACTATTTCCTCCCCCTGAGCATTTTATTAAGCTTATTTTTACAAGGTTTTGGAAATTGAATACCTACTTAATAATTAAGGGGCTCCATATTGAATTTCATACCACCGCCATTGCCCGGAAAAAATTGAAAATTGTGATTTCACAGGAAATTTTTAAAATTAATTTGGATTTGATGAAAAATATACTATTTCAAGGCAATTTGGTTCTACAATGATGAAAAGCTGTTGATGAAATGCTAACATTAATAAATAAGAAGACAATTTGTGTTTTTCAGTTTTATATTTTTCCATTTTCATGGTAAAAGAATTAAAAGCAAAAATATGTAACAAACAAAAACATGAAACAAACAGAATATAATACATAGAATCAGCAGATAAATTAAGCCAAGTGGACTTAATTAATCTAAATCTATTATACATATAGGTAATTAAGAGAGAGATGTGCTGAAATGCCATCTTCCTGCCCAGCAGCAGGCTGCCCGAAGACAAAGACTACCAGAACAGAAGTTGAGATTATTAGAGATGAAATTAGGAAATAGAACCCAGAGAGAATTTTGACTATAATATGGCATTCATAAAAAAAAGAACAGTCTTCCAGATTTTTTTTTGTTTGATTAAAGTGGGTTTAACCTCAATTGCATAGTCATATCATGACCGAGGTTTTACCCTCATTTGCAGGAAACTCACAAACCTGTTACCCACATTAAGCTCACCGAGCCTGGGTTGGGCCATTTTATTCTGAATTTACTGGGAATAGTACCAGGTAGCCACATTAACCTCACCCAGCCTGATAAAGGCTGTGTATACACATGTCAGCCTCATATTTTCTAAAGAAGGAGAATTATCTGTTTCACAACAACAAAAATGAACCAAAATCTTTAGATTACGGGGAGTAGTCAAATCTTGAATAATACAAGCTACTGTTTTAAAAATTAAAATTAATGAACACATTATAGTAAAAAATGTACTTATTACAAGTAAAAAAACTGTCTAAATTTGCAACACTTAATACTTCTTCTAAACTTACAATATTTTTTTATATGTTATAACTGGTTCATGAAAAACCCCTGTCCTGATTTGAGATAGTGAGGATGGGAATTTCATTCTGAATTTAATGGGAACAGTACCAGATACCCACATTCACCTCACTCAGCCTGAGTAGGGCTAGATATACCAGCCTCACATTTTCGGAGAACAGATTTATTTATTTAAAATAAAAATGGGGGTTGCATACTGAATTTACTGGGAATAGTCCCAGCTACCCACATTAACCTCACTTAGCCTGATAAGGGCTAGGAATGCCTCATTTTTAAAGGGAACAGAATTGCTGTTTGAAAGAAAAAAAAACTGTCAATTGAACACAGGATCTATTGATTATGGAACAGTATAGTCAAATCTTCAATAATGTGAACCTATTAAAAAGCCTTTAGCTAGTCAGTTCTCTGTTCATAGTTGTCTAGCAAAACACTGGTCTTTTCCCTGTTTAAAATCCCCCAGTCAGACACCTGTTAAGAGTGTGATTCTGATTAAGTGGAATATCTGGAACAGGTTAATCTCCAGCATTTCCACATACATATCCTGGTTTGACTATAAAAAAATGTAAAATGTAAGATATTGTTTAGATATTGCTTACCCCACTAATTGGAGTGTAAAACTCACTTATGATTAATGCATGGAAATTGGTACACTTTAGAACAGTAAACTTTTTAAAGTAGAGAAAAATTTCTTTTTAGTTACACCCTAAAACTATGATGTAGGAACTTTAGAAGAGTCAACTTGTTGGACTTTTATCAGAAATTGTTAGATATAATTATTTTGTGTAAATCATCAATTTGTAGTCACTTTCACTTATCCCATGTCAGGTTCAATATGTTTGAGGAGGGAGGCAGCTTCAATAGGTTTCTTCAGGTTGAAGCTATGTTGGATTGGATGCACAATACATGTAAACAGGTGGAAAATATCATGTGGATTTCCTCCATAGATCATAATTATTTTAGTAGTAGTATCTATTGATTGCAATCAATAGATACTAACACAAGGGTATGTCTGTGAAAACCAAACACTTTTGCAAAAGAAGAAACTATAAAAAGATTACACATTACACCTATTATGATATGATAAAACAACTTACGACTTTTAAAAAGATTACAACATTTACCTACAGGAGATTTTTTTTTAATTTATGTTTAACGTCGCATAAAACAAAGAACTTTAAAAATTAAAAACAAAATGCGTGCACGCTCTTAAGATATGGAGCCAGGCGCATTGCGGTGTTGCCACAGGGTATTGGATCTCGTTCGGAGACCGTTCCGAGACCATGTACTCGGGACGTTAGCTTGGAGTTAGCTTGGATCTTGTCCCGAGTTAGCTCGGGCATAGATCCGGGATAGGTTCCGAGTAAGTTGGTTAAACATTCTCCGGGAGAGTTTCTATCCATTCCCGCAGTACTCCCAGAGAAAGATGTTTCCGAGCACGCTTTTTTTACTCTCTCGTAGTACTCCCAGAGAAAGATGTTTCCGAGCACGCTGTTTTTACTCTCTCGTATCAATCTCCGAGACTACTATATCGGAGTTAGTAGATCAGAGACACCTTTTTGTTTAAGGGGCTACTAGAAAATAAGAAAAGAAAATACACAAAGAACATAATTTTTGACACATTAGTTGACTTAATAGAATAGACTAGAACAGAAGGCCAACAGAAACAAAACAACGTAATGATATATATTGCAGGAAACATAAATGAAATAAATAAAGAACACTTCTGTTATGTAGAGAAGAACATTGTTTCAACGACAATGTTTATATCAGAGCCTTTCACATACTGGAGTACATTTAAGAATAGCACATTAGATAGACTGATTTTGCAAGTCCATGAATTTATCTTCCCCTTTTGTTGAGAATTAATCTAGTCTTTTTTAGGCACAAAACAAGGTGTTGTTCTTTTAACAGTTTTTTTTTTTTAATGCAAGTCCATTCATGTTGATTTCCAATTACAAAAGTTACTACTACAGCATCTGATTTGTTACTGTTTATTAGGCTCTTATTTCTCAAACCAAAATGATGTACCACAAATACTCTGTGGTTACAGTCTCTAAGAAAAAAGTAAGACAAACGCATTTTTCACGACATCATATTTATAAATGCTTTTGATGTTACATTTGTGTATACCAAAATTTGCAAACAGTAATAGGAATGTAGATTTTTGGCATGAGGAATTTCTCGTGATTGTATTTCAATTTCGCCAACTACAATCTTGGTTTTAACGTTCACTCGCGTTCACATTGATTTTCGAACACGGCATTTCTGATTTTAAACCCGTTTATAACCATTGATGGCCGGGTCCAAATCCTAAAGCTCAAATCTTGCTCAAAGCGACATGAAATTTCCACGGATCACAGCTTCTATGCAGCTCTGTCATTTGTGGAAAGCTCCTGCAAGCTTTGGTCTAGCAGCTAGCCTAAGTATCTCGACTCGACCCAAAGAAATCTAACACCCACCTTGAACCTTAGGCCCAAAAGAGGCTTGGAATTTTCAAGAAGATAAAACGTGTAATGTACACGTGAGGTGCTTAGGCTGAATTTTGGTCCGAGGCTGTAATTTGGCCTAAAGTCATACTTTGACCTAGGTTCGAAATTCGGCTTAAAGCCATAATTTGACCTAGGGTCGAAATTCGGCTTAAAACCATAATTTGACCTAGGGTCGGCATTCGGCTTAAAGCTATAACTTGACCTAGAATCGAAATTTGCCCTAAAACCATAATTTGACATAGGATCAAAATTCTGCTTAAAGCCATAATTTGAAATAGGGATTCAGCTTAAAGGCATAATTTGGTCAAGTCAAAATTTAATCTGAACCAAGATTCGGCCTACGACCAGAGGCCGCAATTTGGCCTAAAGTTACTATTCTCCTACGCGCCTTGCGCCTGCCTCTGAGGCTGCGACTGGGAACCGCAAGCTTGGGAAGCAGTGGACAGAGTCACCCCCATCGAAAAAAAATACATTGAAGTAGTCTGCGGCTGGCCGCAAGTTTTCTGGGGCTGGCCGCAAGTTTTCTGCGGCTTTCCGCAAGTTTTCTGGAGCTGGCCGCAAGTTTTCTGGGGCTGGCCGCAAGTTTTCTGGAGCTGGCCGCAAGTTTTCTGGGGCTGGCCGCAAGTTTTCTGGGGCTGGCCACAAGTTTTCTGGGGCTGGTCGCAAGTTTTTCTGGAGCTGGCCGCAAGTTTTCGGCGGCTTTCCGGAAGTTTTCTGGGGCTGGCCGCAAGTTTTCTGGGGCTGGCCGCAAGTTTTCTGGAGCTGGCCGCAAGTTTTCTGGGGCTGGCCGCAAGTTTTCTGGAGCTGGCCGCAACTTTTCTGCGGCTTTTTGCGAGACGCGTAGGGGGGAATAGTACCTTGAAGCCATAATGCGGCCTGGCCGCACAACCGAGTGCCTATATCAGTCTATGAGAAAAAACGAAGTCCTTCTGATGTCCTATTTCTCGCTGGCACTACTATTTGATACGGCTTGGTCTATGAGTTTCTCGGCCTTCTCCTCTGCTTCTTTTCGTATTGACTCTTCTTTGATGCTGTCCAACTCGTCGTCATCGCTCTGTTTGTACAGTGAAGGATACTGGGCCATGCAGTCTTGCATTGTCTTAAACGCCTCGAAGCAATTCGATCCTGAAACAAAACAAAGACAGTAAAATTAAGTGTTGTTGTTTTTTTTTTTTTTTTTTTTTTTTTTTTAAAAAAAAAAAAAAGGAAATCGTGCAGAGGAACCGCTTTCGCATTATTTCAGTTTACTTTACCTTTACACCTATGACATTCTGGAACGGTCTGGCTCGGGGACTATAAACAAGGAGTATACCAGCAGTCTGGCTGGGGGACTATAAACAGGGAGTAGACCAGCATTGGCTTAGTTCTGGGGGCCCTTGTCAATTATTAGCCTCCTTGTAAAGACAGTGGTAGAAGTGATGAGTCATTCCTCCACTGTCTGGCTACCATCGTTCAAGATGACGCCACCTTATGATGATGAAGCCAAAAAACTCCAAACTGCAATAATCTTTACATTACATTATTTCTGGGGGTCTTTCCTAAGAGAAATTCTGTTTAGAACTACTTCACCTCATTTGGCTCACTCTTCACTTTCAAACACAATTGTTTTTTTGTGTTTAAAGAAGAAATGTTTTATTTAGTTCTATTAAATATAAAAAAAAACTTCTCCCAGGGACCGTCCTTTCGGAAGGGAACCGAGGATGCAAGAAGCATTTCCACTTTGAATGGCTAGACCCGCTAGACCAATTTTTTGGTAAAGAAAATGATTGAAACGGGGATCACCCGTAATTCCAAACAATTTCTTTCCCAAATGGTCTAACCATTTCTTAGATTCCACGCTCCCAGCACCCATGGTTTCCACAGCAACAGAATGGAATATGTAGCCTCTAAAATTACACAATTAATAATAATAATGCTTTTTCTTTGTGTTATTATGTCACAATTTTAGTGGGTAGCGCAGAATCATAGGACTTTACCACTTTAATTTACAATATCTTGTATTATTATTTTTGATTCTGCCACTGGTCGCTGCTTCACATCGCTACTCATTTTTCCTCACGAGGTATAAGTGGACCCCGGACATCCAAGTACAGAGCAGAAAAAATCCTTCCCCACTGGGAATCGAACCCAGGTCACCATGTGTGCACTGTGCAATGCCTAGCGCGCTAACTCACTCCGCCACAGTGACTAATACTATTGTTAATCAACACACAGCCTATATATTATGTTAATTACAGTACTTCCTACAACTTCTTGAAATAATTACACAATTACACCATCTAGTCAATCTTTTACTAAATTTCAATACCTACTTATCTTCTCCTCATTTATTATTATTATTACTTTTTTTTTTTTTTTTTTTTTTTTTTAGAATAAGTAAATTTAATATTATATCAAGTTAGTTTTAAGACTAGATTTAAGGAAATTGTGTACAACGTAAGGTAAACTACCAATAAAAATAAAATTATTATTATAATTACCTTTAGGCTCTGCCGTGCTGTAGTGGAAGCAGGAGAAGGCCTCTCTGAACTGGACGCCGCAGGGCCCGGTGGCCATGCCGCCCAGACAGGGGCAGTTCCAGTTGATGCTTCCGTCCCCCAGGATCAGGCCCGGCTGAGGTTCTGGTGGGGGCAGCTCCACGCTGCTCGGCCTGGCGTGGTCCTCCTTGGTGGCGAAGATGATGATGTCCTTGCCTTGGCGCTGACACGTCGACATCGTGCCTGGAATAAGCATTTATTTATTTATTTGGTAAACTAACGGGAACTACCCATTTTACAATTCGCTTCTGATAACACAAAGAGGCGTAAACCACAATTTTTTGAAATCGGTTTTATTGCTTGGATTGAGTCTACTTGTGCTATATTTTGTTCTCACAAATAGACGTAATCCAATTATAATAATAAAAAAAAAGATAGAACAAAAATTGAAATCAGGCGTATCCCTCATTTTCTCTTTTTCAGACAAATCAAATAGGCGTAAATCGAAAGTCACAGTTAAATAATCAAATTTGGCAACAGAAAAAGTTCGTATGGTCATTCACGGGTACAGGGAAGTGATGATTTTCCTACCGTGAACAGAAAATTTATGCACAAGAAAACTCATTTTGGCTCTCCTGTAAAATTTCGAAAATGTTGTTTACGCCTCTTTGTGTTATCAGAGGCGAATTGAGATCCTATGAAAAATACAAAAAATATCAATAACAAAAGACATTAAAAAAAAAAACTGAAAATAAATTAAAATAAAATTAAAACTAAAAGTTAAATGTACTTAATACTAATAAAAATAAAAAAGAAGAACACTCCTAGGTCTGGTGCAAGCTGGACTGAGCGGAAAGCTTAAGTTTTAGGTTGTCTGATGATGTTGAAAAGAAATCCATGTCAAACGGGGGCGATGTAATGAGGTTGGACAATCTCATGAATCTGTTAAGAGGGCTGTTATTTCCTATATTAGTTGTGTGAGGAGTAGGTGAAAATAGAGCTCTATGTCTTAGCGATAATCTCTGGATTTTGAAGTTAACATATGAGATGAGCTCAGGGCAATCAACTTTGTTAATAAGGAGTTTAAGGAAAAAAATGATGTCAGCTATATCTCTCCTATGTTATAATGAATTAAGTTTACTGACTTCAAGAACTTTTATTACTTTTATTTCTAGTGGTTCTGTGAACTGTGAACCTCACACAGATTCCATAAATGTTCAATAAATCCATTGTGCATGAAATAAAGATTTTTTATTACAAGTGGTTCTGTGAATGTAAATCTCACACAGATCTTATTATCGAATTATAAATGTTCAATAAATCCATCAAAAACTGAAATTAAAAGCACGAAAAAGAATTTTATTTGTGACATTTGTGCTTTTGACTTTGTCGTGGAAATGACAGTTCATCTTCAGCTGATGTGGCAACTCTACTCAGTTGGTAGGACCCTTTCACAATGTTCAATCAAGCATGAGGACATCGAAACCTTTGATTCAATTCCCCACTCGATCAGTTTTAATTAAAAAATATAAACCGGCCTTTTTTCAATTTTTAGCGGCTCCCTTAGCTTTCACGACCACAAAATTTCACTATTGAACTCAAACATATTTTTTTTACGACTCTCAAAATTTAAAGAGCCTTGCTTTATTCAATAAGAAAAGAAAAATCGTTTTCAATGATCACCAAAACGGCCTCCATTTGACCCCGTGTGTCCCAAAAACAATATGTAAAATTCTAGGACCCCAATACTAATCATTGTCTTTATCTATCATTGTTTTAAAATCTATGAAAAAAACTCACTTTGTTCTTAGATTTCCTAGTTGGCAGTGAGTAAGTTGAGAAGGAAGGGTGATGTTTTGTGGGTGACAAACTTGGCAGGAGAGTTGTTGTAGTATCCGCAGACCACAAGTGAGGACTGGAGTTTAATGAAGAAAAAGTCTGGACACCTCAGGATACCTCGTGTTTTGGAGGAATCAAATTTGAGCAGGTCTATGGGTACACCAGCACCGGTCTGAAATAATAATAGAAATAATAGAAGACTGATTAAAAAAAGAAATAAAAGACCAGTTTTTCAGTTGTTTCAAATATTTCTTCAACAACAACATCAACATAGGGTGGCGTCATCGTGAACGATGGTAGCCAGATAGTGGAGGAATGACTCAGCACTTCTACCACTGTCTTTACAAGGAGGCTAATAATTTGACAACGGCCCCCAGAACCAAGCCAATGCTGTTCTACTCCCTGTTTATAGTCCCCCAGCCAGACTATGCTGAACTACTCCCTGTTTATAGTCCCTCAGCCAGACTAATATTTATCTCTTCTTTCATCAGAACAAAAAATTCGAGCTTAGTTTTTTACTTTCATCTGTTAATAATAAGGGTTGAAATTTATTGTAAAATAGAGATAAGCCTGACTGTCCCTCAAGTCAGTCTATTGGTTGAAAATTCAACCTGGGGGATGGTTTGTCTCAGAATGGTTGAAATCCTATTTCATAATTCAGCTGCCAATCTTGTACTTTGATCGATAAGGCGGTGGACTTGTAACCTGGAGGTCGGTGGTTCAAGTCCCGGTTTCAGCATGGATTTAGTAAAGTGAGTTTGAGAAGTTGTGATATCATAAAAGTGATTAACACAAGCATAAACACAAGGCTAAATTAAAATAATATTGTATGAAGTATGAACTTTTTAACCTGATTGACTTTTATGACTGTGCCCTCATGATTCATGGAATCAAAACTATTTTCTTTGCAGTAGATATTTATATAATAATATCACCTTATTTATAATACTGTCCGATTAGGACTATTAAGTCCCATTATTCCAGCAGTAAGCCAAATACATATTATTATGTGGAAAAAATACCAAATGGGAGGATAACTTATTGTGTTCTGGCTGGGTTTCGAAGCCGCGACCTCTGGTATCTGTGAATCCAGTGCCGCATTTACCACTGAGCTTTTTTTTATTATTATAAAATGATATTTCAGGACTTACTTCTCCAAGAAGAGCTTTGACACAACACTTGACATGAGCTAGGAAATGATTACTGTCTACACTAGTGCTTGCAACTCTGAAAGAAAAATAAATTAATTTGAAAATTATTACAAAAAAATTAATAAAAATGTGCGAAAACCAAACAACCTCAACCATGAGGTTAAACAACGTCGACCTTGCTCAAGCAGGATAAGACAGAGTAAAAGAAGAAGAAGAAAAGCTTTCACAAGTTTGGAAGGATTATTATTATTATTACAAGATTAATCCCACTGAAGAACAACACCTGTACCTCCTACCCTGACCTACGCCATGGCAACTACATATGCCTCCATTAGTCCATTCAAAACATTATTGAACATACATAATGTATTATTAGGTACTATCCAAAGAGTAGCTAACAATAGGCTATGCTTGATAATTTGTTAAAATCAACAACAAAAAAAAAAATCTTTAACACCAGAAGCTTTGTTACTTGAGTAATTTTCACTACTCCACTCTATTTGATACTCAAGTACTTGAGTACTTAATTCAAATCAACGGCACTAAGTGTAAATAAATAAAATTACTTACAGTGATACATCTAAGTAATAGAACATAACCCAAAATGAGCTGGATGCATAGATGACTGTTGTTATAATCTCTTGGTGCTCTAGCACTAGGTTATACAACAATGATTAGTGACAAGATGTGCTGAAAAAAGAAAAAATAAATATAAGTATTTTTTCTTATAGTAGATATTATAGGATGTTACTTTTAAAATTAGACATTCATTTAAGTATTAAACTTTTAAAATAAACATACCATAAATAATTTGTGATTCAGGAATAGATCACAGAAATGAGGCTCTGTTCTTTTTCTGCATCAATAAAAACTTTGATCTGGGATCTCCTGTTTTCAAATATTAAATTGAAGGATAAGCTAGTTTTGTCATTGATCTATGAGATATTATAATGCCCCAGAACTAAAGGTTCATCAAAATGAAATACACTAGCTGACTAGCCATATTTGGACCTTTTTTTTATATTTTTTTTTCACAGAATGCAAAGAATTATGTAAAATAAAACTCAGAATATTTTACTATTTAAATTACTCAAATCATAGAGATATTTTCTGTTTGGTTAAACTGGATGTTGTTGTTGTAGAAGAGTGAGCAATGCCAGTTTGTTCTGATGGTCTCTTACTGGAACAGTAAATGATAATGTCAGTGTACACCAGGCATGGCGCAGAGCCAGTGGGATTTTGGTTTAGAGATGCTGTAAACATTTTCAATTAAGAAAAAAAAAATACCTGACTCATTGGAATATACCTAGGCCAGTTTTTTTTTTTTTTTTTTTTTCTTTAAGATGAGTGTTTCACAGCCATTTTTAATTCATAGCCATGAAACAGGAGCTACTGTGGACACTTGTGGTCCGTTGTAGCCTGCCCATCCCATAGTATGCCTCCCCTCTGATGGGCGAGAAGTGATTCAATACTTCCCAATTAGATGCTGGGTCAACATGAGCGCACTGGAAGGTATCCCTTACAAACAATTGTAACCAAACTAAGAATACATGGGGGATCAAACCTGGGACCTTCTGCATGGCAAGCGAGTGCTTAAGCACTGAGCTAATCGTGCACTCATGTGTTTAATGCACATTTTCCTCCTCAAAAATAAGATTAATATTTTTTATGATTAAAAAGATTAATAATATAAAGAAAAAAGTATTGATAGTAAAGTGGTCAAGGCACTAGTCTGGTAATCCAGGTAGTGTGATACCAATGCATCCCTACATGCATTGGTTTAAATTGCACCTAATACATGAATTTTCCTCATTTTTTTGATTTGTACATAAAGGTAAGACAATGATGGTTATTTGGCAGAGAATGCTTCAAGCAACATCTTTGTCTAGTGGTTTCCTTCCTGTTGCGTACAGCGTACACTGCGTACCGTATCAATGTCTCCCCATAAATGCAGCCCTGACTTGCAACAAGAGAGCCCCTTGGCTTCAAACAAGTCAGTGGTAATTTTCCATAGAATTTGTAAGTTCAACTCTCTATTCTCTGCCCTCAGCAGTTACCTTTTGACAATCAGAGAGATCACACCTCAGTTCAAATTTAGTGTATACCATTTTCGTGCAACGCTCAATATTTCTTTAAAGTATCAAATTAAAGATAGTTATTACCAACAAAGCTCACTCATCTTCCCACTCTGCCCATCACCAAGAAGAGCCGGCCGGCACCCCGTAAGTCAACCCCGCTAGAGTCTGCAAAGGTGAGTGAGCCCTCATTTTTCTCTTCTATTCTCTTCGAACCTTGTGGGCTGTCCCCCACACTTCCACTAAAGAGTGTTAATATATTATTATAATCATGTGTTTTGAGAGTGTCAAATAGTGGAAAGGCACTACTTTCAAAGAATTAGTTTCTGGTGAAGTCTAAATGATGTCTGTATAACATCCTTAGCCATATTTAAAATTAAAAGTGCAAGAAAAACTTAAATTTGCTTTCATTCAACATTTTTCAAATCAATATTATATTTTTCTGCCTGATACACCCTAGGCAACTAGTTATCCATGGGATCAAAATTTCTGAATAATCATTTAGCACGATAAAACTAGAAATGCTAACAAAAATGTAAAAATGTTTTTCTGTACCTGAATGCTTGTGCAACAAATGAAGTCTATTTCTTCTTTCTTGGGATATTTAGGAGGGTAGTGATAAGCTATCAGATAAGTTGATAACAGTAATACAGAATGATGAAAATTTCAGAAAACTTGTGTAAACTTTTGAGGTTAGGAAATGATCAAGACGCTTTAGAAGTTTAGAAGATAGCCACAATCCACATATTATCATAAAAAAATTATCAGTGAGTCTCAAAATTTGAACCACGGTCCTTGCAGAATGAAATTTTCTTCAAGGATACAAGAATCCAGGTTAAGAGCCGGCAACACTGCATAATAAAATAGAAAGTTTCTCAAATCAGCTGTTGTTTTTGTTTTGAAAATGGTTCTGATATAAAATCTCAAAACTCAAATCAGTCAAAAATCCGCGATAAAGGATGGTGTCGTTTGCGTATTTTGCGTTGAAGTTTTTCGAATTAAAAAGTGTTAATTTCGGTTATTCGGTTCGGTTTTTTATGTGAAGATAATAAATATTGACAGTGTCATTGTTTTATCTGCGTGGAAATTCTAGACAATCAGTGCATTTGTTTGGATAAACTCACATGGATTCCAAAGTGAAACCCAAACAGAAACGGAGGTATGTAGTCCACTGTCACCTATCCTTATCTGGAATATTCTTTTTTAGCTCAGCATTATTACTATCATAGCTCTGTAAAATGCATCACTCTTCAGTAGATCTTTCCTCTCTCGAATATCAATATTTGATGGTTCACCCATATTCTTGACACTGTTTCTGAAGGGTTTGAAAAAGATGGTTTTGAACTCTCCACTTTCAAGTTTAGTGTTTCAGTCCAATCCAATGTAGAGAGGTAGATGCTAGAAAATGAAAAAAAATGTGTGTGTTTTAAAGTAAATTATTATTAAAATAAAGCAAAATGGTCCTTTGTAATTTGTCGTCTTTATAATATACAAAATTTCAATATGAGATACAAAAGTTTGTGATAGTGTCTTATTATCATAAATAACTGCAGTTGAGCTGAAAATTTGTTGGTATTAGTCAAAACTTGAAATTGGACTTTGAAACTAGAGCAATTACCTAAACTCAAGTGGAGTAATAATCAATGTGTAAAATATTCAGAGACTGTAGTTTCAAAGAGTATTGCATGTCTATGTAATGAGTTTGAGCTGTTAATTTTGAGAACAGATGATTTACCTTTTCCAAAAGAGATTGTTCCTTGTTTGACATTGGGATTTGTGAATGTTTAACCTATGAAATTGTAACCTATGGAAAATGTTCCCATGCTTACATAATTTTTATTTAGGAGCAATTATTTGTACACTTCTCTCTTATTTCCACATTTTTAATAATTTGAATTAATTCCATCTAAAATTAATACTATGTCTTAAAAATACCAACTCTTGTCTTATCTTTATTTAATTTAATTATTTCTTGTACTGTCCATGTGTATTATTTACCTACTTAAAACTTTGTCCCTTATTTATTAAAGAACTGTGGGCTAAGTAGAAAGTTTGGTCTCATGTTGTTGAGGGGCAGGTATTTGAGGTATTGAATCATTTGATCTTGTCTTGTATGCAGTCTAACTACATCTTCATATCCACTATCTCTACTGATTGGGAGTTTTTATTTTAAGTTAAATTCTTCAAACAAGGGTTGTTTATAATTATCTACTTTCATTTGACAAACGTTTATTTTAGTGATTTTATGTGTGTTTTGAGAACATGTAAACTTTGACAACAAGTGAGATGTACATAGATTCATACCATGGAGGTATCAAATAAACTAAATATTATACACTTTGTGTTGTAAAAAGAAATCAAACTTCCCCAATTTGTAGTTGTATGACTTTCATAATTTGTATTAGGTATATAATTTATGTTAACACTACTTATCTTGTTGATTGTAAATTATGTCATTAAACATCATTGAAAAAAATATACCTACATTAACTCACTTTTTGTTCACAAATGGTTTTTTGTCAGTGGCTATTAGTGCCCTCCAGCATAGGTACCTACTTAACTTGTTAATACAAACTTAAAAAAATTTCTTAGCTCAACTCATGTCTTCAAACCAGCCTCCATGGCATAATGGTCGTGACTACTGTCTGTCAGTCCAGAGATCCTGAGTTTGATTCCGGGTCGGAGCAGACTTTTCATACCAAAAATTATGTTCCCTTTAAACAAGTTTGGCTGGCATTTCCAGCCCTACCCAAGCTGGTTGAGTATCCCAGCAAATGGAGGATAAAACACCCCAAACCACATAAAATCAATGAATATGAAAGGAAACTAGACATTGAATATAGGTGTCCATATAATTCTCTCACCACCATGATATCTGTAGGCACACATATCTCATGGACACATAATTATTATTAGGTATTTTTATTATCATTATGTCTTTAAGATGCTCATGTTTTTTTTTTTATCAGCTTTCTCTTCAGATCAAGTCTAGAACTACTTAAAAGGCAAGAGTTAGTTTTGATCTTGTTTCCACTTAGGTTTTAAGTAATATTATTGCATACTCGCAAAATTTTCAGAACCTTGTAAAGATGAGAAGAATATACTTGATGAAGAGACTGAAAATGCTATAATAGTCTCGGTCAGAAGATTATAAACAGCTCAGTGGTTACAGAACTATAACATGCTGCCGTGGAAAAACAGTTATGAAAAACAGTTTTTAAATTTTGATTAAAAATGTGCACCTATTTGTAAAAAACACTATTTGGTGCACTTGTGTTGACAAACCCAGCACTTAAATGGGAAGTATTGTGTCTCTGTGCACATCACAAATGACTTTACTTTCATGGTAATAATGCTCTTGAAAATAATTTGGAGTTGTAGGTATTCCAATCAATGAACAACTTAAAAGAGTGTTTAGATTGTGTGAGAGGTGAAGCAACTAATTCCTTCAGAAACATTTTTAGTATGTGGAGGAAGTAAACATACTAAATGTCCTGACATCTAGGATGGAAGTTTTACCTTTTTAATGAAATATGTTAGGGAGATTGGTTCTCATTAATTTAAAATACTAGTCCAACCACTAGTGGCGAAATTCTGCCACTGGTAGTTTTACCAAAAGCATACTTTTATAGAAAAATAACTTACATTTTAAAGGGTTTATGGGGGTTCAACTTTTGTACATTTTTTGACATAAATATTCTAAAAAAAGGGAAAAACTAAAAATGGGACCTACTCTTGCCCCCTTTTCCAATCCTTCCATTTACCTCCCACCCTAGATGGCAGTACTTTATTTATTCATATGTATGTATAGTTGTATACAATGTATACAACTATACATACATACATTTTAACAACAAGTTCACAAAAAAATTAGCTACATCACCTCTTATGCACACTACGAATCCTTTGTTGATTGGACTATAGGCCAGTTAAGGAATAAGTTATAGAGCACGTGAGAGGCGATGCATCCAATTCCTTTGGATACTTGTGAGGTTGAGATAGTAGACATACTAAAAGTCCTGACATCTAAGATGCGCGGTAAAGGACCGAGGAGGTTGAAAGGAGCTAAAAAATAGTTCGGATTTTCGCTAATAACTTGAGAATGGTACGTTGGTACGTTTTTGTAAAAAATATTGTATTCAGTAGGTACCTATAGTTAAAGCAAATCATATTTTAGAGAATTTTGATTCTACACTATTTTGAAAAATCCCCATTGTTCTTGAGACATGCCTACCTATGCTCCAAGAAAAGTAACTATTTTCAACAACAAAAAATCTCTTTTTAAATTCACCCTTCAGGGCTCCAACAGTGACTTTTTAAAGCTATTTTTTTAAAAAGTCCAAAAATGTGAATGTTGGTGATTTTTTTGTGGCTTTTGGGATTTCTGGCTCTCCCATTACCCAAAGAAAGAGCTCTTCTATCCAAAATAAGTCCATAGAAAAAACGTTTACAAAAAATAGAGAAGAGAAATCAGTTCTGGCGCAAAAAAATAGAGTACCTACCGAAGGTTTTTTTGAGGGTAGAAAACCCTCTTACTTTGAGTAGGTAAGAGTTTGAGAGCAATTTGTTTGGAGCAATTTGTATTTTTTCTCACCTCTAAAATAATAATAATGAAAACGTTCTACATACTTGAGATTCTAAAGTTCTGAAGTTTAGAACGTTCTACAAAAGAGTCAATTATAAGTATTATTATTAATCTCTTGTACATATGTATAAGATATTAAAGGACAAACAAGTACACTCTCTTGTTTTTGCAATGTATTAAATTAAAATCTCCTTGGCATAATTAATTTTTTTCATACTCCGCGCATAAAGTCTCAGGGCGTAACAACGAATTCTCGGAACTTGTGCTCCTAAAACATTGCCCTCAGGTGTACCGCTATGCTGTTTCGCAAGTTCCTAGTAATTCAAGTTTAAAAGAACATCTCTGAATAATAGAGATTTATGTATGTAGATTGTATAGTTATACCTACGTGACCGACGTCATAAGTGTTTTGTGCAGGACAGGCGTGGTCTGTGCAAAGGAGCTGCGGAACTGCAGCACCTCCAGACGAAAAAGAAAAAGAGGTGGTTTTTTCTCAAGTCCTAGCTCATACACAATGAAAATGATCATACATTTCTAGAATAATTATTAATGCGTAAAACAAAGTCCAACTTTTTATATACTGGAAGAGCGACTCTATAATTCCTATTTTAGTCCGGTTTGTGTGGCAGCACCCCAAAAACATTTTCCCATTGACCATGCCTGGTGTAGGATATATAATTATATACAGGGTCTTCATAAAGTCTCACCCAGGCCTAGGTTTCTCAAAAACGACTCAGAATATCAAAAAACGCAAAAACCCGTATTCCTTTATATTTAGGGGGATTGATTTTCAGCCAAAAAATTTTTGCCTACACGGCCCCAGTCAGGCTGGGCATGGACCAACTTTAAAATCTGAAATAGAATGGTATGTCTTGTGTCATATTGTTTTAAAGGTCTTATTGAGAGAAGTTCATTACAATAAATTTCAGTGTGCTACGACTTACCGTTCTCTAGATACAGGGTCGGACGTCCTGCGTAATATCCCTATATTTTGACCTATAACTCGTTAACCGTAGATTATGAAGAAAATTTTTCTTGATAATAATGACTCCTTATAGCAAGAACTTTCGAACAAGTTAAAATTTGATTTGTTTTTTCGTTAATTTTTTTTCGACTGTTCGTCCGGCTGGCTGACGAAACCGACCAGAAACTAACATCAACAGAGTATGTCGAGTTATAACTTGTTCGAAAAGTCTCATCATAAGGAGTTATTATTAACAAGAAAAATGTTCTCCATAATTTACGGTTATCGAGTTATAGGTCAAAATATATGGATATTACGCAGGACGTCCGACCCTGTATCTCAAGAACGGTAAGTCGTAGCACACTGAAATTTATTGTAATGAACTTCTTTCAATAAGACCTTTAAAACAATATGCCACAAGACATACCATTCTATTTAAGATTTTAAAGTTGGTCCATGCCCAGCCTGACTGGGGCCGTGTAGGCAAAATTTTTTTGGCTGAAAATCAATCCCCCTAAATATAAATGAGCGCGCGATTAGCTCAGTGGTTAAGCACTCGCTTGCCATGCGGAAGGTCCCGGGTTCGAACCCCCGCGCCGACAAAAATTTGTATTCTTAATTTGGTTACAATTGTTTGTAAGGGATACCTTCCGGTGCGCTCGTGTTGACCCAGCACCTAAATGGGAAGTATTGTGTCACTTCTCGCCCATCAGAGGGGAGGCATACTACGGGATGGGCAGGCTACAACACAGACCACAAGCGTCTACAGTAGCTCCTGTTTCATGGCTACGAAATAAAAAAGGCTGTGAAACACTCATCTTTTTAAAAAAAAAAAAAAATAAAATAAAAAAAAAAAAAAAATAAAGGAATACGGGTTTTTTGCGTTTTTTGATATTCTGAGTCGTTTTCGAGAAACCTAGGCCTGGGTGAGACTTTATGAAGACCCTGTATATCAGGCATGTCAAACTGGCGGCCCGCGGGCCGCATGTGGCCCGCGGGTCGCATGTGGCCCGCCTGGTCAATTTGTGCGGCCCGCTGCGAGCGTTAGGGTATAATACAATACTTCCTTATTAAAATGATAAGGAAAGTTAAAAAAAAAAAAAAAATATATGGCTCGAGACTTATTTTCTTGACATCTGGCCAAAAATAAGCCCGTTCATAAGGATTTCTTATTGGTTTTTTAATAATTATAGGTACTTTTTGTGTAGGTATTTTGTGTATTATTTCAAAACAATAAAACTTCTATTTTTAAAACAAATTAAAAACCCTGATTTTTTTTTTCATTTTACGTCAGGATCTTTTTTTTACGAGAGGGGGAGGGGTTGAGTACCTGCGGCCCGCCAATGATCAGCACAACTGAAAATGGCCCTCCATACATTTTGAGTTTGACATGCCTGCTGTATATAAAAAAATCGATCAAGTTTCATTTACACTAATGTATACACTGTATACAGATACACTATACATTCACTGATATCTGATATAGGTACATGGAATATTTACATACAAAACTCCACGGAGGGTGTTGCGAAAAGAAGCTATAAAACTTAGGACGATAATTTTTAAGTACCTAATTTAGATAATTACACACTACCGAATGTTGCTCTCCTGAATGGTCTGCTCTTGGTTCAAATCTGTCTGTTTATTGGCCAGTTCTGGTAGCAATTTGCGTATTGGTTAAAACATAATGTTTTTTATAACCTTTAACAAGACAGGCTTCAGTAAATAACCAGCGTAGGAGCAAAAAATAAATCTCGATACATACGCAGATAATACCTTCCAGTGTCGCGTCGGTCGATGGCGCGTTGAATGCTTCGTCCATTGTTAAGCAACGTCCAGCGATGTGAAGACTTAATGATGCTGGTGGCATTGCAGCCCAACCCAGGCTGGGTGAGGTCAATGTGGGTAGCACCGGTAGCAGGTTTGTGAGTTTCCTGCGAATGGAGGATAAAAACCTCATCGTGATATGACCATGCAGTTGAAAGCGACGTTAAACCCAAAAAAAAACATAGTACCTGCGTAGGACATTATAGAGATCCTGAGTTCGATCCCCGGTCGAAGGCGACTTTTCACACAGAAAATTCTGTTCCCTCCGTATATGTGAGGCATTTATTTATCTTTTTCCCCTTTTTTATACATAGTTTATGTTTCCATTTTTTTATATCTATACTAATTTTTTGTACTGGTACATAATTATGTCTGTTCATGTTCATAGCTAGTAAATTTAATAATAATAACCGAAGTAGACACTATCCTTTACCACGCCGTGTAGTCGGGGTTTTCAACCAATCACAGCGCACTATACATAGACCGAGTTAAAAAGTGTCCACTTCGGATAAATCTTATCCTGTTTCGTAATTAGGCCCTAAGAAGAGGCTAAGTGGGGTAGACCAAACCGGACGTCAAACCGTCCAAGACCAGATGGGTAATCCCGGTCTTCAGACTTTTTCATAATATTCCAAGAACCCATCCATCCTCTTTGAACTACTCTGTACATACAAATGAGGCCCGATCAAAACGCTCGACAAATGTCCTTGTTTGTCCATCAGGTTTTCAGGCTGGGTGTTAAAGTGAGGTTAATTTGAGTTGCTGGATTGTTTACCCAGTGAATCGTGAGTTAAACCCCCGTCGTGCTTTGAGTGCTAAAACCATGTATTTGAAAGCGACGTTAAGCCCAAATAATCTAATACCTACCTGAATTGCAAAAAACGATCGATGGCTATTTTTTTTAAATTTAGATTTACCATTACGTTCAACCGGATCGTCATTTCACAACGAGGGTTTCACCGTCTAAGAGTTGGAAACTCACAAACCTAGTAACTTCACCCAGTCTGAGTGGGGCCGGGAGTAGTCTGAGTGGGGATAAGGTTCGAATTTGAACCAAGCAACAGTTAAGCAAAGCCTCGCTTGAAGTTGCTTAACTTCAGTGCCATCGACTCTGGCTTAAGAAATTCTCGAGACATGAACGATCGGAGCGCATGAGAGTACACAATTCTCTAGTCTAGTGGTTAACGCGTTTGTCTAGTAATCAAGGTAGCGTAGGGATCCGTTAGTTCGAATCCCACCCAGTGCATGAAATTTTCCTCATTAATTTGAATTTGTGACCACATAATAATAACACTCTAAGGGTTAGGTGGTAGAAAATGTTTTGAGCATTAACCTCGCCGGTGGTTACCTGCCTCTAAAGAGTGTTCTTATTATTATTATCCCGGTCTGTCCGGTAGCTCAGTGGTAAAAGCGGCACTCTGTAAATCCAGAGATACCAGAGGTCGTGGGTTCGAAACCCAGCCGGGAAATGACAAGTTATCCTCCCATTTGGGATTTTTGCCACGAAATAATATGTCTTGGGCTTACTGCTGGAATAGTGGGACTTAATAGTCCTAATCGGGCAGTATAAATAAGGTGATAGTATTATTACTATTCTCAAAAAGGATTGGATGTTGAGAAATTCGTAGGAATTGGTCGGAACTCCGGCATAACTAAATGTATAATTAATGCGAAATGAACACAGGTACCCTTGCGTGCAAGGAAATAGCTGTTCTACATTGGCCGCATATTGATGGGCAGTGTTCTACGTACATGAATTCCATTAGCAATTTGGTCTCGTACGGCGCGTTAATGAGAGATCTCACCAGACTGGAGAAGTGGAGATACCGCCACTTGCAGTAGAAAAAAATGTTATGAGCCACCGCTGTTGTTGTTACTAAAGTTTGTTACTTTGATGATCATTATTATCATATCAACTTATATACGTCGTGAGGAAAAATGAGTAGCTGCTTTAATGTGAGCAGCGACCAGTGGCGGAATTATAGTTAAAAATAAAATATTAGTAGTAGTAGTAGTATCTATGTATAATGATTGGGCACCAAGTTCTTCAAGAGTATCACCATCATCATCTTAATAATAATAATTGTGTTGTAGTGGTACTTGATAGAAGTTGTTCACACTCACTAGGACGTTGCAGGATGCGACCGATTCTAGGAATTCAATATTGCATTCAAGCTTCAGCGTGATGAGAATACAATATGCAATTGCACGTTTGCATCATTGATCCTGTTCACAGTGTTCAGCAACGTTAAATCTTTTTACCCTCTAAGAATTAAAATAAGCTAAAATAAATATTGTAACCAAAAGACATGTTAAATAATAAAAATCTGGTGTAAACATCACACGACTTTCCTTATCATATTAGGAATGGAAACAGGACCAAAAGCCACTAATGACTCTAAGGTAACAGTGAGCTAAAAATCAAAGCCAAATTCGTAATCAGCACCTCAAAATCATTGGATTTGATATGTCACAATCCCCATCTAGGATGAATAATAAAAAAGTTAGTCTGAGCGGGTCCCCCCCAAAATACCGGTAAATTGGGGCCGAGGTCCAAAAAGTTCAAGATATCAAAAAAATGATAAGAAGAGACCCCCATTATTTTTTTAATCTAAGAAAATGTTGTTCTGTAATTTTTTTTGTATCTTTAACCAATTCATAGAAGCGGCGCTTGCGGCCAATATTTGCGGCCCTGCGGCCGCATTTTGCGGCCGATTTCAACCAAAAGTTTCGTGGTTCGTCTGGTGTATAAAATTGATTTGCATACCAAATTTCACGTCTCTAGCTCTTACCGTTCTTGAGATATCCTGTTCACAGACAGACAGACAGACAGACAGACAGACGCACGGACCAATGGCTGAAAACAACTTTTTTGGTATCCTGAGGCTATGATTCGTCCAGAAATGTGAAAAACTGGGTAGGTCAAATTTTCGACGAATACAATACTTTCCTTATTATAGGATAAGGAAAGTAAAAATATTTTGTTATGCTTGGTAAAATGCTTAGTTGTAAGGAACAAGTTTGTGAAATTGTTATTAAATAAATAAATAAATGAAAAAAACTAGTTTGAAATAAAACGTCTTTTTTGGCAACAATACAGATGGGTGTAATTTATTATCAGAAGTCAGTCAGGCTTAAGCGAGATGTGAATACAAAAGTTGCACTGATGCTTGACTTGTGTTCTTTTAATCGGGTGGAGATAAGTGGTTTTGAGTGATTGTGAGTATTGTTTCGAGTTATTGTGAATATTGTTTTGAGTGATTGTGAATATTGTTTTATTCTCGATCTCAGAGAGATCTCAGACTGGAGAAGTGGAGATACCGCTACTACTTGCTGTAGAAAAAATGTTATGAGCCACCGCTGTTGTTGTTCTTAGTAAAGTTCATTACTTTGATTACCATTATTATTATTATATCCACTCATACCTTGTGGGGAATAAAGTGATCCGCTGTTTTAATGTAAGCAGCGACCTGTAGGGAAATTATAGGCAAAAATAAGATATTAGGTTATTGAAGAATGAATAATAATATCGCCTTATTTATACTGACCGATTAGGACTATTTAGCCCCATTGTTCCAGTAGTAAGCCCAAGACGTATTATTATGTGGTAAGAATCCTAAATGGGAGGATAATTTGTCTTGTCTCGTCTGGGTTTCGAACCCACGACCTCTGGAATCTTTGGATTCTCAGAGTGCCGCCTTTACCAAATGCAGACACGGAATGGTCCTATAATTCTGCACTACCCACTAAATTTGTGATATAATAGCACTAAGAAGCACATTATTTAATTTTGAATACTGTGACATGGTCTTGTGATGTCTCGCATTCGGTAGCTATCCAGAATTTCAAAACTGACTTAGCTAATTCGATCTCTTGCAATAAGCTGTTGTAGAAAGCCAATTCACCCTTGTCTATTTCTGTGGCGATTTGACCTTAATGGTGATTGAGTAGTCCCTCTAACACGGGATATAAACTAGATATGAACTTGCTTCTGGCAATTGTTCTGTTCAGGCTACCACTATAGTCTTTTTCTTGAGAGAAGGGGTTTGAATAATTATATACAGTATGTTTCAGAAAAGGTGGCCACCCCCTCGTAACTTTTGAACGCGACGGAATTTTTGAATTCTGTAAAGTCCTAGGTATAGGAAGTGCCCTATGGCCCATCCTGTGGTCATATTTATTTTTGGCCCCGGTTGGCCCTTCCGGCTTTAAGGCCATATTTTTTCATTTTTCTCGCGAAATTTAAATGGAATGCTATATTTTTTTATTCCTGTTAATTAAAGTTTAAGTTAGGTTGAGTATAATGAGCTTTTAAAATTTTCAAAAACCTTATCAGGGGCGGAGCTAAGAGGGTGCAAGGTTCAAAACTGTTACACGCTGTATATCAGCGTTAGTTGGATTTTCTAGTACTTTTTTATTTACATAGGTTCAAAATATTGTTTTACACCATATGAAATCAAAAAATATTCTTGTTTACATCTAATCAGGGTCATAGTAAGGTTTTTGTAAAAGTACTTTTTTTCTTACGTCAATTTTTCCGTAAATTAATGGTGTTTTCGAAATTGGCATTTTTAGAGGTGAAAGTCTGCAATGACATATGTTTTTTATGCTTGAAATCGAAAGAAAACTTAACGGAGAAGCGATTAAGATCATAAAAAAAGCCATTTAACCTGATAGTTTTTTCACGACAGTGTCCGATAAAATGGGTGAATTTCGAAATTATTGGATTTTTTTGTTGAGGAAACACAATTGGCATAGAAAATAAATAATACCTAATGAGGGAATAATACTTCAATAAACATAACTAAATGCGAATATAAATGAAGATTATTGCTTTTAAATCAGTGCCGGATATATTCTTTTTTTCTCTCTCTCTCTCTCTCTTCTCCTCTTTAAAATAGTTGAATTGGTTTAATTTTCACCCTCAAGAGTTTGATACTTGACCTGGTATTTTTTTCTTCTTAAATTTCGAGATAATTAGATTTTGTTGTTGTTGAGAAAACACAATTTTTTTGAAAAAAAAGAAAACTAGTTTTTCCATACTGAGTCCGGTGAAATGTGTAAATTAAGAAATTTGTGGGGTTTTTTTCAGATACACCATTGGTATACAAAATAAATAATACCGTACAAGAGAATTAATCTTCACTAAACAAACATACAAACGAAATTAAATGAAAAAAATCTTTCTCAAAAAAAAAAAGAGTTTGGTAATTTATTACTAGCAACACCAGTATGTTTTTTTTTTTTTTTTTAATTTGGGTTTAATATCGCGTTTCAACTGCATAGTCATATCATAACGGGGGTGTTCGCAGGAAACTCTCCAACCTGCTAAACACATTTATCTCACCCAGCCTGGGTTAGGCCGGAATGCCAGCATCACGAAGTCTTCACCTCGCTGGACGTTGATTAACTTCGGTGATCCTACAAGATCGTTGCATTGAAAGCGCCATCGGACTGACTCAAGAATGATTGACAATGTGTTTTCTACAGATTTTACCAACTTACCAACTAAAATTGTCTCAAGAGGGGACCCCTGGGCCGACTTTAGAAGCAGCATTATCCGATAATTATTTTTGATCCAACTTGAACATTGAAAAATGAAAAAAAAGAGAGAGAGAAAAAAAAAAGGATATATCCGGCACTGATTTAGAAAAAATAATTTTCATTTAATTTCGCACTTTGTTGTGTTTATTGAAGTATTATTCCCTTATTAGATATTATTTATTTTCTATGCCAATTGCGTTTCCTCAACAAAAAAAATCCAATAATTTCGAAATTCACCCACTTTACCGGACACTGTCGTGAAAAAACTAGCAGGTTGAATGGCTTTTTTTATGATCTTAATCGCTTCTCCGTTAAGTTTTCTTTCGATTTCAAGCATAAAAAACATATGTCATTGCAGACTTTCACCTCTAAAAATGCCAATTTCGAAAACACCTTTAATTTACGGAAAAATTGACGTAAGAAAAAAAGTACTTTTACAAAAACCTTACTATGACCCTGATTAGATGTAAACAAGAATATTTTTTTGATTTCATATGGTGTAAAACAATATTTTGAACCTATGAAAATAAACAAAGTACTAAAAAATCCAACTAACGCTGAAATACAGCGTGTAACAGTTTTGAACCTTGCACCCTCTTAGCTCCGCCCCTGATAAGGTTTTTAAAATTTTTAAAAGCTCATTATACTCAGCCTAACTTGGACTTTAATTAACAGGAATAAAAAATATAGCATTCCATTTAAATTTCGCGAGAAAAATGAAAAAATGTGGCCTAAAAGCCGGAAGGGCCAACCGGGGCCAAAAATAAATATGACCACAGGATGGGCCATAGGGCACTTCCTATACCTAGGACTTTACAGAATTGAAAAATTCCGTCGCGTTCAAAAGTTACGAGGGGGTGGCCACCTTTTCTGAAACATACTGTATAATAATAAATATAAAATATTTATTATTATATATAATTATTCAATTATATAGAGACAACAATACCAGCCATGTCAGACCAAAAGACATACGATAGGCGCCCTTAACCGGGCCTTGTGTTAGGAAGGGCATCCAGACGTAAAATTTGGAAGTAGGAGTGCCAGAACCAACCAACCTCAGCTATGTGGAAGTGGTTGGACAATGCCAACCCCAAATAAATTTGGAAAACGCCAAGTAAAACAAGAATAAGAGGAAGGAAAAAGAAGATTTGGTACTATACTTCTCGACCTTTAATATCGTCGTCCCAAACACGAAGTGGCGTATCTTCAAAATAAAAACTTTTAGTAGCCTAAATCGAGATACGTCAGCTCGTTCTTTGAAAGAAATATTCGAAACAATATACGCCGAAATTAAATATACTCATAAAATTTGAACGCTTTGAGATAGAGATATGCCACTTCGTGAGGTGATAAAAAACCATGATTTGAACTAGATACGCCAAAAATCTCAAATGTCCATTTTTTGAGATACGCCACTTCGTGTTTGGGACGACGATATGTGTGAATATTGTGTAAGGGGCAGTTTAGTAGCTTGATGGATAAGGCGGCGGACTCGTGACCTGGAGGTCGGTGGTTCAAGTCCCGGTTTCATCGTAGATTTAGTAAAGCAAGTTTGAGAAGTTGTCATACCACGAAACTGAGCAACACACATATGATATTTATATTGATAGTGGACTCTGTATAATTTTGTGAAGGTGTATCTTACTGATTGAGGTAGAACAAAATAGTTTTTACTAACTGCACAGAAAATTTCTGTGAAAGTTAGTACAAATATATTGTTCTACCTCCATCAGGCAAAACCAACCAACCTCAACCATGAGGTAAAGGAAAGAAGAAGAATCAGACACATTATGATAACTTTTTTTAACAGTGTACAACTGTACATTGTCAACTGTCTGACACTTGTTTTTCCCCTAATAAGCACTTTTTTTTATGCATACACACTGATTATTATATATCTCTAGTAGTTCGTGCCGTTCCTCAAATTTGATGATTTATTCAATCTTTTCTAGACTCGACTATATACTTTGGTTTCCGACCTGGTGCCTGTTATTATCTCGAGAACTGTAGGTTGTGGGACTGTTGTAGGTAGCCATGTTGTAAATATTTATCACTTCAGATTGCCGTTGGCTATTTCTGGAGAAATCAAAAAATAAACACATTCTGATATAAATAATTTACAGCGGAATTTCTATACTGAATAGCATAGTTTTCATTGGTATAGGAAAAATACATGCACTTTCCTTGGGATATAAAAAAGAAAGAAAAAAATTATAGTCTGCACCTCATGTTTCTTAACAAGAAATGGAAGCTACAAAAGACTTGAAAAATAGTCTATAATACTCCTTTAAAAAGAAAACAAAAATAGTCTACACCTCATTTTTGTTAAACAAGAAATGGAAGCTACAAAAGACTTTACACTTAGTATGTGTGTATAATGTATATCTTCGTTATTTGTAACTTGAAACCCATTTCTGCTATAAAACGCCTTTATGGTGGGTATATCATATCTAATACTTCTTCACTTTTCCGATGCATATACCTAATATACATTTTAAAATTATATTATGGACCTTACTTTACATTTTAGTTACATCATATCGAAAAATAATGGAGAAAAGTATTATAATCCCTTAAAAAGTCCTTCGTAGAAAAGTAAGTTAGTTTTGGAACTCAGTTTGAGAAACGCTGCATTAGAAGTTATCGATTGAAGTACATATTTGAAGTTTTAGCAGAAAAAAGTATCATATTTCTGATGACAGTGAAAACGTTTTAGAATTAAAAGTTATTGATATCATATTTCTGATAGTTAAACACGTATAAATAATTTTGAAATAGATTGTCACTCAAGGAGACCAAATAAAGATGATAAGGTTTCGTATTTCAGTAGTTTAAATAATTTTCTCTAGCTCGGAGCAAATCAAATACCTCATAGATATCCATCACACAAATGGTTTTATTGCTAAGTGGGTATAAAATAAACAAATACCTAAACCTAGGACCTAATTATGAAATAGGATTTCAACTAAGATTTCCGCGGTGACAGAGAATCCCTAAGACATTAACTTCGCCCCGGTTTACAAAACAATAAAATTGTAAATAAAAATTATCACCACCCTTGATCAAACTTTGTTTATATTTAATTAATTATACCTTTTGATTGTATACCTGTATATAAAAAATTGTAAATAAAGATTGATCTAAATTGTTGAATAAAAATTAATAATCTTGTTTATTTTTGTACATACTTTTATGTTTTTTTTTTAAATAATTGTTACTAATTTGTTGTTGTTAATTGTTTAGTAAAAAAAGTGTAAATTAAATAAGCCCTCAAGTCGGACCATACTGAGATGTGATTGGTTGAAACTCCAACTTGAGGGACGCACTGGCTTATCTTTGTAATTTGTAAGTTTATAATTCGGCCCCCAGATACCTGCCTACTGCGTCATTGCCTGATGATACATGTCTTCGTTTCTTCTTACTTTTTGTCCACAATTGATTTCTATGATTATAATCATATAATCAATATAAACTGTCTGAAGAAGTAGGATCACACGATATAGCAGAGGGACATATAATATGGCAATCTCCCTTGCCATAGCGTGTGATCGGTCTTTTTCTGTCCCGGTATCTCAGTGGTAAAGGCGACACTCTGCGAATCCAGAGATTCCAGAGGTCGTGGGTTCGAAACCCAGCCGGGACATGACAAGTTTTCCTCCCATTTGGGATTTTTACCACATAATAATATGTCTTGGGCTTACTGCTGGAATAATGGGACTTTGATAGTCTTAATCGGGCAGTATAAAATAATAAGGCGATATTACGTATTATCACTTAAACGCACGAGACACCGTATCGGTAGTTTTCGTGACACAAGAGATTATATTCTGACCTTTAATGACGTCAACTTTGAATAGAATTGAACATTGTTTATTTGCTGGGTTCCTCTAGTCTAGTGCACCCATTTCCTTACAAACATGTAAACAGACATTTTGGACGCCACTTCCTATAAATAGACAATTTGAACGTAATTTCCTATAAATAGACATTTTGAACGTTCTTTCTATGAATAGAAAATTGGGACAGTCAATGGAATTCTACTACTTTATGTATAGGTACAATGTATACAATATTCATACATATTTACATTTCCTTTCTCTGTTCTATTAGTTTATTTATTTTCGTCTTATACAGACACTCTTCTAAAAGCGACTTAGTCAGCATCACTGTCAATGGCGACTAATGACAGCGTAGCTGTCGATGAGTACACCACTTCTCGTGAGATCACTGTTGTTAAGCAACGTCCAGCAAGGTCAGGACTTGGATGGGTGATCATTCAAATTCGAACCCCCGTGGCTATGCCCGGACATATCAGGATGGGTGAGGTTAATTTGAGAAGCTGGTTTGTGAGTTTCCAGCGACGATGGTACGTTGAATACACTATTTCTCATTCTGCCATTGAAGTTAAGCATAGTTCAGCGAGGTTAGGGTGACCATTCAAATTCAAACCGCCTTGATGCTCTATTCCTGACCCAGCACAGGCTGGGGAGGGTAATTTGAGAAGCTGGTTTATGAAGTTTCCAGCGAATGGATGGTAAAATCTTGGCTTCTTTTTGATATGACTTTGGCGGTTGGACTTTCTTGTTTTATAATTTGGCCCCTAATGTATATCAGACCTGAATTTGTCGACCATCAGATTTGTACATTGTGTCTAGTTTCTCAGCAGGAGAACAGAAGAGTCCACAGTGAAACTGTTTGCTTTTATTAGAATCGGAATAGGTACATATATTTATGTGGACTGCGTCTACTGAATCAATGCGATCTGTCGTATCAGTTCATTGTTTTGATCTCAGTCCATTTTATTGTTTTGGTCTGAGTCTTCAGTGCAATTTACAATCGAGATTGTGAATACTGTTTTTTTTTCAGACTACAATACCATAAAAAAATCTATTATTCAATTCGGAAATTCGATACCTAGTGGTATTTTTTTATCGATTTTTTTTGCGGCCGTGTGTGGAATTTATAGTTATTTTTCGAGTGAACTCTTAAGTGACGAAAGACGAAAAGGCATTACTTCTCTGGTACTATTTTTATACAAAATAATAGAAGTTTAACATTAGATATAAAGTGCTCTATATTATCCAGAATTTAAAAATGTAACCATTAGATAAAAAGAAAAGATTTTTTTTTTTTAAATATTAATAAATTAACATGAATTAAAAATTAACCAATAGCAAATTTCAAGTTTCGTTAATTGTGAAATTTAAACTAATTTTTTTTTTGTTGAAATAACTAAAAACAAAGTTGATTTGATTTTCTTTTTTAGCAAATATTTTTGAAAAATACGTTGGTTTTATCCACGTAGGAAATATTTCTAATCGAGATATATTATTTTTCATCGGTGTATTGTGTGGAAAATTACCTTCAAGGCTAATACCTAATGTGAATTTTTTTATCACCATTAATTCATGAACAGATCAACATTATACCTGTCAAAGTTTCTTCTCCAATAGTTATACATTTTTTTTCACGGTAATTTTAAATTGGGAGGTAATGAACTAATTTTATTTGCCTTTTTCTAAAAAATTGGGCTGAAAACATGCAGATGTATAATTCTAAAAATGACTCTTCTGAGTCCTAGGTATTCTAGGAGTTGAGACTAGAATACTAGATGATAGATCGGTCGTAATTTAGTAGGTCAGCCTATCTTTATTGATGTCTAAAGTCCCCGCTATCAATCATTCCTCTCTCTCTCTCTCTCTCTCTCTCTCTCTCTCTTCTCTCTCTCTCTCTCTCTCATCTCTCCCCTCCCTTTCTCTTTCTCTCTCTCTCTCTCTCTCTCTCTCGCTTTCTCTCCTCATCTCTCTTTCTTTCTCTCTCTCTCCCCTCCCCTCCTCCCTCTCTCTCTCTCATCTCTCTCTTTCTCCCCTCCCCTCTTTTTTTTCTCTCTCTCTCTCTCCTCTCTCCCTCTCATTTTTCTTATCAGACTAAATTTCCTGGAGTGCACTATCCCAATTCCCATTCTCTTGCTGTTTGAGTTCCGGGATTTTCTTGTTATCTGGAATTCCAAAAATTCTTCACCTACTACTAGTACTATTATAATAATAATATCGCCTTATTTAAACTGCCCGATTAGGACTTTTAAAGTCCCATTATTCCAGCAGTAAGCCCAAGACATTATCATGTGGTTAGAATCCTAAATGGGAGGATAATTTGTCTTGTCCCGGCTGGGTTTCGAGCCCACGACCTCTGGAATCTCTGGATTCACAGAGTGCCGCTTTTATCACTGAGCTACCGGGACAGACTATTCGATATGTTGGGTAAAAGGGTTGGGTGGAAGAGTTTACCACAGACAATAACCCCGCCCTTTAGGTAGGACATTAGCTTTATTCTCTTTTTTTCTTGTTCCTTTGTTCAATCAATAAATATTTCTTTACCTATAGTTTTACTGTAAATATTGTACTTTGTCTTCACCCAATAAAGAGTAATATAATAATATGTAACTATTTAATAGAAAAAGACCACAGTGAAAATTAGTTTATCAAACTGACCGACCTCAGTAGCTTGATCGCTAAGGCGGCGGACTTTTAACCTGGAGGTCGGTGGTTCAAGTCCCGCTTTCAGCGTGGATTCAGAAAATCGAGTTTGAGTAGTTGTGATATCACGAAAGTGATTAACACAAATAAGATATTTTTTTACTTTCGGTGTATCAAACTGAGCAGGATCTCAATTTTAAACGCCCAAAATTCCTTGTCCTTGAGTTTGTGTAGTCAGTAGTTAGTTGGTTATATTTGGGTGTAACGTCGTTTTTCGACTGCATGGTCATACTCGACGGGGTTTTACTCTCCAGAAGTCTTCACTTTGCTGGACTTAACTTTGGTGATCCTACGAGAACCATTTCATTCAACGCGCCATCGATGCTGGCGTGTCAATAAATAAAATGTTGGTTCTTTGAAAAAAAAAAATAATAATAATAGGTATGTAGCTAATTGAAAAAATGTGCTTTTGATTCAACTTGAACTGTGCTTGTTTGTAGAAAGGATACTGCTAAATTCAGGAAAATAGTGTGTACTTTCTGTCAAATTTAATTTTATTTATTTACAATTTATTTTATTAAAACAATCAACAATAAATTAATAACAAAAAAAAAATCAGAACAAAAACATAAAAAATGTACAAAAAAAATATAGAACAACATCAATTTATATTTAAAATTGTTTTGTAATCCGGGGCGAAGTTAATGCCTTCGGCGTTCTCTGCCACTTAACTCTTTAACTCCTGTGTTGATTCAAAGTCAGATTTGCCCTGTGTCAAAATTCAGTCCTGAGACTGAGAGCCCCTGAATGATGACAGAAGATTGATGTTCTAGTCAAGACTTATCTATAATCAATAAGCCCTCATGCTTCATAGCAGAGTTCGTTTATGTACATTGTACACATACTATAACTAGGTAGTTATTATTATAAATTTATTACATATAAGATTGTAAATTGTACCATACTAGTCAATCTAGTTATTATTATAAATTTACATATAAGATTGTAAATTGTACCATACTGTGTTTCTTATCTTCTGATCTGAGTCTTAACCTTATATCGTACTCTGGCGGGTTCGGCGCTTTGTGGCAGTCTCTTCCTGTCAGTCCCTCTTTGCTTACAGTCAGTCCTGTCAGTCCCTTTGCTTCCTGTTAGTCCCTCTTTGCTTCCAGTGAGCCCTATCAGTCCCTTTGTTCCCAGTCAATCCCTTCCTGTTAGCCCTTTCAGTCAGTCATGTCAGTCCCTCTTTGCTTTCAGTCAGTCCTGTCAGTACCTCTTTGCTTCCAGTCAGCCCCATCAGTCCCTTCCTGTTAGCCCTTTCAGTCAGGCATATCAGTCCTTCTTTGCTTTCAGTCAGTCCTGTCAGTACCTCTTTGCTTCCAGTCAGCCCCATCAGTCCCTTCCTGTTAGCCCTTTCAGTCAGGCATGTCAGTCCCTCTTTGCTTTCAGTCAGTCCTGTTAGTACCTCTTAGCTTCCAATCAGCCCTTTCAGTCCCTTTGCTCCCAGTCAATCCCTTCCTGTTAGCTCTTTTAGTCAGGCATGTCAGTCCCTCTTTGCTTTCAGTCAGTCCTGTCAGTACCTCTTAGCTTCCAATCAGCCCTTTCAGTCCCTTTGCTCCCAGTCAATCCCTTCCTGTTATCCCTTTTAGTCAGGCATGTCAGTCCCTCTTTGCTTTCAGTCAGTCCTGTCGTACCTCTTTGCTTCCAGTCAGCCCTATCAGTCCCTTCCTGTTAGCCTTTTCAGTCAGGCATGTTAGTCCCTCTTTGCTTTCAGTCAGTCCTGTCAGTCCCTCTTTGCTTCCAGTCAACCCTATCAGTCCCTTCCTGTTAGCCCTTTCAGTCAGGCATGTCAGTCCCTCTTTGCTTCCAGTCAACCCTATCAGTCCCTTCCAGTCAGCCCTGTCGGCCCCCCTTTGTTTCCTGTCAGTCCCTTGTTTGTGTACAAGATATCTCGAGAACAGTCTGGGACTCATGGGTAATGCAAGTCTTCCATCTCTTCTCTTGTCTCCCATGAGTGGCCAAGGCGTCGGTTTGGTAATCTAGAGGTTGCGGGTTCCAAACCCTTCAGCTGGAACATCACTCCCATTTGGGATTTCAACCACATAGAAGTCTTATATTAATTTGGTTTTCCGTATATATTCTCGTCTTTGATTTTCCGTATATATTCTTTGGTTTCCTATTTCTCATGTTTTCTATATCTTTTTAGGTTAGCCCTCTCTTCTTTGGTCTTTCATTTTTTTCTTTGGTCTCCCATCTTTTCTTTGGTGTTCCATTTCCTCCTTGATTTTCCATTCTTCTTTGGTGTTCCATTTCTTCCTTGATTTTCCATTCTTCTTTGGTTTCCCATCTTTTCTTTGGTGTTCTATTTCTTTCCACTGTTGTGTAAATTTAATATTAGAATTTTCCACTGTTGTGTAATATCTTGACATGCATCTCTCGTTGGTTGGACATCACTGCTTTGTTCTATTGTTGGCGTGCCTTACCGAATTTGGATGAAGTCGGACGACAGATGAACAGATCGATCAATGTGCACAAATGCACATACTAGTAGATAGAGCTATACCTGCAAATAAGCCAATCAATCAATCAAACATTTTACTGTGTAATAATAATGTACCTATGTACATTTAGAATACTGCTTATACTATAGATTCGGCTTATACTATAGCTTCTGCTTATACTATCTTAATATATAAATGTCAAAGTCACTGACTGACTGATCATCACTGTTTTTTCGAACTGGTAAGTCCTAGGAAGCTGAAATTTGGTAGGTACCTTTGTCTTATAGTATAGATGTGCAATAAGACGGGATTTTTCGAAACTCCCACTACAACACCTGCCATTGGCGACAAAGGACTTTTTGCTTTCACGGCCATGCCTCGGCCCGCAAAGCGGGCGACAGCCCGCTAGTAGAATATAGATTATAGAACTAGGAGGTGGTACAGGTAATGAGTAGCAGTAGTAGAGGTGATGATTGATGAGCCTTATCTGTCTGTACTTTGCCTGGCCACGCGGCCAGCGCCTGAATCAACACCGGAACACATGTCGAGTCCCTGAACCCAAGATTGGAACTAGACTGGACTTCTTGTTTCATATTGGCTTTTCCTGTGCACTGGTCAAGTGGTTAACGCGCTAGTCTGGTAATCCAGGTAGCGTAGGGGTCCGTTTGTTCGAATCCCACCCAGTATGCATGAATTTTTCCTCATTTATTTGAGTTTGTGACCACATAATAATAAGACTCTGATGAGGGTTATGTTAGAAAATGCTTTGAGCATTAACCTCGCCTGGTGGTTACCTTCCACTGAAGAGTATTATTATTCTTATTTCCTAAACCTTCTTTTAGCCAGCCTCCGTGGCGTGACGGTTGTGTCTACTGCCCGTAGTCCAGAGATCCCTAGTTCGATCCCCTGTTGGGGCAGACTTTTCGAAGAAATTTCTGTTCCTACGAACACGTGAGGCTGGCATTTCTAGCCCTACACATACGAGGTTTGGCTATTAAGTTCGTAGACTCTTTCCATAAAACGATGTGTGTTTAACTTACCCAACTTTAGTAGTTATCCCCTTCAATGTACTCCCCTCCTCTATCCCTACAACGTTATAAGCAATTTTTTCATTGATCGAAACAGTGGTGGAGGTCATTTTGCGTGAGGCCTTTCAAGACTTTTGCCGGTTTTTTCTTAACGTCATTTACGCAGTCAAATCTGGTACCTTTCAGGGTAGATTTGATTTTTGGGAATAAGTAAAAGTCGCACGGGGCCAGGTCGGGTGATTAAGGAGGGTGTTCCAACACTGGGATGTTGTATTTGGATAGGAACGTCTTCACGGAGAAGGCACTGTGGACTGGCGCATGGCACCATTTTTGCGCAAACTTTTGTCATGTTAAAATTTTCGCGCAAAATTTGTCTCACACATTATCTATTAATTTTAAGTGTATCAGCCATTAGTCCTAGAGTTAATTTACGGTCAGAACGAATCATAACACCATTTTTTTTCAATGTTTTCGTCAGTTTTTGAGGTTTGGAGGCGACCAGGACGTGGATCGTCCTCAACATCTTCCTGACCACCTTGAAACCGTTTAAACCACTTATAAAGCGTTGATCTTTTCAAACATGACTCCGGGTACACTGTCTTTAACAAATAAAAAGTTTTACCAGCAAGTTTTACGTAAAATTCAATAATCATTCGTTGCTCAACGTTTGTATCAATCATAATTCCGGCAAAATTAAAAAAGGTGTCTTGCGCGTCGGGCTATTACAACAAAACTAATTACAGTACAGGCATGTGACAGCTATCAATCAAAACACAAGACTTGAAGCTTTCGAAACATGTTCATTATATCTTCCTAGCATGGACAGCTTTTGCGTAGCGGCTCGCGTCTACGAACTTAATAGCCAAACCTCGTATGTCCTAACTAAAGGACGGGGTTATTGTCTATGGCAATCTCTTTCACCCAATCCTTATTTTAATATTTGTATGTCTATAAAATGAACTTAATAAGAAATAATTCTACGTTTTAGGGATGACAATATTATAAACTCCCTAAGCTGTTAAACATCTCTGTTTTTCATTCACAAACGAAGAAGTGGAATAATAATAATAGTAAATAAAAAGTAGGTAAGTAGGAAAAATAAATCAAGGACATCTACTTATTCCTCCTTTTCATAATATTGTAAATATTATGTTAGACGTAAATATTTATTATTAATAGGTATAGTACCTACTTATTTTTATGACGCAAAAATCTAATGAAAATGGGGCAGTGTTGTTTATTTATAATTTAAGAATAAAATTAAATAAATAATTGTGTTGAAAAAAATTCATTCGATTTTGTTTTTCTAGTGAACATATACCTATGATAAAATTGATCGATTCTACATATTATAGTGGACTGTGATATTTTTATCGAATCCAAAGAAAAATTAAAATTTGAATAATTTCACTAATTTGAAGAAAAAAAAATTGTTTGTTTGTTTTATAAAAATGAAATTTTCCTCTAACACGCTACAAAAAATTGAATGGCATCTGTGAAAGTAATACAAATCAGCCTTATTGAATAATTATTATCTTGGTCATTAATATTGAATAACAATCATTTGTGGACCTGACAAAGCCATCTGTGAACAATTAAAAGAAGATATCTATCTTCTTAGAGGAATACCTAATTAATTACATTAAGTCATAATTATAAAATTACAAGTATAACTAGTGAACTAGTGAATATCAAAGAACTATCCGTGAAATTACGTCAGTCTCTATCTTCTTATAAGAATACTTATTTAATTAACATTAAGTCATAATTATAATTCTGTGTGAAGATACGTCAGTTAATATCTTCCTAAAGAACTGTTTAAAAGCAACATTCATCCCCTATAACTAGTGAACTAGTGAATATCAAAGAACTATCCGTGAAATTACGTCAATCACTATCTTCTTACAAGAATACTTATTTAATTAACATTAAATCATAATTATCATTCTGTGTGAAGATACGTAAATTAATATCTTCCTTAAGAACTGTTTACAAGCAACATTCATCCCCTATAACTAGTGAACTAGTGAATATCAAAGAACTACTCGTAAAATTACGTCAATCTCTCTCCTTACAAGAATTCCTATTTAATTAACAGTAAGTCATAATTATCATTCTGTGTGAAGATACGTCAATTAATATCTTCCTAAAGAACTGTTTACAAGCAACATTCATCCCCTATAACTAGTGAATTAGTGAATATCAAAGAACTACTCGTGAAATTACGTCAATCTCTATCTTCTTACAAAATTACTTATTTAATTAACATTCATCCCCTATACTTTTACTAAACATAGACCCAAGTTCTGTTTGATTATTGGATAAAAAATGTGGACCTACCTGGAACAGATCGTGATACCTGGAGTTGTGAGGAGCAGCTCCTTCTGCTCTGGGAAGAAGTTGAGACTCAAGTAAGTGTAGTGTGTGTGGTGCGGTGGTCTGAGGGCCGAATTTTTTAAGTCTGTATGTATACCATCAAATTTTTGGGGCCTTCGTGTTTCGAACCCGGGACCTTTGGCACCTTTCTTTTGCCGCCTATTTCAAGTTCTTGTATTCTCCTACTCACATATAGTTTCCTCTCTTTGCTCTATATATGTATGTTAGGTTTTCGCTCTATAATATGAGGGTTAGGTGGTAGAAAATGCTTTGAGCATTGTGGTTACCTTCCACTGAAGAGAGTTATTATTATTATTAATTGTCCAAACCATCTGAGCCTTTCTCTCCAAAGATGAGATGGAGAGCAAAAAAAGGAGGAGGACCTAAGAGAGAGAGAGAAACTGGAGAAAATAGGACGCGCTATAGAGAAATATATGCTGGAAGGAAAGAATTCATAGATCAAATGCCGACCTCAAGTAGGTCTGGGAAAAGGGCTAAGTGAAAGAACAAGACAAGTGTACCACAGTGTTCTCAATATGATATATTTTCATTTTTTTATGTAGAGGTAGTTGTGCCCCGGAACCGTTTTCGCACTACTTCAGAGCACTTTCCGTTACATCCATGACATTGCGGAAACGAAAGAACTCGGTCAGAATTTTTCGCTCCGGCCGGGATTCGAACCCGCAACCTCCCGGTTAGTAACCAATGCTCTTAACCACTGAGCCACGGAGGTCGGCAGTTATTTTCCACCTAACGTACATCGTACGCACTTCAGTAAAATGTCAGATGTGAACTATACAGAATTGTTATCTTATCACCAGCATTTATCTCGTGTCAATAAAGTAACATTATGTATTCAAAAGCTAAAAATGTTAAGTACTTACTCGTAACAATGACGCATGTTTTTGGGAAAAAAATTTATGTTCATTTTCATACTAAATACTATTGTATTTAGTATGAAGTTATGAACTGACGTGTTGAACAGTATTCCAGATTAAACTATTTTTTGTATTTTTTTACTCTACTATAAGGTGTCAACGAAAAAGTTATCGTATTTGTGTCAATCACTTTCGTGATATCACAAATCTAACTCGCTTCACTAAATCTACACTGAATCCGAGGACTTGAACCACCGACCTCTAGGTTACAAGTCCGCCGCACAGTGGGGTATTTGCCTTCAAAAGTTGCGCAAAACTATTTTTTAGATTCAAAAACTTGTAATTGTAATAGGAAAGCCTTTTAATGTGTACTGAAGTATTTTTCATGATAAATCACATAAATTTTTGTGGGTAGCGCGGAGTTACAAGGCTTTTTACCTTATCGTTTTTTGTGCTTATATCCTATTTTCCCATTATTATTATTATAAAACCTGGTTACAGGGTTTCGTCTGAAACACCATACAATTAACACTGCGACCTAGTAAGATCTATTGTGACCAGGGAGAAAATCTCTCATCCTATTTCCCAGTTCTGTGCCTATGACGGCCCAACTGGGCTTAGTTGAGAGTGGTTGTCCAATGCTTAACACCCTAAGTCCAGAAACCTGTTCCCTTCATGAGAAGTGTCAGTCTCTGGACGAGGTGTTCTTGGTTATGGAGATCTTCGAGATTACTGGATTCGAAAATCCTAAATCTCCTGTTATCCAGCGCCTCACATTCGAAGAGAATGTGTGTTGCTGTTTCTTCTTCCAGACCACATAGCCTACAATCGATTGGTTCTCCTCTAGAGAGTCCTAATCTTTGTAAGTGTTTCCTAAATGGTCCGTGGCCAGTGAGTAGGCTCACTATTAATCTTAGTTTATTTCTGTTGAGTGACAGAGATTCCTAAGTGAGTTTCTTGGAGTATCCTGTTAGCGTTAACTTAGAGTGTCGCATGCCACTGGAGTTTCTCCAAGCTTTATTTGCTTCATCCATGACCCATTTCCTGGCACTAAAACGAACCAGGCATTTGGGTATGGCCAGCACCGGTTCAGGGCCAGTGAACCAACCAAAAAACATCAACTCCACTGAGATTCGAACCTAGGTTACCATGCGTGCAATGCTAATGCGTTCCACCATTCGAGCACGATTCCTAGTAATAAAAGGAATAATTATATTATAATAAAATATTATATTATTTCATCCATTTATAGGAATTACTTAATGTATTTAATTTGAAGAAAACATCAATGTTTTAAATCCAAAAAGAAGTTATTGTTGCCGAGTGGTGTGGCGCACTAGGCTTTCACCTGAGTTCGATCCATAGAAGGGCGGGAATTTCCCTGCTCTTTATTTGAATGACCAGGGTCTACTCATACCTCGTGAGTTGTGAGGAGAAATGAGCTGCTGTAATGTGAGCAGTGACCAGTGGCGGAGTTATGGGCAAAATAGATTCTAGGACATTAATTATACGGAAATGTCATATAATTCTGCGCTACCCACTGAAATTTTGACATAATAATACAAAGAAGTACATTTATTTATTATTAAATACAATAAAGGGGTGAAAAATTGTTTGTAACGAAATTTATGGTGTAATAATTATATTGGCTCACTATAAAAAATTACCGAATTTTCAAGTTCAAGTTTCAAAAACTCCTACAAGTGCAATAAAACTGCAAGATTTTCTTTTTAGATATAATAGCAAACACTTCAAAGTATTAGAAAAAGTTATCAAAACTGCTTGATCAAGGTATATTCTCTAACTTTTTTTCCATTGTTTCGAAAAAAAATCGTTCATTTAAGACAGAAGAGGGTCAAGTTGAACGTCCTGAAAAACACACTTAAAATAATAAATTAGAAAAACAAATTACACATACGTTATGCCGATGTCCTCCTCATTAAATATAAACCATCACTGCTATCAATAAATAACTGATAGACCTAAAATTTCATTCATTTAAAATCAGACATGAAAGCAGCTGTATGTTGTGACGTAAGCTTGACAAGTCACGTGACTTCAAGCATCTACTGTACTTACCCAAGATGAGTTATCAAAATATTTCTTTTTGGGTTTTATCACATATTCTCTTCTGAAATACATTACTTAAAAAAATATTTAGATTAAGCCTCTTTTTTTCGAGGGTTTTGCGCAACTTTTGAAGGCAAATACCCCACTGTGCGCCGCCTTCTCGATCAAGCTACTGAGGTCGGTTATAAACTCTCAACTCAATGAATGGAAATGTTTTATGTACTGTTTTGTGCATAATATAATTATTGTATTGAATTTTTATGATACATAGAAATGTAGTAGTCACTGTGGCAGAGCGAGTTAGCGCGCTAGGCATTGCACACATGGTGACCTGGGTTCGATTCCCAGCGGGGGAGGATTTTTTCTGCTCTGTACTTGGATGTTCGGGTCCACTCATACCTCGTGAGGAAAAATGAGTAGCTGCTTTAATGTGAAGCAGCGACCAGTGGCAGAATCTTAGGCAAAAAAATAATACAAGATATTGTAAATTAAAGTGGTAAAGTCCTATGATTCTGCGCTACCCACTAAAATTGTGACATAATAACACAAAGAAAAAGCATTATTATTATTATTATTTTATGATACATAGAAATGTATGTGTAATTTAGTGCCATCTTATCATGATGAATTAAACATAAATTTATGTGTCAAATAATGTTTTACAAGTACATTATTCAAATGCACTGCAATTGACAAACAGGGAGTATCAAACAAAAAGGATATTTGTGTTGATCTCAAATACTCATTCTCGCCTTACTAAATTTTTATCCTGTTGAGACTTGAACCATCGATCTCTGGATTATGAGTCTGGTTTGAAACCCTCGCCATTCCCGAAGGAGTAAGATCTTTTTCGGCTCTGTATTTTAGATGTTATGTCGCTCGGTCATACCTCGTGAGGAAAAATGAGCAGTTCATAACACTTGTGCACTGGTAGTCAAGTGGTTAACGCGCTAGTCTGGTAATCCAGGTAGCGTAGGGATCCATTGGTTCGAATCCCATCCAGTGCACGAATTTTTCCTCATTAATTTGAGTTTGTGACCACATAATAATCTCTGAGCGTTAGGTGGTAGGAAATGCTTTGAGCACTAACCTTGCCTGGTGGTTACCTTCCACTAAAAAGTGTTATTATTTATTATTATAGGATGAGAAAAGTAAAAAAATTCTGAAACCAATAAACCTAGTAGGTATTGTAGAAAAATTAGGTACTTATAAATTATATATATAAATGTCAAAGACACTCACTGACCACTGACTGATCATCGCTCTACAGCCCAGACCGTAAGTCCTAGGAAGCTGAAATTTGGTAGGTAGCTTTGTCTTATAGTCTAGATGTGCAATAAGACGGGATTTTTCGAAACTCCCACTACAACACCTGCCATTGGCGAAAAAGGATTTTTTGCTTTCACGGCCATGCCTCGGCCCGCAAAGCGGGCGACAGCCCGCTAGTAAATTACAAGTATGAAGTACGTAGCCAAACTTCATGTGATCTCAATGAGCTCTGATACAGAGTAGCCTTGGACCTTGGCATAGTTTGGTACATAAACCTCGCGGGTACTAGCATTAAGACCATTTTATAGCTTGTTCACTGATTATAATTGTACAACATCAATCTAAAACATAAAGATTTTATTATTAATAATAATAAAACGTAATTATTATTGGTTGTAATTATTTCCAGACGAGGTTCAATGCCCACAAGAAGACCAAACTTTAGTGGTCGATTTGCTCTATGTAAATAATGTAGCGCATCAAGCCAGCCTCCGTGGCGTAACTTTTGTCACCGTAGTCCAGATTTCCATCTGATTCGGTTTCGCGCCAAACTTTCCAAGTTTTGACCTCTCCCCAAGATTTTCCAGCCTCTGCAATTTCAATCTCGACTTCTATTTTGTCTGAGGCCTGTGTGTGTACTTGTGTAGTGATCCGATAATTGCTTGCTTTACCAAATATTTGACTCGAACCTCCTACCTGCAGATTAAGAGGCCGGCGCCTTATTAAACAAGATTAGATTTAATCTAAGTGGATACTAATCTAATTTAATCTAAGTGGATACTATTAACTCGGGATAGAGTTAGCTGTGATTGGTTGAAAATTCCGACTTGAGGGCGTGTCTAGTTTAGCTTAACTTTAATCCTGTTTCATAATGTGGCCCCTAATAAGACCGCCTACAAGGTTAGAATATATGAAACAGTATTAGGTAATCTTAGTGGACACTATCCCTTAACTTTCACCTTGACAACAACTATAGAGGTCATATCCAAGCTGGGATTCATAGCTCTACTCGTAGATTAGCTCTGTGGCGTAACGGAGCTGTGGCCAGCCTTGGTGGCGGAAAATCTTTTTTGAAAATACCTATCGGTCAGCTGATAAAATCTAAGGGTCGTCTCAAATGTACTACTAATCCTGTTTCATAATACGGCCCTCAAAGTCCGCTGGCTTATCAATCGAACGAGTGACGTTGGTCGGTAGTTGTACTGATATTACACATGCATACAAAATGAATGGGACAACAATATTACGCTGACTCCATTTTTCTATGACTGGAACAAATTTTTTGCTGACTCGATCGGTCAGAAGTGCCAATTGACAATGTCATTAATTCTGCACGATAAGCTACACGTGAGCTGTATAGGTACTATAATACTAATCATAATAATAAAAATAACAACACTCTTTAGTGGAAGGTAACTACTTGGCAAGATTAATGCTCAAAACATTTTCTACCAAATAATTCTTAGAGTCTTATTTTTATGTGGTCACAAACTCAAATAAATGAGGAAAAATTCATGCACTGGGTGTTATTCGAACCAACGGATTACCAGACTGGCGGGTTGACTACCAGTGATAATAATATTTTTTATATTTGGTTTTATAATACAGGGTGGGGCAAAAGTCTGGAAACCCCTGAATAACTTTCGAATGGCTTCTTCGGTAAAATTAAAATTTTGTAAGGTAAACCGGGCTAAGAAGACCTTCTTTTAGAGTGGGGTCGATTTTTGTTACCAGTCCCCATGTCGGGGCCAGGGGGGCCAACTTCATTTTTTTAAATACGAACCCCCACCTTGCGATACATTTTTGGAAAGGTCTTTAAATAAAAAATACATTAGTGCAAATTTTATTTTTTTAATATTAACTGTTTGCAAATGGCCTCCAACATTGTGTATGCAGTAAAGTCTGGAAACCCCTGAATATGTTTTGAAAGGGCTTTCTCAGTAAATTTAAAACTGTGCACGGTAAGTCGGGGTTATTAGACCTTTCCAAAATTGTAACGCAAGGTGGGGTTTTGTATTTAAAAAATTGAAGTTGGCCTCCCTGGCCCCGACATGGGGGCCTGTAAAAAAAAATTGGTCCCATTCTAATATAAGGTCTAATTACCAAGGATTACCGTACACAATTTTAAATTTACTGAGAAAGCCCTTTCGAAAGATATTCAGGGGTTTCCAGACTTCACTGCATACACAAAGTTGGACGCCACTTGCAAACAGTTAATATTAAAAAAATAAAATTTGCACCAATGTATTTTTTATTTAAAGACCTTTTCAAAAATGTATCGCAAAGTGGGGGTTCGTATTTAAAAAAAATGAAGTTGGCCCCCCTGGTCCCGACATGGGGGCCGGTAACAAAAATCGACCCGACTCTAAAAGAAGGTCTTATTAGCCCGGTTTACCGTACAAAATTTTAATTTTAAAGAAGAAGCCATTCGAAAGTTATTCAGGGGTTTCCAGACTTTTGCCCCACCCTGTATACACAAACACATAGTTATCTCTTCTTCCTATATTAGTACTTATGATAAAAATGTGCATACGTAGTGATATGCTGGTGACATTAGATCTTTGTGCACAATCGTCACATAGCTGGAGTACTGTAAAATGTGCTGCATTTGCGTCACAACACATGGTAGGCCCTATTCAGTTATATGAATGTCTAGTAGACAAATCAATATAGTTACATGAATGTCTAGTAGGCACTAGAATGCAGTTACATGAATGTCTGGTAAGCACTAGAATGCAGATAAAATATAATATGTGTGAATGTCTAGTAAACCCTACAATGCAGTTATATGCATGTCTAGTAGACAATACAATGCTGTTATATGACCAAGGCTTACTTTATCCAGGCAATCACTGCACCAAGGGACTAGACTCGTCTACAACAGTGGTACTCAAACTTATATTAAAAGAAAAGCCCATCAGAAAGTCTGTCCCGGTAGCTCAGTAGTCGTGGGTTCCAAACCCAGCCGGGACATGACAAGTTATCCTCCCATTTGGGATTTTTACCACATAATAATATGTCTTGGACTTACTGCTGGAATAATGGGACTTTAAAAGTCCTGATCGGGCAGTTTAAATAAGGCGATATTATTATTATTCTGCCGCTGAAGATCCAAGAGGTTTTCTCACTCCTCATTCATATTCTCTAGAAGTCTAGAAGGAGTCTTCCACAAAACCAGTGACGCCCAAAGCGAGTGCTCTGAGCTACTTCCGTGTCCAGTGTGTAGACTGACATGTTGAAATGATGCACTTAAAACTGCCAATTTAATTAATAAATAAAAAAAATCCTAAAAAAAAAAAAAAGGTTGTATTCGACCAATATTTACATATTACATTCCTTAAGAGATAAGAACGGTTCAGAGCCATAAATAAATATGGGCAGTATAATAATGTTCGTCGCAAGCGACGCCCCGCACCTATTTTTCCCCTAGCGGTAATGACTGCATCATCACGGTAGCCAATCTTATCTGCCGTTATGTACACGTTAGCTCGTTTCTCGTATTCGCTATTCTGAACTGCCCAGTGCCCATCCGTGTATAGTGTACAGTATGGCAGCGGATTTACGTCATTGGGCAGCTCAGTTTGTGGCTTGCCGCTATATTCCTTAAGAGAATCCCAAGTTCCCAACATCCTTAACTTATTCTTTCTCTCTATGGGTTTGCTTAGGGTCGGCGTTGTTTTGATGAAGATTCGCCCTATCCTTGTTTCTGTCCTACAGCATCCTCAACAATTGCAACTAATGGCCGAATTATGAAACAGGCTTAGATTTAATGGGCACTTTATCCCTTAACATGCCCTCTTGTGGAAATTTCAATCAATTACACCGCACTATATTCCCACTAGAGGGCGTGTTAAGGGATAGTGTCCTATAATGCCGTATTTTTCTTTCTAACCAAAGTTAACCAAACGGGAATAAAATGAACCAAACTGGAAGCAAGTCATTTTTCTTTTGGAAGAGGAAAAATTTCCACTTCCAAAGTTAACCAAAGTGGAAGTAGAAAATTCTTGCTTCCAGTTTTTTTTTGGGTTAAGTCCATTGTTTATCTTTAAAAGTAACCAAACGCATTTTTCTTTCACGAATGACCTTGGAATAAAATGGAAATATTTGGAAAAAACCTAACCAGAATTTTTTTTGGTTAGAAAGAAAAATACGACTTAAGCCTGTTTCATAATTCGGGCCTAAAGGGTGGCGAACCTCCTAGCTTGCAATAGACCAATCGACCACAGGTTGAGAACCACTATACCCCTTGGTTCTGCCATTAATTATCGTTATTATTGCCTTTAGTGCTAATATTCGAGCAAATAAGAAATTGCAAACTCAGGCGATCATTTAAATAGAGGTTAATCAGAATGACCGCGAAGTTTATTGCTCGAGTGACGAGACGAGATTTTAAGTAATGTTAATTGAGAAACAAGAGGAGACGAAATACTGAGGAGACATGGACGAGATATTAAGTATCGATTAATTGATTGGTGCCGAGATTTTAGATAATATTGATTTTGATTGAGAAACAAGTGGAGACGAGATACAGAAGAGACATGGACAAGATTTTAAGTATTGATTAATTGTTTAGTGGCGAGATTTTAGATAATATTGATTGAGAAACAAATTTAGTGTAGACGAGATACTGAAGACAGACATGAAGAAAGATTGGTGACGAAATTAAAAAAAAAGTATTAATTGAGTAAAAAAAAATTTTTTACGAAGTTGTGTGCATCTTCCATTGTTAATATTTCTTGATGTGTGCGTCATACGTCATACAAGACGTATTGGTCCAGATGTTTTATTGTTACAAGATATATGTAGAGTGTCTTGTTAAATTGTTGACATGGTAGTCAAGTGGTTAACGCGCTAGTCTGGTAATCCAGTTACCGTAGGGATCCGTTGCTTCGAATCCCACCCAGTGCATGAATTTTCCCTCATTCATTTGAGTTTGTGACCACATAATAATAAGACTCTAAAGGTTAGGTGGTAGAAAATGCTTTTGCGCATTAACGTCGCCTGGTGTTTACCTTTCATTAAAGAGTGTTATTATTATTATTAAGACATTCATCAACGAACTACTCCTTGTAATAGATTGAGCCTATAACTTGAAGCTTATAGAATCAATGGACATGAAAGGAGCCTAGACATCAGAATCACATTCAGTCTGGTCAACTGGCATGTGGAAGTAGTATTCCTTCCCTCTCATAAATAAAATTTTAATTTTTATTGAATTGAATTTAGACTTTGGATTGAACATGTCTTTGATCGTTTGACATTGGATCGGTTCATGTGTATTCTAATCCTCTCACCACCGTGCTTTAGGTATCTATGCCTATCTCACGGACACGGAATTATTATTAATACTACTTATAATGCTGATGGTCATATTTTTATAGGTTTAAAGACTCAAGAAACTGGTCATCTAGTGACTCTAGTGTCCAGTGCACTCCAACAGGATAGACTCCTCCAAACTAAGCCAATGCTGTAGTGCATCACAGCTGGATTCTAGACAAACCTGTTTCTAGTCCATTTTAAGAGACTAGCCCTTACTGCTTAGATTGGTTAGTGCCGAGCTCTAATGGATCGTTAGCTAATGTTTCATTGAGCCCAATGGAGAAATCGACTAATTAACCAAAGGTTTGGGTGGAAGATATTGTTACAGGCAATAACCCCGTCCTTTGGTTAAGATATTAGTATTATCTTCTTCTTTATTTAATTTTCAAACTATTTCATCATTTATCTATTTATTCTTAATTTTATACTGTAAATATTGTACATTATTTTGTCTTCCTAATAAAGATTTATGTAATAATAATAATAATCACCTGTTGCATGGTACTAATCGAGTTTTTCATGCAGTTGCAGTTTTGCTACAGTTTATAACAAAAACATAGATGCAAAAATGATTCTGATTAATTTTTATTCGGAACTTTTTGTGGTTTCTGCGATGAACTAAGAAAAGATGTGCGAACGAATGATTCTGATTAAATTTTAATCGAGCCTTTAATGTTGGTCCGACCAACAATAACTAATGTTGATTTATTTATTAAGAATAATAACACTTTTTTGTGGTAGATAACCACCAGGTGAAGTTAATGCTCAAACCATTTTCTACCTCCTAACCCTCAGAGTCTTATTATTATTGGTCACAAACTCAAATTAATTAGGAAAAAATCATGCACTGAGTGGGATTAATTGTATACCAAAATTTATTGACCAAGAAGAAGTTTAATCGGTCAAATTATGTTTAGTCTGAATATACAATCGCCCCTAGGAATTTCTGGAAGATTCTCAGATGTCAGTATCAGAATTATATGTTGGACACCAGTTTGCCTGGGTAACTATTTATTTACAAGTATATACAAACGTATATAAAATCATGTATTACATATTATGTAGAACAAACCTATAATGACTTAAATTAATATAAATAAAACCACATATATTTCTGTTTACTTGTATTTTTTTACAGACAGGATCGATTCCTAAATTACCTAGAAGGCTGGAACCCATACATAATGTGTTATATTATCTATACTTATAAAAGAGAGTTTCACTGACTGACTGACTCACTGATTCATCACTGTTTCTCCGAACTGGTAAGTCCTAGGAAGCTGAAATTTGGTAGGTAGCTTTGTCTTATAGTCTAGATGTGCAATAAGACGGGATTCTTCGAAATTCCCACTACAACACCTGCCATTGGCGAAAAAGGACTTTTTGCTTTCACCGCTATTTCTCCGCACGGCCATGTCTCGGCCCGCAAAGCGGGCGATAGCCCGCTAGTTTATTATATAAAAATATTCATTTATCAAATTTATGTATCATGTATCACTTGAAATATTATGTATATTATATTAATAACTCATACCTCGTGAGGAAAAATGAGTAGTTGCATGCAGGCGCGGCCGGTGCTCAGAAGCTGCGGAACTGCAGCACTCCCAGACAAAAAAGAAGAGAGGATTTTCTCAAGTCCTAGCTCGTACATAATGAAATTATGACACATTTCTAGAATAATTAATCATCATAGGGTGGCGTCATCATGAAAGATGGTATATGGCATCGTGAATAATTAATGCCTAATTATACTGTTAGGCAGTGCAAACGTACTCTTTAGATACTGCAAGAGTAACTCTATAAATACCTTTTTAGTATATTTATGTGGCAGCACCCCCAATATATGTATTTTTCCACCAGCCGGGCCTGATTACATGTATGAGTATTTGAGTAACGACCAGTGGTGGCGTTACGAGAAGAAATATGTATGTATGATTTTATTTGTGGTGAAGCACAAGGCCTCTTCACAATTTTTGTGGTAGTATTACTAAGAGACTCCTTCACTTTTCGAATTCTATTACATTTTTTTTTTACTCTGGTAATGCCGCCACTGGTCGTTACTCATACAAGTAACTACTCATTTTTCCTCACGGGATATGAGTGGACCCCAAACAACCAAGTACAGAGCAGAAAAATTCATGGGGATTAAGCCCATGCGTGCAATGCCTAGCGCGCTATCTCACTCGGCAACGGTGACTACTACGAGAAGAAATATGTTTACTTGGGAAAATGGTGTGATTCGGGCTTTCCTAATGCTGAGCTACCGGCTAAAGGTGTGATATAATAAAACAAAAGTTATATTACAATAGTTAAATTGTTAAAAATAATCCTTACTAAAGAGCGGGTTATTGCCATAGACGGCATGGGCAATAACCCCGCCCTTTAGTTAGAGCATCTGTATACATATATATGTTTTATTCATGTTATCTATGTTGTTTATCTTTCTTGTTTATATTGTTCTAAATTTTGTATTTAATTTTAATCAACACCTATTTATACATAAATATGTCCTTTTAATTAAAAACTAAATAGTAATAATCTGTCAATAATCATAGAAAGGTATGTACAATATTTTTAGGTAATATGTTATTTCGCGGTGATCGATTTTAGTTCAATAGACGATCAATGATCATATTAAATTAATGATCAAATTAGTATTTAATTAAATAAATGTATTTACTACCCATAATTATTATATAAAGTTGTTAATAATATGATCTGTACTCAAATCACGCGTTGAGATGGTATGTTTTGGTATTCCTATGTTTGCGACACGTGATGCTAACAACAGTATTTAGAAAATCTAGAATATCGTGAGCAAATTGATCAAATAGTTTGCCGAGGCAATGTCGTGTGGTGTCATTATTATAGCAATACTTAGTAAAAAGTAATGATGATAACATAATATACATGTCTTTAACGAGACCCATGTAATAACATTATTATTATTATACTAGATATTACCATAGTCCATATATTTGGTAGGCATACGGAAGGTAGACTATACCATAGTATACCATCTGGGTATCTGTGCTAGAGGCGTAGACAGGATTTTTTCCTGGGGTATGGGACAACCAAGTATGGTATATCTCCAGGTACAAATACATTATAGAAAACTTCTTATTTAGTTTGTAATCAATTATTATAGGCAACAACACCTTGCGATTGCTGTAGTAATAATATTGATCATGAAAAAGCATCCTTATCTCTAAAAAAAAATCGGTCGGTCAGTCGGAATTTCGAAGAGAAGAAGGGCTATATTATATCCTACCAGGCTATATATTCACGAGGAAGTATTGTGTCCAGAATTGGCAGTGTATTGGTCTTGTGTAACCCACAAGGGATTATCGGCTTTTTTAAGAGAGAGAGAAATCAGTAAAATTCATGCACAGGGTGGGATTCAAACCAACGGCACGCTAGTCTGGATTACTAGACTAGCGTGTTAACCACTTGACAACCAGTGCACCCAACATTACTTCAGATAGCAACTATCACCTTGGCCTCTTCATTGCTACGCAAATACGTGATGATCATCAGAAGATAATTAAAAATTTAAAAAATATCTTCCATAAAAAAATCTAAAATTAAAAAAAAATCTCCTTAATGATATAATCAGTCAACCCTCGTCAGCTGATACACGAGTGGAGCGTTCTATTCAGTCCAATTCCTGTTATCTTGACAGAACACCTATTAGGAGACGCAAATCTATCTGGCCTCAAGACAATGAACATGGAAAGAAACCTGCTATATATAATCGTATATCAATCAAATAGCTATTGATTCTGAACCTACACACTTATATTTCTATTGGGCGTGATAATCAGCGTTCTTTTTTTTATATCACTAAAGATGCAAAATATGTATGTATGTATACCTACCTGCCTTGAATATTACAATTCGGAGCGCCGCAAAGAGAAATCGCGCGACGCCGCTCGATATCGCCGCTCTAGAAGAAGGCGGAAACTTTCGCCTCCCCCTCTTCCCTGTTTGTATATAAAATACAGAAAAAACTAACTCCTACAATCCCCCCCTTCTCCCTCAAAAACTGGGAGCGCCGCAAAGAAAAGTCTTGAGATGCGGCGCGCTGTCGCCGCTTCAAGGAGATGGAAATCTTTGTCTTCCACCTGTTTGTAAATCAATAAATCTAACCTTTGTTCTCCTTCTTCTCTCCTACCTCAAAAAAAATCAGAGCGCCGCAAGAGAAATTAAAATCATCTTAAGGGTTTCAGGTTCCCCTTACTTTGTTTATTAATAAAACAATCCTCCCACTTCCACGATTCTTCTCTTCCGCAAGAATTTGTGTACTTCCGAGCGCCGCAAAGAGAAATCGCTAGACGCCGCGCGATTTCACCGCTTTTTAAGAGACCGAAATCTTCACTTCGCCCTTCTGCCTATTTGTTAATGATTATATTTAACTCTTTTCCCTCTTCTTTTGCTCTGTCCGCAGGAACTCAGAGCGCCGCAAAGAGAAGTCTCGGTATGCGGCGCACTTTTGCCGCACTTCAAGGACACGGAAATCTCCGCATTCCATCTGTTTGAGATTTAATAAACCTAACCTTTCTTCCTCTTCTTTGCTCTGTCCACAGGAACTCAGAGCGCCGCAAAGAGAAGTCTCGGTATGCGGCGCACTTTTGCCGCACTTCAAGGACACGAAAATCTCCGCATTCCATCTGTTTGTGATTTAATAAACCTAACCTTTCCTTCTATTCTCTTGTCCTGTCCGCAGGAACTCAGAGCGCCGCAAAGAGAAGTCTCGCGACGCGGCGCGATGTCGCCGCTCCAAGGAAACGGAAATCTTCCAGGACCTCGCCTCCCTCCTCCCCCTCCCCTCCTCCACTGTCTCCTCCCTGGACAAGGCCTCCGTGATGCGTCTGGCCATCTCCTACCTCAAGACCCAACAGATCCTGCACATCAGTAAGTTAACCTTTCTTCCATCTCCTACCTCAAGACCAAACAGATCCTTTTTTTTTTTTTAAAAAAAAAAAAAAAGGTAAGTGTGCCCCGGAACCGCTTTCACATTACTTCAGGGCACCTTACCTTTACATCCATGCCATTCCGGAAACGGAAAATTTCGGTCAGAATTTCCGCTCCGGCCGGGATTCGAACCCGCAACCTCCGGGTCAGTAACCAATGCTCTTAACCATTGAGCCACGCAGGTCGGCAACAGATACTGCACATCAGTAAGTCAACCTTTCTTCCATCTCCTACCTCAAGACCCAACAGATCCTGCACATCAGTAAGTCAACCTTTCTTCCATCTCCTACCTCAAGACCCAACAGATCCTGCACATCAGTAAGTCAACCTTTCTTCCATCTCCTATCTCAAGACCAAACAGATCCTGCACATCAGTAAGTCAACCTTTCTTCCATCTCCTCGCTCAAGACCCAACAGATCCTGCACATCAGTAAGTCAACCTTTCTTCCATCTCCTACCTCAAGACCCAACAGATCCTGCACATCAGTAAGTCAACCTTTCTTCCATCTCCTACCTCAAGCCCCAACAGATCCAACAGAAACTGTTAGCGTAATGGACTTCCTGTCTCGAGCCGACAGTCTAAATAAAGCACTACTATACTATTTACTATACTATACTATCCTGCACATCAGTAAGTCAACCTTTCTTCCATCTCCTCCTACCTCAAGACTCAACAGATCCTGCACATCAGTAAGTCAACCTTTCTTCCATCTCCTACCTCAAGACCCAACAGATCCTGCACATCAGTAAGTCAACCTTTCTTCCATCTCCTACCTCAAGACCCAACAGATCCTGCACATCAGTAAGTCAACCTTTCTTCCATCTCCTACCTCAAGACCCAACAGATCCTGCACATCAGTAAGTCAACCTTTCTTCCATCTCCTACCTCAAGACCCAACAGATCCTGCACATCAGTAAGTCAACCTTTCTTCCATCTCCTACCTCAAGACCCAACAGATCCTGCAGCACATCAGTAAGTCAACCTTTCTTCCATCTCCTACCTCAAGACCCAACAGATCCTGCACATCAGTAAGTCATCCTTTCTTCCATCTCCTACCTCAAGACCCAACAGATCCTGCACATCAGTAAGTCAACCTTTCTTTCATCTCCTACCTCAAGACCCAACAGATCCTGCAGCACATCAGTAAGTCAACCTTTCTTCCATCTCCTACCTCAAGACCCAACAGATCCTGCACATCAGTAAGTCACCTTTCTTCCATCTCCTACCTCAAGACCCAACAGATCCTGCACATCAGTAAGTCAACCTTTCTTTCATCTCCTACCTCAAGACCCAACAGATCCTGCAGCACATCAGTAAGTCAACCTTTCTTCCATCTCCTACCAAACAGATCCTGCACATCAGTAAGTTAACCTTTCTTCCATCTCCTACCTCAAGACCCAACAGATCCTGCACATCAGTAAGTCAACCTTTCTTCCATCTCCTACCTCAAGACCCAACAGATCCTGCACATCAGTAAGTCAACCTTTCTTCCATCTCCTCCTCAAGACCAAACAGATCCTGCACATCAGTAAGTCAACCTTTCTTCCATCTCCTCCCTCAAGCCCCAACAGATCCTGCACATCAGTAAGTCAACCTTTCTTCCATCTCCTACCTCAAGACCCAACAGATCCTGCACATCAGTAAGTCAACCTTTCTTCCATCTCCTACCTCAAGACCCAACAGATCCTGCACATCAGTAAGTTAACCTCTTTTCCATCCTGCACATCAGTAACTCAACCTTTCTTCCATCTCCTACCTCAAGACCCAACAGATCCTGCACATCAGTAAGTTAACCTTTCTTCCATCTCCTACCTCAAGACCCAACAGATCCTGCACATCAGTAAGTCAACCTTTCTTCCATCTCCTACCTCAAGACCCAACAGATCCTGCACATCAGTAAGTCAACCTTTCTTCCATCTCCTACCTCAAGACCCAACAGATCCTGCACATCAGTAAGTCAACCTTTCTTCCATCTCCTACCTCAAGACCCAACAGATCCTGCACATCAGTAAGTCATCCTTTCTTCCATCTCCTACCTCAAGACCCAACAGATCCTGCACATCAGTAAGTCAACCTTTCTTTCATCTCCTACCTCAAGACCCAACAGATCCTGCAGCACATCAGTAAGTCAACCTTTCTTCCATCTCCTACCAAACAGATCCTGCACATCAGTAAGTTAACCTTTCTTCCATCTCCTACCTCAAGACCCAACAGATCCTGCACATCAGTAAGTCAACCTTTCTTCCATCTCCTACCTCAAGACCCAACAGATCCTGCACATCAGTAAGTCATCCTTTCTTCCATCTCCTACCTCAAGACCAAATAGATCCTGCACATCAGTAAGTCAACCTTTCTTCCATCTCCTCCCTCAAGACCAAACAGATCCTGCACATCAGTAAGTCAACCTTTCTTCCATCTCCTACCTCAACACCAAGCAGATCCTGCACATCAGTAAGTCAACCTTTCTTCCATCTCCTACCAAACAGATCCTGCACATCAGTAAGTCAACCTTTCTTCCATCTCCTACCAAACAGATCCTTCACATCAGTAAGTTAACCTGTCTTCCATCCTGCACATCAGTAAGTTAACCTTTCTTCCATCTGCTACCTCAAGGACCAAACAGATCCTACACATCAGTAAGTTCCTGTCCCGGTAGTTCAGTGGTAAAGGCGGCGCGGCGGTCTGGTAGTCCAGAGGTCGCGCGTTCGAAACCCAGCCGGGACATGGCATGTTTATCCTGTCATTTGGCGTTTTTACCATATGATAATATGTCTTGGGTTTACTGCTGGAATAATGGGACTTCATAGTCTCAATCGGGCAGTATAAATAAAGCGATATTGTTGTGACTCAAAAATAAATAAATATATAAAATAGTAACACATTGCTCATGAAATACAAAATGTGAACAGTGAACATGAACATGATCTCTGTTTTTTATGTACATACAGCTATCTTCTATTATATTAAAGTGGCGTTTTTCAAAAAAACTTTTTAGTTACATTCACCATTTGTGTACAATGTACATATTTATATAATTTATTTTATATCCCAATTCACCATCACAGGTCATTTAGGGGATGGTGTGGTTCTTTTTTTTGGCATTGGTTGGCGAGGCCATTCCATACAGCCATGACGGTGTGTGGTTAACTGAGTCCCTCTGTTTGGTTTCAGTTCCCCTGCCTGAGGTTGAGGTTCCGGCCCCATCCATGCCTGTGCCTGAGGACTCGCTGTTCCTGAAGGCGCTGGACGGGTTTGTGCTCGTTGTGAGTGCTGACGGAGACCTGGTGTTCCTGTCGGAGAATGTGAACGAGCACTTAGGCCTGTCCCATGTAAGCAACCTTTTCTCTTGGAACAGTCCCCGTACCTTATTTTTGAATTTTGTATTTTTTTTTATTTTTAAGATGAGTGTTTCACAGCGTTTTTTATTTCGTAGCCATGAAACAGGAGCTACTGTAGTCGCTTGTGGTCTGTGTTGTAGCCTGCTGGGGATCGAACCCAGGTGGGTGCAATGCCTAGCACGCTAACTCACTCTGCCATGGTGACTACTCTTTTCATGAATAGTCCCCGTACATTTTTTTCGATTTTTGTATTTTCGAATAGATCTTTTGAACGATACATTTTTGTATGTAGTAAACTTACAGAAAATTAAAATTTGAATTATTTTGATTCTTATAATTACTTTGAAAAATTCCCTACCGTTTTCGAGATATACGCTCAGAGAAAAGAAAAGAATATCACTTTTTAATTTCACCATAGGGGTCTCCAGCAAGGACTTTATAAATTTGTTTTGATTGATTATGGTGTTTTACCAATACATTAAGGGGGTCGATTTTTTTTCTCCAACATTTCATTTATTTATTAACAATTTTGGATTTTTACAATGGTTCTTAGGAACTTTTTGACCCTTCTTTTTTTTGATATATTTTGATAAATGAGTAGCTTTATTGTGAGAAGCGAGCACAGGTGGAAATATGGCCTGAAGAGTAACAAGTTCTTGACAAGGTGATTCTATTTTCTCCTTCTCGATTCGCAAAGTTGGGAATTATGTTTGCTCAGAGACCGTGTTGTGAAGATGAAGTTACCTTGTCACGTTATAACCATAATACTACCTATTGTATCTATTATTTATGTCTGTTATAATTAGAAGTCCACGTAGAATAATCTAACCGCTTATCAAATGTAAGCGACCTCAACAGAGTCCCGAAAATCGTGTATATTTGTGTGGAGGGACTAGGGTCTAGGGTCTAGGCCTAGGGTCAACGTCGTGCCCGTCTACTTATTAAGTGGGCGGCCACAACGAGGACCCTGGACCCTAGACCCTTGTCCCTACAGTTTGATATAGACCATATTTCGGCCACGTCAATTCATTCATTCACACATGTATTCATTTAAATAGATAGGGTTGTTTGGGCATATCGTTGAATTTTTTTCATGCATGATACTATAGGGGATTTGAGGATGTTCTTGTTTTTATTTATTATCTAATTTTTCTCATAAATTTTCGCTTTTTTCTCGATTAATCTGTCCCGGTAGCTCAGTGGTAAAGGCGGCACTCTGTGAATCCAGAGATTCCACAGGTCGCGGGTTCGAAACCCAGCCGGGACGTGACAAGTTATCCTCCCATTTGGGAATTTTACCACATAATACATATTGGGCTTACTGCTGGAATAATGAGACTCTAATAGTCCTCATCGGGCAGTATAAATAAGGCGATATTATTATTATTTAATTTTTCTCTCAAATTTTCGCTTTTTTTCTCGATTAATAAAAAAAAATGTTTTTTTTTAGGCTTTAATGGCAGGATTCTCAAATTGCTTAAGCTCTTCCACCCAACCATAATGTCTTCTTGTCTACTTCAGGTGGAGCTGATGGGCCAGAGCATTTACGAGTTGACCCACCCGTGTGACCACACCGAGGTGAGGGGCATACTCAGCACCAAGGAGGAGTCCGGGGCCCGCTCCATATTCATTCGGCTCAAGTGCACCCTCACCAGTAAGGGAAGGAGTGTGAATGTTAAGTCGGCGGGGTACAAGGTGAGTGAGTGAGTGAGTGAGAAGTGAAGGCCTTGCTTAGAAGCCCTCACCAGCAAGGGGAGGAGTGTGAATGTGAAGTCGGCGGGGTATAAGGTGAGTGAGTGAGTGAGTGAGTGAGTGAGTGAGTGAGTGAGAAGTGAAGGCCTTGCTTAGAAGCCCTCACCAGCAAGGGGAGGAGTGTGAATGTGAAGTCGGCGGGGTATAAGGTGAGTGAGTGAGTGAGTGAGTGAGTGAGTGAGTGAGTGAGTGAGTGAGTGAGTGAGTGAGTGAGTGAGTGAGAAGTGAAGGCCTTGCTTAGAAGCCCTCACCAGCAAGGGAAGGAATGTGAATGTGAAGTCGGCGGGGTACAAGGTGAGTGAGTGAGAAGTGAAGGCCTTGCTTAGAAGCTCTTCCCAGTTTCTTCACCTCTGGTATCTTCATCAGGATCTGATTTCTTCGAAGGGCAGAGTGTTGTTGACAAACGCCAATTCTTTGCAAGCAAGTGAGTTTGTCAAATCCAAAAAAAAATAACACAAGCGTCTACAGTAGCCACTGTTGGATGGCTAAGAAATAAAAGTGAAGGCGGCTTGTCTTAATTATAAATTCCTTCCTCCCTTAAACTGACACCTCAGTAGCTTGATCGATAAAGCGGTGTACTTGTAACTTGGAGGTCGGTGGTTCAAGTCCCGGTTTCAGCGTAGATTTAGTAAAGCGAGTTAGAGTAGTTGTGATATCACGAAAGTGATTAACACAAATATGATAACTCCTTCTTCCCTTCTCTCCCCAGGTCATCCATTGCACCGGTGTCTTAATTATAAAGTCCTTCCTCCCTTATCTCCCCAGGTCATCCATTGCACCGGTGTCTTAATTATAAAGTCCTTCCTCCCTTTTCTCCCCAGGTCATCCATTGCACCGGTGTCTTAATTATAAAGTCCTTCCTCCCTTTTCTCCCCAGGTCATCCATTGCACCGCTGTCTTAATTATAAAGTCCTTCCTCCCTTCTCTCCCCAGGTCATCCATTGCACCGGTGTCTTAATTATAAAGTCCTTCCTCCCTTATCTCCCCAGGTCATCCATTGCACCGGTGTCTTAATTATAAAGTCCTTCCTCCCTTATCTCCCCAGGTCATCCATTGCACCGGTCACATGGTGCGCAACCAACAAACGGGCAGCGATCCTGGCGACAGCAGTGTCCCGGTGGCGAAAGCGAAAGCCTCGTCGCTCCTCCACGCTGATGAAGACAGCGGCGGCGATCTGTTCGATTCCGGGATCGAGGCCGAGGGCGACCAAAGTGCGGACAAGGTGACCGCACCACTTGTGCCCGCACCGGGGGGGCACTGTTTCGTGGCCATCGGGGAGCCCATCCCGCACCCGGCTAACTATGATGTGCCCCTGAGCCGCACCTTCCTCACCAAACACTCGCTGGACATGAAGTTCACGTACGCCGACGAAACGTAAGTCATATTGTGCGTTCACGACTGAATTTTCGAGCGCGCGATTAGCTCAGTTGTTAACACTTTGAACCCATGAATACCATATAATTATGACCCTCAGCTGACATTTCACAAAGGACATGAGTACCATATATGACCCTCACCCAAAATTTCACTGTAGACTTGTGTACTCTATATGGTATTCACGACCTTCGTTTACTTTGAAGACGTGAGTACTCCCTATGGTATTCGTTTCCATATTGTGTTTCTCATAGGGAATAGGTTCTAGTGGTCCTTGAGAGCGATGTATGAGTGTTGGGTTCTGAAATTTGTGGTCCCTCGTGCTCACTCGCCGATCCCAGCTCTGGGGCTCAAAGTGTTAAGCATGTGGAAGGTCCCGGGTTCGATCCCCCGTGCCGACAAAAATTCTGAATTTGGTTACAGTTGTTTGTTTAAGGGATACCTTCTGCTAGTGTTACCCAGCACCTAAATGCAAAGTATTGTGTCACTTCTCGCCCATCATGAAGGGTAAGCTACATACTACGGGATGGGTAAGCTACAATACAGACCACAAGTGTAAGTCTGGCTGGGGGACGTTAAACAGGGAGAAAACCAGTGTCTCACTAGAGGACTATAAAGAGATAACAAACACACTAGTCATAGTCAACCTTTACAAGCCAGGCTAGCTTGTAGTTTCCTAAGGGTTTAATGGCTTATAAAGAAAAGTTCAAGTCCTCATGATGGTTGATCGCACATAGAAATATGTGGTTCAGGACGAGCCAACTTTGAAATAAAGTTGGCTAGAGACCATCACTCCCCCCTCCAGCTGTAGCCAAGCTGCATACAACAAGAACAACCACAAATGTCTGACAATAGCTCCTAATTCCTGTTTACGAAATAAAAAAAGCCGTGAAACCCTTATGTCTAAAAAAATGCCTAAAGTTTACATTCAGCCAGCGTGGATGACACGTTAAATACACGTGTTCTCGTTCTGTCATTGAGAGTTAAGCAACGTCCAGCAAGATTACGGGTTTGGATGGGTGACCAATTATATTCGAACCCTCGCGATACTGGCTATTCTCGGCCCCAATCTAGCTGGGTGAGGTTAATTTGAGTAGCAGGTTTGTGAGTTTCCACCGAATGGAAGGTGAAACCCCCGTCGTGATATAACCATACAGTTGGATGTGACGTTAAACCAAACTACAAAATATGGATTTTGAACTTGAAATTTTGAAAGACTCAATGGTTCATGAAGTGAAGTTATTTAAATGTGTATTTGTTTATTTTCTTATTTCAAATATTTGGGGTCATCTCTCATCATTTTTTTGCTATCTCTTACCTTTTCGCCTTAACAATTCGGACACACAAAGCCACAAAGCCCGTCATATTTCTCATTTATATATATCAAATATATTTTTTCCAAAAACCAAAACCTACATAGCATTGCAAATATAAATTTGGCTGTTTGATTATAAAATGGGAATACACTGCTGTGAACACAAGCTTCTGTGATTAACATTACAAATTTTACACAAAAAATTCCAAGAAATATTTTTTTTTTTTTGAATTTAGGTTTAAAACGTCGCTTTCAACTGCATGGTCATATCACGACGGTGGTATTACCCTCCATTGGCAGGAAATTCTCAAACCTGCTACCCACATTAACCTCAACCAAGGCCACATTAGGCCCCACCCAGATCCGGCATGCCATCATCACGAAGACTTCACCTCGCTGGACATTGCTTATCTTTGGTGATCCTACGAGAACCGGTGCATTCAACGCGCCATCGGACTGAACTTTGAAGAGTGAAAAAAAGAGAGAGAAAAAAAATCCGGCACTGATTTAGAAGAAATAATTTTCATGCAATTTCATATTTTGTTATGTTATTTGAAGTATAGAGATAATCCAAAATATCTCTTTTTTTTGTAATTTAATTTCCTGTGCTTTGTTTACAGGATGGAAGAATATCTTGGTTACAACCCCGACATTTTCATCACCAAGAGCGTGTTCGACTTTCACCACACCCAGGATAGCTCCCACGTGCAAGCGGCCTTCAGAAATCGTAAGTCTAGTGTCTCACTCATTAATAATAATAATAATTTGTAGAAATGTTTTCTACATTTTTTTTTTTTTTTTTTTTTCTAGAAATGTTTTACTTTGTTTTTCTTTCTACAAAGGAGTAGAAATACTCCTTTGTAGAAAGGTTTTAAATTTAAAAAAATACTCTTCAGTGTAAGGTAACCACCAGGCGAGGTTAATGCTCAAAACATTTTCCACCACCTAACCCTCAGAGTCTTATTATTTTGTGGTCACAAACTCAAATGAATGAGGAAAAATTCGTGCACTGGGTGGGATTCGAACCAACGGATCCCTACACTACCTGAATTATCAGACTAGCGCATGAATCACATAATTACCAGCTTACTAATTACTACTATTACTAGCCCCCGTGAAACGGTGGAGCTGTCAATAAATGACTATATTAGCCCTTAATTAATAGGGGACTATAAACAAATTGGGATGGAGTTGGTGACGCAAAGCTCCAGAACTTTCTGTGTCAATAAATAAAGGTGAGAAGTTCTGTAACTTATGGAGTTCTCTCTCTTTTTTTCTCGTACAGGCATCTTTAGCTCGTTTGTGGACTGACAAAATCCGAGAAAAATTCGTGCACTGGGTGTGATTCGAACCAACGGATCCCTAGGGTACCTGAATTACCAGACCAGCGCGTTAACCACTTGACTACCAGTGCACTCTAATATTTTTACTCATTCACTTTAAACACTACAAAACATGCGGAAAACCTAATGGCCGGGTCGTGATGCGGCTGCCATGTCCCTACTCTCATCTACTCATACATAAGCTGTATTTTTCTTCTGAATATTTTTTTTTTTTTTTTTTTCCAGGTTCGGTATTTCCAAATATGTCCATTTTACTCCAATTATTTCCAGTTTAGCTTCCCCACTATTCGTGAAAGAAAAATGCGTTTCGCTACTTTTAAAGATAAATAATGAATTTAACCTAAAAAGGAAATGGAAACATTTTATAAATCCATTTTGGTTAACCAAACTGGAAGAAGATTTTTCCTCTTCCCAAAAGAAAAATGACTTTCCTCCAGTTCGTCCATTTTATTTCACTTGAATCCACTTTGGTTAGAAAGGAAAATACGGCTTTACTTGAGCAGGGACCTGGCGGTTGGAACCTGACCCGACCGTAAGGGTCGAATCATAAAATAGGATTCACGTTAAATTTAAGATCATTGAACAAATGAACATGTTGTTCAATCAAGTTTTGCTTACAATAGAGTACACAAATCAAATTATATATTTATTTATTTACACTTTATTAGGTTATAGGACATATACAATACAAATAATTACAAACGAAAATACAATATACAATATAAAAAAAAATAGTACATTAGGCAATAATACATTTTTAAACGGAACAGAGCTAACAGTCAAATTAAAATAGGAGAGCACGAATAGTTCAGTGGTTAAGCACTCGCTTGCCACGCGGAAGGTCCCGGGTTCGAACACCCGCGCCGACAAAAAATTGTATTAAAAAATTGGTTACTATTGTTTGTAAGGCATACCATTCGGTGCGCTTGTGTTGACTCAGCACCTAGATGGGAAGTACTGTGTCACTTCTCGCCCATCAGAGGGGAGTCATACTACGGGATGGGCAGGGCAGGCTACAACACAGACCACAAGCGGTCTACAGTAGCTCCTGTTTCATAGCTAGGAAATAAAAAAGGCTGTGAAAAAGTTTTTTTTTTAAATGCACTGTTTTTAGACTGTTACTCTCAAAATGTAAACAAACATCCAAACCGAGATGAACGGAATGTTCTGAGTTCTGATTGGATCTCCTTCTGCGTCCTTTTGAAAAATAAAGTATTAAATGAGAGCAGCAATTTTTGAATCTGCATTTAAATTTATTTTTGAAATGAGATGAGTAAGAACTAAGGAGGGAAGACCTACACAATACAACCGATTACCATATAATAATACGTCTTAGCCCTACTGCTAGAATAATGGGACTTAACCTGGCATTATAATTGGCGACATTATTTTTATCATATTTAGAACTGATAATATTTTGAAATACATCGAGAACAAATTAATGAGCTTTCCTTTCATTTATGTCTTGCACATTGTCTACCTGTGTAAATAACCAGGCGCGCATATGTTGTAAATCGGATTCAATCAGGCCTTCATGAGCTCAAACTATCGAATATTGAGAAACACAAACAAAGGGCACACGAATAGCTCAGTGGTTAAGCACTCGCTTGCCATGCGGAAAGTCCTGGGTTCGATCAACCGCGCTGACAATTTCACGGGGTTAAGTGGCAGAAAATGTCTGAAGCATTAAATTCGCCCCGGATTACAAAACAATTGTAATTTTTTCTGCTCTACTTGGGTGTTCGGGGTCCACTCATACCTCGTGAGGAAAAATGAGTATCTGCTTTATTGTGTGCAGCGACCAGTGGCGGAATTATAGGCAAAAATAAGATATTATTAATAACAAAGATACGGTAAAGTCCTAATTCTGCGCTACCTACTAAAATTGTGATATCATAACACAGAAAACACATTTATTATTTATTACATGATTCTTTATACACTGGTAATGCCGCCACTGGTCGTTACTCTAATTTAAGAAATTACTCAGGAGAATGGCATCGCCATCTAGCCTCCGTGGTCTAGAGATTCTGAGTTCGATTCTCAGTGAATCAGGAATAATTCTGCTCCCTCCGAACACGTGAGGTTGTAATTTCCGGCCCAACCCAGGCTGGCTGAGGTTAATGTGGGTAGCTGGTACGATTCCCAGCGAATGGAATTCAAAATTGCCGTCTTGACTATCTATCTGAAATCAGGACGTTAAAAACAAATATCCACTGGTCACAATAGAACTAATTTGGTCGCAGTGTTAATTGTAAGGGTTTCACTGAAAACCCTGTAACCAGGTCAGAGAATCATGTGAAAAAGAAAATGGTAGAATATAGAATCAATTGGAGACAGAATGTTTGGAGAATAATATAGCAACCCTCTGAATTAAAAGAAGCTACCTTCAGCACAAGATTTTTATCTTTTGAAGGTGGGTATACCCTCATTTCAAACCGAATAGAATTCACTGGTCACAATAAATCTGATTAGGTCTCAGTGTTAACTGTAAGGGTTGCACTGAAAACCCTGCAACCAGGTCAGAGAATAATGTAAAAAAGAGAATGGTAGAATATAGAATAAATTGGAGACAGAATGTTTGGAGAATAATATAGCAACCCTCTGAATTAGAAGAAGCTACCTGTATTTTATTTATTTAGAAACTCTTTATTAGCAGAACATACATATAGACAAACAATGGTAAAAATTAAATATAAAATTGACAGTATTAATAATATAAACAAAAAAACAAAAAAATAAAATATATACATATATGTCCTAACTAAAGGGCGGGGTTATTGCCTATGGCAATCTCTTCCACCCAACCTGTAATGTAATACTGGGCGAGGCGCCACCAGCCTATTCCTTATCTATTGACAACAAGCTAAACCATGAGAGACTATGTAATACTATGTATGCTCCTGTTGATGTAAAAAAGTAGTGTTGTAAATGATAATAATAAAGGCTTCTTAGCACCTCAAAGGTCCGGGTGGCGAAAGGTTATCTGATTCAACTTTGAATCAAAGGAGCAAAAGTTTCCATCCTGCTCTTATCTACCTCTCACGCTGGGAATCACGTGACCACAGCATGATTGTTACAAAATGTGCTAGATCCTCAGCCGCTGGGTCCACAGGTTGTGGGTTCAAATCCCGGTCGGGGCAGAATTTTTGCATCCTCGTTTTATCTCTCCCTCCCATACGGGAACCATGTGGCAAAGGCGTGATCATTACAGGATGTACTCGTTACTCTTTTTTGTCTATATGAAAATCAACTGAAAACTCGATCTGATTTCATCTTGTGCTTGACTAACAAGTTTTCAAAACTTCTCGGCGTAGCTTATGCCACTACAACAAACATTAAATTAGTCGTACTACATAGGTACATAGGTATCTACTTATTATGAAAATTATTACGATTATTTTGTTTAGGTATCTACTTATTATGTCTGTCCCGGTACCTGAGTGCTAAAGGCGGCACTGTGTGAATCCAGATATTGAAGAGGTCGCGGGTTCGAATCCCATCCGTGACAAGACAAGTTATCCTCCCATTTGGGATTTTTACCACATAATAATACGTCTTGGGCTTACTGCTGGAATAATGCCACTTAATGGTCCTAATCGGGCAGTATAAACAAGGCGATATTATTATTATTTTTATTGTTAATATGAAATCTACATAAGTATTTACTTATTACAAAAATAATTACTTATATTTTTTTAAATTATTATGAGGAGGCGGGATTGGATATTGAAAATTATTCCAGTTCTGATGAATGGCGTATTTCCTAATATCATGTGCTCGAAACTAACGAGTATTTTCCACCTGAACCATGATTACCTTGATGTACTACCCGTGGAACCTGTGCCTGAATTCTATTGGTGTTTAAGTAATATCGGTTATTAATTGAGAAATACATGAGAAAAAAGTAGTCTCGATGTCCTGAGTTCGATCCCACGTTGGCGAGAAATTATCTAAAAAACTAACTATTCTGTTCCCTCCGAGTAAAAAATATGTGAGGCTGGTGTTTCCAGCCCAATCCAGGCTGGGTGAGTTTAACATGGTTAGCTGAAGTAGAGGATAAGACGATTTCCAGCGAGTGGAGGATAAGATCTAATCTTCATGACTGGATCCTCCTAAGAAGTCGCCATAATTGTGAACAATAATATAGACTGGTGCCCTTTTAGTCAAGTGGTTGACTAGTCTGTTAACTCAGATAGCGTAGGGATCCGTTGCTTCGAATCCCTCCTAGTGCATGAATTTTTCCCCATTAATTTGAGTTTGTGACCACATAATAATCAGACACTGAGGGTTAGGTGGTAGAAAATGCTTTGAGCATTAACCTCGCCAGGTGGTAGCCTTCCACTACAGAGCATTATTATTATTTTTATTATTAAATAAATACTTCCAACTCTTGAAGCTGTTGTTGCCTTATAATGTAGGGCTATGTGACACATGTAGTTTACACCCGAGTGCAATATTGCTTTTCATATACACTAGAATGTACGATTGTACATCACAGATCATTATTATTAGACTTGAAGTTATGTCGTTACGAAGATAATATGAACTATACACAGGCGTCAAATAATTTTACATATAACTAGTTTTGGCTTCCAGAATTTCTTTTTTTTTTTTTCAAATTTCATGTTGCAATTCACACTTGAAAAAAAAAAAAAAAAAAACACCAGGAGAGGTTGATGCTCAAAGCATTTTCTAACACCTAACTCTCAGAGTCTTATAATTATGTGGCCACAAAATAAATCAATAAGGAAATTGGTGGGATTCGCACTAACGGATCCCCACGCTACCTAAATTACCAGACTAGCGCGGCAACCACTTGACTACCAGTGTATTCATTCGTTTTTATAAATAAAAAAATAATGATATTTTTTTGCTCTGACTTCAATTTTTTCCCTCTATTATTTTTACACCCACTTTCGTACCGACCTCAGTAGCTTGATCGATAAGGCGGCGGACTTGTAACCTGGAGGTCGGTGGCTCAAGTCCCGGATTCAGCGTAGATTTAGTAAAGCGAGTTCGAGTAGTTGTGATATCACGAAAGTGATTGACACTATGATAACACTGATTTAGTTTAACAATATAATGTTCTAATAAAAACTGATAAATAATAAAGCAATATTTTTTTTTTTTTTTTTAAATAATTCTTTGGACATAATAACAATGTACATCCTTAAAATACAAGTATACCTGCTCTAAACTTTGTTTTCCAACGCTATCCACAAAACAAGGGAAATAATTCCCTTAGTGTAGATAGCTATGGCAATTGTCAACATACATCGTACATACATAATGATAGAAATCTTATTAGGTAGGTACATAGATGGTAAGCGAATATAACATAATATATCATTTTTCTTACTAACTCAGTATTCAATTACCTTTTATATTTGTTACCTAACCTACCTACTTAACATTCATTTATTTTTTTAATGTATTATCTATTATTGTATGTACTTTTGTTCACTTTGTATATATTTTTGATGTCAAATACATTGCCTTTTATTACAAATTACAAATAACTTACACCCACTTTCGTTGCCATTCCAGTGTTCACCAAGGGCCAGTGCCAGACAGACAGGTACCGCTTCCTGGCGGGGGGCGGGGGCTTCGTGTGGGTTCTGACCCAAGCCACGCTCATCTACAACAAGTGCCAGAAAGCCCAGAGTGTTGTCTGCGTCAATTTCGTCATCAGGTAAGACAGCGACAGCGGTTCATATACTATTGCTTCTGAGGGTCCAATTATGAAACAGAATTAAATATGTATGTATGATTTTACTGTCCAAACCAAAAAATAACTAAGATTAAATAAATAAATATACCGACCTCAGTAGCTTGATCGATAAGGCGGCGGACTTGTAACCCGGAGGTCGGTGGTTCAAGTCCCGGTTTCAGCGTACATTTAGTAAAGCGAGTTTGAGTAGTTGTGATATCACGAAAGTGATTAACACAATTATGATAACTTTTTTTTTAACTTTAATTAAATAAATATGTACATTGTACCTAGATGAAAAAAAAAAAAAAATGATTTTATTAGTGGTGAAGTACAAGGCCTCTTCACAATTTTTGTGGGTAGCGCAGTAGTAATACTGCGCTATTACATTAATTTCTTTTTACTCTGGTAATGCCGCCACTGGTTGTTACTCATACAAGTAACTACTCAATGACTACAACAGGATTAAATATGAGCGCACGAATAGCTCAGTGGTTAAGCACTCGCTTGCCATGCGGAAGTTCCCGGATTCGAACCCTCGCGCCAACAAAAATTTCTATTCAAAATTTGGTTACAGTTGTTTGTAAAGGGTACCTTTCGGTGCGCTCGGGATGGCATTCTACGGGATGGGCAGGCTACAACACAGACCACAAGCGTCTACAGTAGTTCCTGTTTCATGGCTAAGAAATAAAAAAGGCTGTGAAACACTCATTAAAAAAAAAAAAATATCTAGTATTTGTTCATCCAAAAAAGTACAACGGTACTTATAAGTAGTAAACACGCACAAAATAAAATATGTATTTATAATAAACATTTTTTTAGTATTATTGAGCCACTATCACTCAACAGCTGATATAAGTGCGCTGTGATTGGTTGAAATTCCCACTAGAGGACATTTTAAAAGCAAAACAGGATTCAATGATTATAATCCTGTTTCATAATTCGGGTCTTCATGTTTTTTTTTTTTTTGGGTTTAACGTCGCTTACAACTGCATGGTCATAGCACGACGGGCCTAATGCTTTTTGCATGTTATTTGTGACTTTAATTGACAGGTACGGAAAATGTAAATGAGTGCACCGTTTATCTTAAATATATTTTTTTTGAAAAGTAATAATGGAATATTTTCTAACACATTATTTTTTTAGAAAATGTCTGTCCTATAACATATTGTTAGTCCCTGTCTTTTATACAGTTTTTTTGTACTTGCATAACAAGAGTTTGAATATCAAAGCTGCTTCTATGCAAAATTTATTGCTAATGTTTTCTTTTTTTTTCTCGCCCATTTTAATTGAATCCGATTTTACGTCACGAAACCCACACATTCGCGTCATAAAAAGGTCCCCCATTACACAATACACAAATACGTAACTGGCAGTCACAAAATTATCTTATAAGGTGCCTTGCACATTGCACACGTGGTACAAATGTTTTAAATTTTCTTGCAATTTTTTTGTTGTTGTTGCTCTTTTCTTAATATCTAGTGTTTTACGTCACAAACCCCGTACAATAGCGTCATACACAAGCACCCCATACACAATACTCAAGTAGGAAGCCCCCCTACAGTAGCGTCATACACAAGCACCCCATACACAATACTCAAGTAGGAAGCCCCCCTACAATAGCGTCATACGCAAGCACCCCATACACAATACACAAGTAGGAACCCCCCCGTACAATAGCCTCATAGGTAAGCACCCCATACACTACACAAGTACGTACAATAGCGTCATACGTAAGCACCCCATACAAAATACACAAGTACGTACAATAGCCTCATACGCAAGCACCCCATTACACAATACACAAATACGTAACAGGCAGTCACAAAATTATCTTATAAGGTGACTTGCACATTGCACACGTGGTACAAATGTTTTAAATTTTCTTGGAATTTTTCTGTTGGTTGTTGCTTTTTTTTCTTATTATCTGGTCTTTTACGTCACAAACCCAGTACAATAGCGTCATACGCAAGCACCCCATACACAATACACAAGTAGGAACACCCCTACAATAGCGTCATACGCAAGCACCCCATACACAATACACAAGTACGTACAATAGCCTCATACGTAAACACCCCATACACAATACACACGTACGTACAATAGCGTCATACGTAAACACCCCATACACAATACACAAGTACATACAATAGCGTCATACGTAAGAACCCCATACACAATACACAAGTACGTACAATAGCCTCATACGTAAGCACCCCATACACAATACACAAGTACGTACAATAGCCTCAAGCGTAAGCACCCCATACACAATACACAAGTACGTACAATAGCCTCATACGTAAGCACCCCATACACAGTACACAAGTACGTACAATAGCCTCATGCGTAAGCACCCCATACACAATACACAAGTACGTACAATAGCCTCATACGTAAGCACCCCATACACAATACGCACGCACGTAACAAGCAGTCACACGAGCGTCGAATAGAAAAGCTGACTTCACACGTTATGTCAATGCGGCACATCTCAGGTAGATGAAATATTGGATGTCAGCCATAGCATAGGAGGAACAAATACGTGGCGGTTCTCGCCGAGATGTGTGTCCGTTAAATGTTTGGTTTGTACAAAATGTACAAAAAAAAAAAAATGTTTGGTTTCAACTCCGGTGCATTCTTGTTAACCCAGCACCTAAACACCTCAAGGGTTGGGCGGAAGAGATTGCAACAGGCAATAACCCCGCCCTTTAGTTAGGACATATGTTTTTATATATTTTCATTTCTTTTTCATTTTTATTGTAAGTATATATTGTTTCTATTTTTTTCATTGTTAAAATTATTATTTGTATGTACATTATGTCCATTTATATTTGATAAAGTGTTGTATAAATAATAATAATAAATGTGAAGTATTGTGTCACTTATTCTCGCCCATCAGAGTATTCACTCTATGCAACTAATGAAAGAATCACCCCGTATTCACTCAATGAATTCTCATCTTCTGGTTTTTAGTTATACAGGGTGATTCAGAAAAGTACCGTCAAACGTTAACCATATATTCTATGGGCTAGTTAAGGAGGGGTCAACTCTATAAAAGAAAGTGCGCAAATGCCTCCTAACGGAGGTACACGCCCCTTAAGGTGTTTTTAAACAATCGAAATTTTCATTTTACGGCTTACCTATTTGGGATATCGCAATGTGGTAAAAAAATCACTCTAAAAAAAAAATCACAAAAAAAAAAAAAAAAAAAAATAGATACCTAGCACCTTTCTTTTGGCACAAAATTTAACACCATTCCAATGTCAGGGGCGGTCTCAGAAGGGTCAGATAGTAGAAAAAAGATTCTAACTTTTTAGTCGTTGCTTGTAATTGAATTTGTCTGTCATTGTCTACAAAAATGTTCTAAATAATTTTTTTCTCAAACCAACACAAACGCTTGAAAATCGAAATTGAAGGGCTTAAGCCGAAATAAGATTTACAGCAAATGTTCCACATGGGCTCCTCTAGCTTCAATGCAGACCTCCATACGCCTTCGAAAAGATTGACGAACACGTTCAAATATTCCAGGTGTATTTCTTTGTTAAATAATAAATTGGCTGAAAATTCTTGTTCTAAAATTGTATGCTAGTTGCATCGGTTTCAAAACTTAATGCGGTTTTAAAATCTTCAATTTCAATTTTCAAGCGTTTGTGTTGGTTTGAGAAAAAAATTATTCTGAACATTTTTGTAGACAATGACAGACGTTTTAATAGGGTGAAAACTTTTCAATTACAAAAGCAACGACTAAAAAGTTAGAACCTTTTTTCTACCATCTGACCCTCCTGAGACCGCCCCTGACATTGGAATGGTGTTAAATTTTGTGCCAAAAGAAAGGTGCTATCTAGTATTGAGAGTGATTTTTTTACCACATTGCGATATCCCAAATAGGTAAGCCGTAAAATGAAAATTTCGATTGTTTAAAAACACCTTAAGGGGCCTGTACCTCCGTTAGGAGGCATTTGCGCACTTTCTTTTATAGAGTTGACCCCTCCTTAACTAGCCCATAGAATATGTGGTTAACGTTTGACGGTACTTTTCTGAATCACCCTGTATAAAAAGAGGAGTCCTAAATCCCGAGTCGCCTCCATCAGGCCCAAATGGCAGGTGCCAAAACAATACATAAATAACATTCCTACATAAATATGAAACAATACATAAATAACATTCCTACCTTACATAAATATGAAACAATACATAAATAACATTCCTACCTTACATAAATATGAAACAATACATATAAAAACATTTCCACCGTCCGTCTCTCACTTCTGGGACAGCGCAACGTAGGTACTTAGCATTCTGAATCTTCTGTTTGACGTTCAGTATCATCATCCTACATACATAGCTCTCTCCCATATGTATACATAAAATAAATATGTATGCAGCATACTCCCATATATACGAGGGGGGACCCAAAAGTAACGGGAATTAGGTGGTAGGGGGAACACGGAGGGGGGGATCGGGTTCTCCATTGATTCTTTTCCAAGCGGCTACTCTCCCAAGTAAGTGTGCAAAGTTCATTTGCTGTGAGTGCATTCGTTCGTCCGTGAGAATTTTTCTAGTGAAACGACTTTTTCCGTTTCGGCGAAAAAGTGAAATGGCACCGTGAAATAGCTGAGTGCGGCGAGCAACGTGCGGCTGTAAAAATTTCGGGGTCATAGCCGTAGCACCATGATTCATCGCCAGTTATAACCTTGAGAAAAAAATCTGGGTCTTCATCCAACTGATTTTGCAGCTCCAGACAGGCCTGAAGTCTCAACGCTCCTTGTTTTGATCGTCGGAGAGGAGGCGAGGAACAAATTTGGCTGCAATCCCCTTCATGATCAAATCATCAGTTAAAATCCTCTGAATTGAACTCCATGACTATCCAGACATTTCATAAAGTTGATCGATGGTTCTACAAGGTCTTCACGGACAAGAATGTTGATTTGTTCAATGTTTTTGTCCGTTCTTGAAGCCATTTCACGTTTTCGCCGAAACGAAAAAAGTCGTTTCACTAGAAAAATTCTCACGGACGAACGAATGCACTCACATCAAATGAACTTTGTACACTTACTTCTAAGAGTAGCCGCTTGGAAAAGAATCACTGGAGAACCCGATCCCCCCCTCCGTATTCCCCCCACCACCTAATTCCCGTTACTTTTGGGTCCCCCCTCGTATACATAACTCCATAATATGTATTATTTTATTTGTGGTGAAGCACAAGGCCTCTTCACAATTTTTTGTGGGTAGCGCAGCATTACTAAGAGCCTCCTTCACATTTCAAATTATTCTATTACATTAATTTCTTTTTACTCTGGTAATGCCGCCACTGGTCGTTACTCATACAAGTAACTACTCATTTTTCCTCACGAGGTATGAGTGGAATAACTCCATAATATGTATGTAGCTTATTCTCATAATGTATACAAAAAATACATATGTATGCAGCTTGCTCCCCGCTAAACTGTTGAGAGAAAATGTAGAATGTATTTGTGGTACATATTATCATTGTCACAACCATGAACTTATCTGAGCGCACGGCAGTGCGCCAGGCCAAGTTCCAGCAAGCACGGCAGTGTATCTTTACACGAACCGATTCACCCGGTTTTTCACACCCTCATATCTTCGGTTCAATTTATTATAGAGATATGAAATTTGGAACAGAGATTGTCCTAATATCATTGAAAAGACATTGAAAATTTCAAGACTCTATGCAAAAAACTTTCAGAGGAATATAATTTTGAAATTTGCGATTTTGATACTGACTGACTGACTGATTGACTGACTGACTGACTGACAGATCATCAAAATTATGAGGCACTTCCCGACTACCTAGAAAGCTGAAATTTTGCATGATGGTAGGGTTTATTGTAAAAGTACAGGGAAAAATCTGAAAACCGGAACTTTTTCACTTATCATAGTGTAAAACGGTGTCGTTTTAGGGAGAAAATATATAATGGATTATGGATATGAATTATGAAGCACTTCCCGACTACCTAGAAAGCTGAAATTTTGCATGATGGTAGGGTTTATTGTAAAAGTACAGGGAAAAATTTGAAAAAGTTTTGAAAACTGTTAAACGGTGTCGTTTTAGGGAGGATGTATACTATATTATGTATATAAATTATGAGGCACTTCCCTACTACCTAAAAAGCTGAAATTTTGCATACTGGTAGGGTTTATTGTAAAAATATTGGGGAAAATCTAAAAACCGGAACTTTTTCACTTATCATGCTGTTAAACGGTGTCGTTTTAGGGAGGAAATATATAATCGATTGTGGATCTAAATTATGAGGCACTTCCCTACTACCTAGAAAGCTGAAATTTTGCATGATGGTAGGGTTTATTGTAAAAGTACAGGGAAAAATCTGAAAACCGGAACTTTCGCACTTATCATGCTGTTAAACGGTGTCGTTTTAGGGAGAAAATATATACTCGATTATGCATATAAATTATGAGGCATTTCCCTACTATCTACAAAGCTGAAATTTTGTATTGTGCTAGAGATCATTGTAAAAGTACAGGAAAAAATCTGAAAACCGGAACTTTCGCACATATCATGCTGTTACACGGTGTTATTTTAGGGGAAATATACACGATTATGTATATAAATTATAAGGTACTTCCCTACTACGTACAAAGATGAAACTTTGCATGGTGCTAGGGTTTACTGTTAAAATACAGGGAAAAATCTGAAAACCGGCACTTTCGCACTATTTCTGCTATTAAACGGTGTCGTTTTAGGGAGCATATTAAAGTGAAGAATCCTTAAAAATTATAATAAAACATAATGAAAAGTGCTGTGAAACGAACCATTTACAAAAAGTAATGATATCCCACAAAAAACTACCGTTAAAAAAGGGCCAAGTTCCAGAACTCCTATCCAAAAAGGTTTCGCCAATGAATGCAGTGATATCTTGTTAGCGGCCAAGTTATCTTGGTACTAAACTATTTCTTTTATCAAAACCCGTTTTCTGAGTTCCTAATTTTGTATTATTTTAACTGCGAACTATCCTCTCACTTGGCCAGTTTTATGCAATCGGTTGTATGTAATATTACGACTATATTTATACAATATGACAATAAAACCATCACAAGGAGCGAAACTGGCCAAGTTAGAAGATAGTTCGCAGTTAAAATAATACAAAATTAGGAACTCAGAAAACGGGTTTTGATAAAAGAAATAGTTTAGTACCAAGATAACTTGGCCGCTAACAAGATATCACTGCATTCATTGGCGAAACCTTTTTGGATAGGAGTTCTGGAACTTGGCCCTTTTTTAACGGTAGTTTTTTGTGGGATTGATATTACCGGTTTCTTGGGACTCGAACCACCGACCTCCAGGTTACGAGTCCGCTGCTACTACTGAGGTCGGCTGTGAAAAGCTTTACGCGGAGCTTTTAGACAGCACTCGATTTCCTACATTGTAAGCACACGACTGCAGCAGGAACACCAGAAGACTATTTGATGACCAAAAGATATGTTATTCGGTAGAAAATCCCGATAACTCTATAAAAAATTCTTTGGCCCTTGTTGAACTTCGCTCCCTATTGGAAATCCCGATAGCTCTATAAAGAATTCTTTGGCCCTTGTTGAACTTAACTCCTTATTGGAAATCCCGATAGCTCTATAAAGAATTCTTTGGCCCTCCTTGTTGAACTTAACTCCCTATTCGAAATCCCGATAACTCTAAAGAATTCTTTGGCCCTTGTTGAACTTAGCTCCCTATTGGAAATCCCGATAACTCTAAAGAATTCTTTGGCCCTTCTTGTTGAACTTCGCTCCCTATTGGAAATCCCGATAGCTCTATAAAGAATTCTTTGGCCCTCCTTGTTGAACTTAACTCCTTATTGGAAATCCCGATAGCTCTATAAAGAATTCTTTGGCCCTTGTTGAACTTAACTCCTTATTGGAAATCCCGATAGCTCTATGAAGAATTCTTTGGCCCTTGTTGAACTTCGCTCCCTATTGGTAATCCCGATAGCTCTATAAAAAATTCTTTGGCCCTTGTTGAACTTAACTCCTTATCGGAAATCCCGATAGCTCAAAGTGACACTTCTGTCCCTTGAATTTCGAGTTAGCGGGATTCACATAGGTTTTTAGATGTCGTATTTGTGTAGTCAAGTGACGTAGTCGTCACACGGCCGTATATATAAATAATAATAATGGTCTGTACATTAATAATTTCAAAAACTTCATTGTCTTCTTCTTCTTTTACTCTGTCTTATTCCGCTTGAGCAGGGTCGACGTTGTTCAACCTCATACTTGAGGAAGGTTGGTTTTGGCAAAAAAAAATTACAGGGTGAGGTTAATGTTTGTAGCAGGTTTGTGAGTTTCCTGCAAATACTCGTAGAGGGTGAAACCTCGGCGTGATATGAGAATGCCGTTGATATTAAGCGATTTTTTTTTATTATTATTATTTAGGTTTAACGTCGCTTTCAACTGCATGGTCATATCACGACGGGGTGTTACCCTCCATTCGAAGGAAACTTACAAACCTACTACCCACATTAACCTCACCCAGCGTGGGTCGGGCCGGAATGCCAGCATCACGAGGTCTTCACCTCGCTGGACGTTGCTTAACTTCGCTGATCCTACGAGAACCGGTGTATGATATTATTGATGATAATGTTGAGACGGACTTTGCGTTTGGTTTCTTCGTGTTTTAAGTTGGGCGTCATAACAATATAATATCAATCAATTAAACTCTAAATGGAAAAAAAGTTATTAATAATAATGAGAAGAAAAAAGAAACTCAAGATAAAATTTAACTAGCTTTACCTCCTCGATGTACTTGACTAATAGTGTTCATACTTTTAATTGACCAATTAGCACAGTTTAACAGTCGACTAAACTACGCCCAATTTATTGATTCCCGTTTGTTTACGTTGCTCGGCAGTGCTGACTTCCTCAAAATCTATCGCTATCGCTGACGTAGGAGCCGACTGCTTACGCACTACGCAAAAGTTGAGGAGGAACAAGATTGCGACTCTTATCGGGCTTGTATTTGTTGTGGTGCAATTTCGGTGCGTATCGTCGCCGGTTCGGCCAACTAGCCTACTTCCGCATTTTCAAATGTACATATGTCGGTTTGGGGATGAAAACGTTTGTCCAAATGTCGACCATTCTTGGGCGCATCCTTGTACTAATGTACATGGCCATGCATATTTTAGAGAGAATTACTGTACTTACCAGCAGAATTAACCGGACACTTGATGTTTTTCTATTTGACTCCATCCATGTTAAATTGTAGTTGAAATTTTAAAGCAATTGGTTTGATAAAAAAACAAATAGTATGGAGATTAATACTGAACAGAAGGCACATGTTTAACTTTTCAGGTACCTAAGTTTTATTAAATGAAATTTAAAAAAAAAATCATACTCTTTGTTTTCTATCGACAAAAAAATGACCGATTTAGTTAAAAATGTTTTTCCTGTTTAGTATTAATCTCCATACTGTTACTTTTCTATCAAAAGAAAAATACCTAGAAAATTTTAATCGCAAAAAAAGCTATGTCAAATTTAGTCCATCAGGAAATACATGGAGTCAAATGCAAAAACAACAAGGGTCCGGTAATTCTGCCGGGGAGTGTACGTAGATATGCTTTGAAAAGTTATCTTCTTTTTCTTTCACTTTACCTTTTCTCAATTCTTCTTGGGGTCGGCATTGTTCAACCTTATAGTTGAGATTTGTTGGTTGTGGTACGTTTTTACGGCTGGATATCCTTCCTAACGCCAACGATTTTATTTGGTTTAACGTCCTGATTAGGACGGTGGCTTTACCCTCCGGTTGCTGGGAATCGTACCAGCTACCCGCATGAAACCTTATGTGTGTAGCGAAAAAACCATGAGAAGTCATGTCAGTCCCGGTAGCTCAGTGGTCAACGCCTCGCGTCGGTCTGGTAATCCAGAGAATGCGGGTTCGAATCTGATAGTCTAACCCTCCCGTTGGCAGTTGTACCTATATACCTATAGTCGATAATGATAACTTAATCGACAACCTATCTGTACCCATTTGATAGTGTATGAACTAACATCCTTTAAGTTCCTGATTAAAGTTTTCCATTAGCGAGAGAAACAGGGCTAAATAAAGCACTCTACCAAATTTTTGCTATCATAACTCAAATTTTGCTTGATAACATACAATAACGGGGTTTTCCGTAATTATTAAAATTAGCCAAATACTCGTAGGTCGTTTCGCTGAACCACGGACTATTTTATTATCATCATTTTATACTAAATTACAATTATTATTACGTGTTGGGAGCCTTGAAATTTTCCGATTCGATCGTTTAGACGTTTACTAATTCGATCAATGAATTTTTAACAACACGCAAAAAAAATTGTCTAAATTTTAAAATTCTTATCGCCTTTGAAATAAAAATTCTGAGAAAATAAGGTCTCCTTTTGCTGTGTTAACAAAATTCATTGACCTGTGGAGGGATAATTTTACTTAATATATAATTTATAATATTCTGAGCTGATGTTACGTTACCAATGGGAAAACGGTACCAAATTCCTTGTACGTTGTGAATACAATTAACTGTCAATCACTACTTCGAATCTCTGGGGATACGCTCATTCGTTAGGGCCGAATTGTAGACTGACTTAGGGCAGAATCATAAAACAGGATTAGATTTAATGTGTATATGTCGACACTATCCCTTGAACTCGGGCTAAAGTGCACTGTGATTGGGCTATAGTGGAACTACCGAATTATTAGAGTGCATGTCAGGCTTAGCTTAGCTTTTTGGTCCTATTTCATAATGTGCCCCTAATTAGTCCCGGTAGCTCAGTGGTAAAGGCGGCACTCTGTGAATCCAAAGACTCCAAAGGTCGTGGGTTCGAAACCCAGCTGGGACATGACATGTTATCCTCCCAATCGGGATTTTTACCACATAATAATAAGTCTTGGGCTTACTGCTGGAATAATGCGACTTCAATAGTCCTAATCGGGCAGTATAAATAAGGCGATATTATTATTATTATTATTAATTATAAAAAAGTAATCATTGTTAAATAAGCTTGACCAATAAGCGTCTCGAAAAAAAATCTCGACCGTTAAGGTAGAGGACCTGGAGGTCAATGGTTCAACTCCATAGCACGGAAGCGAAAAAAAGAGCAAATTTGAGTAGTAGTTATCATTAACACAAATATACAATTGATTCTGAATATTCAAAAAAAAAAAAAAAACCAGGACACCTTGTAAAATAAGTTAACGCCCTCATTAGGGTGGCGTCATCGTGAACGATGGTAGCCAGACAGTGGAGGAATGACTCAGCACTTCTACCACTGTTTTTACAAGGAGGCTAATAATTGACAAGGGCCCCAAGAACCAAGCATGCAAATGCTGGTGTACTCCCTGTTTATAGTACCCCAGCCAGACTGCTGGTCTATTCCCTGTTTATAGTCCCCCAGCTAGACTGCTGGTCTACTCCCTGTTTATAGTCCCCCAGCCAGACTATAATAAGATACTTGTATAATAAAACCTATCTTAAGATACTACCTCCAATGTATTATGATTCTGGAGTGTGTAGTGTATACGAAGCCAGCCTCTGTGGTGAATCGGTCGTTACCAGGCGGGGCCGGTGCTAAGGAGCTGCGGAACTGCAGCACCCCCAGACAAAAAAAGAAAAAGTGAGGATTTTCTCCTAAGTCCTAACTCGTACAGACGTACACAATGAAAATTATAATACCTTTCAAGAATAATAATTTTATTATTGCATAATTACTGTGAATGGCATGGTAAACAAACTCAAGCTCTTGATATACTGAAAAAGCGGAAACTCCGGAAAAAGCGACCCGATGAATCCAATTCTAGTCTGGTTCAGCACCCCCAAAACATTATCTCAGCAGAAATCCTGAGTTCAATGCCGGGTTGGACAGAATTTTCTAAGAAAAAATTCTGTTTCCTCCAAACACGTGAGACTTGCATTTCTGGCCCAACCCAGGCAGGGTGACGTTAAAATTATGGTCTTAAATAATTAGAATATTAAATAAAAAATAATAATAATAATAATAATAGAATGGTCATAAAAAAGATCTCATGTAGAGTTTTCACTTAATCCCTATTATAACAAGGAAGAGAAAAGGCTGTTAAAAATCATCTCTCTTTTTTTCTTCTATTTGAAATTGTAATTGGTGTCTAGTGTTTTTTTTTATTTATTTTTTAGGCTTTCTATTTTTATGGCAGGATTCTCACTGGAGTGAGCTCTTCCACCCAACCATTCATAAGAAAGCACAAGTGTGTGCTTTCTCACGTGATACTTAGAGCATAAAAGTATGTACATAAAAATGTAGATCATGTCAGTACTTGTATAGATGAATTACATGTACATAAATTGCAATAATGCTACAATTGCTACATACATAGGTCATACATTATCATCGACCTGAATTGTCTTACTCACATTGTGATAACTGCATGTATTATCTATATCACATTCTAACAACATGTATAACTCTTGTGTCACATTCTGATAACATGTATCACACTTGTATCACATTCTGATAACATGTATCAGACTTGTATCACATTCTGATAACATGTATCATACTTGTGTCACATTCTGATAACATGTATCACACTTGTATCACATTTTGACAACTTGTATCACATTCTGATAACATGGATCACACTTGTATCACATTCTGATAACATGGATCACACTTGTATCACATTCTGATAACATGTATCACACTTGTATCACATTCTGATAACATGTAACAAACTTGTATCACATTCTGATAGCAATCATCACATCTAATACAAATTGATCATAACTTGTTGTTGGTTCAATAAGGCTCTTACACGGAAAAATGCGTCCGATGTCTAATATTAGAAATTTACCGGAAGTAATTGCAAGTGACCTATTACAATACTCTCTATAGTCCTATATCATTTAGGTTTATATATTATACAGTATGTTTCAGAAAAGGTGGCCACCCCCTCGTAACTTTTGAACGCGACGGAATTTTTCAATTCTGTAAAGTCCTAAGCATAGGAAGTGCCCTATGGCCCATCCTGTGGTCATATTTTTTTTGGCCCCGTTCGGCCCTTCCGGCTTTTAGGCCATATTTTTTCATATTTCTCGAGAATTTTAAATGGAATGCTATATTTTTTATTCCTGTTAATTAAAGTCCAAGTTAGGCTGGGTATAATAAGCTTTTAAAATTTTCAAAAACCTTATCAGGGGCGGAGCAAGTAGGGTGCAAGTTTCAAAACTGTTACACGCTGTATTTCAGCGTTAGTTAGATTTTTTAGTACTTTTATTATTTTCATAGGTTCAAAATATTGTTTTACACCATATGAAATCAAAAAAATATTCTTGTTTACTTCTAATAGGGTCATAGTAAGGTTTTTGCAAAAGTACTTTTTTTCTCACGTCAATTTTTCCGTAAATTAATGGTGTTCTCGAAATTGGCATTTTTAAATGTGAAAGTCTGCAGTGACATATGTTTTTTATGCTTGAAATCAAAAGAAAACTTAACGGAGAAGCGATTAAGATCATAAAAAAAGCCATTTAACCTGCTAGTTTTTTTACCACAGTGTCCGGTAAAGTGGGTGAATTTCGTATTGGATTTTTTTTGTTGAGGAAACACAATTGGCATAGAAAATAAATTATACCTAAAAAGGAAATAATGCTTCAATAAACATAACTAAATGCGAACTTAAATGAAAATAATTTCTTCTAAATCAGTGCCGGATATTTTTTTTTTTTTTCTCTCTTTTTTTCTCTTTTCAAAGTTCAAGTTGTACCAAAAATAATTATCGGATAATGCTGCTTCTAAAGTCGGCCTAGGGATCCCCTCTTGAGACAATTTTAGTTGGTAAGTTGGTAAAATCTGTAGAAAACACATTGTCAATCATTTTGGAGTCAGTCCGATGGCGCTTTGAATGCAACGATTCTTGTAGGATCACCGAAGTTAAGCTACGTCCAGCGAGGAGCGGACTTCGTGATCATTCCGGCCTAATCCAGGCTGGGTGAGATAAATATGTTTAGCAGGTTGGTGAGTTTCTTGCGAATGGAGGGTAACACCCCCGTTATGATATGACCATGCAGTTGAAACGCGATATTAAACCCAAATTAAAAAAAAAATCATACTGGTGTTGCTAGTAATGAATACCAGGTCTCTAAATAAAAATCTAATTATCTCGAAATTTAAGAGAAAAAAATTCCAGGTCAAGTACCAAACTCTAGAGGGTGAAATTAAACCAATTCAATTATTTTAAAGAGGAGAAGAGAGAGAGAGAAAAAAAAAAATATATCCGGCACTGATTTAGAAGAAATAATCTTCATTTATATTCGCATTTAGTTATGTTTATTGAAGTATTATTCCCTTATTAGGTATTATTTATTTTCTATGCCAATTGTGTTTCCTCAACAACAAAAAATACAATACGAAATTCACCCACTTTACCGGACACTGTGGTAAAAAAACTAGCACATTAAATAGCTTTTTTTATGATCTTAATCGCTTCTCCGTTAAGTTTTCTTTCGATTTCAAGCATAAAAAACATATGACACTGCAGACTTTCACCTCTAAAAATGCCAATTTCGAGAACACCATTAATTTACGAAAAAATTGACGTGAGAAAAAAGTCCTTTTACAAAAACCTTACTATGACCCTATTAGAAGTAAACAAGAATATTTTTTTGATTTCATATGGCGTAAAACAATATTTTTTTTTTTTTTTTTTTTATAATTGTGTACGGGAAATACCCATTCATACATAAAATTTCCCTAACTTAAAATTAACTTATCTTACTTAAATCTAATACTAGGTTTAATATATACTAAACACTAAAACTAATAAGGTAATCCAGATCTTTGTGACCGGTATTCGACAAATAGCAAATGTAAGTTTTCCTTCAATGTATGAGGCATCTCATTGAACAGATCAATATTGTAGGGATGGTTACAAATTGTATTACAAAGTTTCAATGATCTGATCAATGGGCCATGCTCAGCAATGTTTGTGTTGCATTTCTTTATAGAAAAACCTATGAAAATAATAAAAGTACTAAAAAATCAAACTAACGCTGAAATACAGCGCGTAACAGTTTTGAAACTTGCACCCTACTAGCTCCGCCCCTGATAAGGTTTTTGAAAATTTTAAAAGCTTATTATACCCAGCCTAACTTGGACTTTAATTAACAGGAATAAAAAATATAGCATTCCATTTAAAATTCTCGAGAAAAATGAAAAAATATGGCCTAAAAGCCGGAAGGGCCGAACGGGCCAAAAAAAAATATGACCACAGGATGGGCCATAGGGCACTTCCTATGCTTAGGACTTTACATAATTGAAAAATTCCGTCGCGTTCAAAAGTTACGAGGGGGTGGCCACCTTTTCTGAAACATACTGTATAAAAAAAATGTACACCACTGGGGGACGTTAAACAGATAGGGGTGCCTTAGCTATGTCGGAAGGGTCAGGCCAAGAGATAAAACAAATTGTTGGCGCCCTCTACAGGGTTGCCTTCAACCTCAACCTAATGGTTGAGGTTGGTCAGTTGTGTGGCACTCCTATATTTTCACATTTTAATGCAGGATGTTGAGCTAGATCTAGTGCGACTAGATGGGGGTCAGTCCATCTGACCCTAATGCACTCTTCTAGGGGCATAGACAACAATGAACAATTTCTTTATCTTTTTATTCATTATTTTTTGTAATTATATAAGATTTATAAGTAATGATTGGTTTTATCTATTTCACTCATTACGTTTTTTATAGATTGAGTTGTGTCTATACAGTATGTAGGTATACAATTTTCATTATCTTTTTAATAGCAAAGGGTAAATAGCAACTTCCTTGGTGTAGGTTAGTTAGGGTCCGGACTTTTCTAGAGCAAGCAAGTAGGCTTTTTCTATTCTGCTCGACCACAGTTATGGAGTTTTTTCTTTACAAAAAAAAAAAATAATACTTCTTCTTTCTTTGTTATTCTCTACTGTCCAATTTTTTATCATTTTATTTATACCCTGGTAATGCCACCACTTGTCGTTACTCATATACAAAGTAACTACTTATTTTTCCTCACGAGGTGTGAGTGGATCTCGGGCATCACAGCATAAAAAGTGTGCACTGCTTGGAATCGAACCCAGGTCAGCGTGCGTGCAAGTCTAGTGCACTGCACCTCTGACAACTTCTTTCAGTGCCAATATAATTAATTGAGTGAACCACACCTATCTCGAATTGAACAAAGTTATGCGTCCAATTTTGAACAGCTGATGGTCCCTCCTTCAACAAATCCCGGCCTCTGATTGGTTCAAAAAAAATTGTGTGGTCATTATCTCAAATACGAGTCCTTGACGAAATTTCTCTGCATTGGGTGGAATTCGAACCCACAGATCTCTGCGTTCGTTGTCTCGATTGCCAGACTCCGGCTAAAATCGGTTGAACGATTAATGTTGACATATAATTATGAATGACCTGTCAAAAAGTAAGAATTAAAGAAACGATTAGAAGTTAGATATCATCAAGAGATATTTATTATTTAAAATGTATTAAAAAAAATCTCTTATAAATTTCTTGTTAAGTTCTATATTATTTAAAATGATCTAAATAATCGTGTACCTGCATTTTTTTTATGAATATTATTTGTTTAGATATTTTTCATGAATACTCCAGTAATGAAAAAATAAAGATTTGAGACCATTAGAATAGTTAATGTGAAATACGTTTTGAGTCACTTTCATGAGTGATTGAGTATTAAGTGTTTCACAAGTCTGAAATTATTGATGTGAATTGAAAATTCCAATTAAGTCTCCTGTCCCTCATGAGATTTGACTAGAGTACTAGAGTTTTTAAGTCTCAGATTTTGTCAGTCCACAAACGCGCTAAAGATGCCTGTACAAGTGTACAAGAAAAAAAGAGAGAGAACTCCATAAGTTACAGAACTTCTCACTTTTATTTATTGGCACAGAATGTTCTGGAGCTTTGCGTCACCATTCCCGGCCCAATCTGTTTATAGTCCTCTATTAATTTAGGGCTAATCTAGTCATTTTTTGGCAGCTTCACCGTTTCACGGGGCTAGTAATAGTAGTAATTAGTAAGCTGGTAATTATGTGGCTACCGCGCTAGTCTGGTAATTCAGGTAGTGTAGGGATCCGTTGGTTCGAATCCCACCCAGTGCACGAATTTTTCCTCATTCATTTGTGTTTGTGACCACATAATAATAAGACTCTGAGGTTTAGGTGGTAGAAAATGATTTGAGCATTAGCCTCGCCTGGTGGTTACCTTCCACTAAAGAGTGTTATTAATTAGTATTATTATAAGACCATTTGTCAAAAAAAAACTATCGATATAACTTTTTTTCTTTTTATTTCCTAGCCATGAAATAGTAGCTACCATAAAACTTGTGTTCTATGTAAAAGTAATAATTAAATACAATAATTATGATACTGCATTTTCTTTTGCTGTTATCTAATTTTGTATTGTAATCTAATAAATATTAATAGGTGATAGTCCATTTAAATTTATTATTGAGATCATTATGGGTGGAGAAAAATAATTATTAATATTATTTTCCCTGATAACCTCCATGGCATAGAAAACTCATTTGACGTTAGTAGAGCTATTAGTATCATTAAATATTAGATATGGGCATTTTTTTACTATCAATGCTTTATATTAAAAAAATCCATGTAGATATGGATATTTTTTATTATTATAATAGGTGATAGATAAGGCAGAATTGCATGGAACGAACAATATATACAATCGACGTATATGCATTTAAAAGTTCACTGATTTTTTATAAATATTAAAGATCTAAGAATTTTTATTTCAGTTCATTAATACCAGGGGTTGTCTTTAGGCTGCTACTTTCTCCATCAGTATGGTCTTACTTTTTACGAAAAGACTACTTCTTGTATCAAATGAGTTTTTTATGAGAATTTTTTTTTGTCAAATTGAGATCGAAAATTCAATGGAAACAGATGTAAATGAGATAATAATTCATGTTCTTTGTTCTTTTAATTTTATGTTTTAAACACAAGCGTAACTGTCACAATATCTCGAAAAATAACCCAGCCTTACTAAAATTCACCATTTCTAGAACTTGAACACAATCTAGTCACCTCACCGAAGCTGAAATCGAACCGTTTTAAAATTCATCGTATAGTCTCATATTGTTTCCTATTTTCTTAAAGTTTGCAAATATTAAATTTATTGACATGAAACACACACACACTCACACATCTCACAAATTTCATTGGAGCATTTCAGAGCGTTGACCCACTTGTGACTCGCTGGGAAGCCAGAAGACACAAAGAGCCGCTCTCGGCCGCTTTACGTTAATGCGAATTTAAACGAGAACTAATGAGAGTGACGTAACGCACGGAGTATGAGGTCTCCATTTTGTTTTAAAGTAAACAGTAGGACGTCTCAAATAATTCTTATCTTCTAGTAAAAGCCAAGGTGTCTTTAAGTTAACAGAAAGACGTCTTAAGTAATTATTGTCTTCTACTTTTACTAGTAGAACCAGGCGCGGCCGGTGCTAAGGAGCTGCAGAACTGCAGCATTACCCCCAGACAAAAAAGAAAAAGAGAGGATTTTCTGAAGTGCTAGCTCGTACACAGTGAAAATTAGCACACATTTCTAGAATAATTCACGCATAATTACTAGGATTGGTATGGTAAACTAACTTTTTAGATACTGAAACAGCGACTCAATAAATCCCATTTTCGTGGAGTAACTATGTAGCAGCACCCCCAAAACTTTTTCCGACCAGCCGCGCATGGTAAACAAACTCTTTTTTAGATACTGAAACAGCGACATTATAATTCCCATTTTAGTTTGGTAACTATGTAGCAGCACCCCCAAATCTTTTTCCCACCCGCCGCGCCTGTTAAAAACCAAGACGTCTTTAGTAATTTGTAATTTTTTTGTAAAGGCGTCTTGATGAGGTCGCCATTTTTTTTTTTTTTTTTTTTAAGTAAGCAGAAATACGTCTTAAGTAATTATTGTCTTCTAATAGTAAAAAACAAAGGCATCTTTAATTAAATCTTGTGATGTCCTAAGTTATTATTTTCAAGAAAACAACACTAAGATGTTTTGAGTATGTTAGTGAAATTAAGCAGTGAATCGTATCCAATAATAAAATTGTTGAACTGTCGGCGTCAGACGTCTCAAGTAATGTCTTAAAAAGTTTGATACGTCTCGGTTAATTTGGTTCCAGAACCGACCTCAATAGCTTGATCGATGAGGCGGTAAAATTGTAACCTGTAAGTCGGTGGTTCGAGTCTCAATTCGAGTCGGTAAAAAAATTCTGCAGTGTGAGTTTGAGTTTTTGGACATCACGAAAGTGTTTCACAATTTTAACTTTTTTTTAAATATTTAATTTGTTCGTTCGTATTTTTCACCTTAAATTAAGGTAACAAAGATTCCTAAGGTGGTCCTGACATTGGTCCGACTAATCCCTGAATTTGTCCGTGCGTATGTATCTCTGGCGTGACCGAATATGACCTAGAGACTGGTCTTTATCTCTTTATCATACATAGAGAGATATACTATTATGCACTAACATAAATATATACAATCAATATTATATTAGTAGATAGGAGGATATCTACAATTTTATATTCAAAGGTTACTCAAGTTTTGCTCAGATCATGTGATTTCACAGAGAAAATAGCCGCCAGCTTTCCGGTTCAATGAAAATTGCATGCGATTACCTCCTCAGTTATTGGTTATTATTAGCAATCTGATTTTTGCAATTAAGATAAAAGTGCAAGAAAAAAGAGAAATGGTGGAAAAAATTGCAAGTGTTATTTTTATCAAAGGTCAAGAGATCAAGAAGCGCCGGGAAAGTGATAGGAAATTGGCGAAGTTGAGAAACATGGAAAATGCTGATCCTGATGTATTTTTGTTTTTTTGCAATTTACGTAAAGTTGGAAATAAATAATAGAAAAGATATTTTCTGTTGCAAGTACTAAATGATTTTGTTAAAATGTATTCTGAAGTAGAGAAGTCAGCCTCCGTGGCGGAACGGTTGTGACCGTAGTCCAGAAATCCTGAGTTCGATCCCCGCCCCGGTCGGAGCAGATTTTTCACACAGAAAATTCTGTTCCCTCCGTACATTTCTGGCCCTACCCGGGCTGGGTGAGGTTAATCCCGACTCGAGTTTTGTCTATTTCATGGACATTATCAAGGGAACTGAAAAATGTTGGTGGTGAGCTCTAATACCCACAAGATTAGTTAACCACCAACATTTTTCAATGTCTATGAAATAGACGAAACTCGAGTCGGGAAAGTAAGTCATCAAAACTCGAATTATGTAACTTAAATGTCTTCTACTTTTTTCTCTCTTATATCTTTTTTTTATCAAGGGTGGTGCGGAAGAGAATGCCGTTGGCATTAGCACCGCCCTTGATCAAGTTTTGTTTTTAATTTTAATATCTACTAGCGGGTTACACCCGCCGCTTCGCCAGCCCATCAAACACACACAACGCACACACACACCCCACCCACACACACACACTCCACACACACACATCCACACACACCCACACACACGCACACACACAACACGCACACACACCCACACACCACACACACACACATACCACACACACACACACCACCACACACACACACACACACACACACACACACACACACACACACACCACACACACACAACCACACACACACACCACACACACACACTACACACACACACACACACACACACACACACATACACACACACACACCACACACACACACACACACACACAACACACACACACACACACACACACACACACCACACACACCACACACCCCACACCACCACACACCACACACACACACACACACACACACACAAAAATGTCATTTAGGTTTGAAAAAAAACCTGAATATTTTTTGTCGCCCATCTATTTTCTGGCCTTCCCCGGCGTAGCTCAAGAATGGCTCATCAGAATTTCGCGATCAATATGTCAAATGAAAGCCTAAACCCTTGCCTAAAACTTTCTCGCTCTGAGTTGATAGGTCGTCACTTAAAATTTCGAGAAAAAATGTCATTTAGGTCAAAAAACGTGAATATTTTACATGTTACCCATCCATTTTTTTACCTTACCCGGCGTAGCTCAAGAACGGCTCATCAGAAATTCGCGATCGATATGTCAATTGAAAGCTCAAGCCCTTGCCTAAAACTTTCTCGCTTTGAGTTGATAGGTCGTCGCGACAAATTTCGAGAAAAAATGTCATTTATGTCAAAAAACGTGCATTTTTTTTGCGTCACCCATCCATTTTTATCCTTACTCATTGTAGCTTAACCTCAGGGAGATATAATCTAGCCTAGAAGAATTTCCTGATCCAAGCGGACCTATGTGCAAAATTTCAGGTTTCTCGGTCAAACGGTGTGGATTTGTATAAAGAACATACATACATACATACATACACACATACATACACACATACAGACAGCTTTCTTTTATAGATATAGATATTACTAGCGGGTTACACCCGCCGCTTCGCCAGCCCATCAAACACACACAACGCACACACACACACCCACCCACCCACACAAACACCTACCCACACAAACACCCACCCACACCCACCCACCCAACCACCCACCCACCCACACACACACACACACACACACACACAGACACACACACACACACACACACACATCCACACACACCCACACACGCACACACCCACACACGCACACACCACACACACACACCCACACACGCACACACCCACACACGCACACACCACACACCACACACACACACCCACACACCACACACACACACACACAAAGTGTCATTTAGGTTTGAAAAAAAACCTGAATATTTTTTGTCGCCCATCTATTTTCTGGTCTTCCCCGGCGTAGCTCAAGAATGGCTCATCAGAATTTCGCGATCAATATGTCAAATGAAAGCATAAACTCTCGCCTAAAACTTTATCGCTCTGAGTTGATAGGTCGTCACTTTAAATTTCGAGAAAAAATGTCATTTAGGTCAAAAAACGTGAATGTTTTAAATGTTACCCATCCATTTTTTTTACCTTACCCGGCGTAGCTCAAGAACGGCTCATCAGAAATTCGCGATCGATATGTCAATTGAAAGCTCAAACCCTTGCCTAAAACTTTCTCGCTTTGAGTTGATAGGTCGTCGCGACAAATTTCGAGAAAAAATGTGATTTATGTCAAAAAACGTGATTTTTTTTTGCGTCACCCATCCATTTTTATCCTTACTCATTGTAACTTAACCTCAGGGAGATATAACCTAGCCTAGAAGAATTCCCTGATCCAACCGGACCTATGTTCAAAATTTCAGGTTTCTCGGTCAAATGGTGTGGATTTGTATAAAGAACATACATACACACATACACACACACATACATACATACATACATACAGACAGCTTTCTTTTATAGATATAGATGTATGTATATATTCTATGTCATTTTTAAATAAAAATTGATCCAACATTAAAAAAAAAAAAATCCTAGACATTAAAAGTGTTTTAATTTTAGTTACACATTTTTGGCGATCTTTGGCAGACATCCTCATTTTTACTTCCGAAAAATTTCTAATATTAGAAATCAGTAGTCACTGTGGCAGAGCGAGTTAGCGCGCTAGGCATTGCACACATGGTGACCTGGGTTCGATTCCCAGCGGGGGAGGATTTTTTCTGCTCTGTACTTGGATGTTCGGGGTCCACTCATACCTCGTGAGGAAAAATGAGTAGCGTTTTAATGTGAAGCAGCGACCAGTGGCAGAATCTTAGGCAAAAAAAAATACAAGATATTGTAAATTAAAGTGGTAAAGTCCTATGATTCTGCGCTACCCACTAAAATTGTGACATAATAACACAAAGAAAAAGCATTATTATTATATTAGAAATCGGAAGTATATTATAATAATAACTCTTTATTGACAATAATAATATTGACAAAGGGCGTGATTATTGCCTGAGGCAATCTCTGCCATCAAACCCATGTATTGTATTTTTTAAAGATTAATTAATTTATTTAATAACAAGATAACATATACAATTATACAAAGGTATTTTTCCTAAGCTAAATCTTCCAAGAACGTTTCTTGAAAAGGTTTTTCAAGATGGTCCTCAACCTGTAGTGTTCGATTTTGTTTCATTTGGGTTCATGTCGCTTTCGGTTGTATTGCAATATCACGACGGGACGGGGGTGTCACCCTTCATTCGCTAGAAACTTACAAACAAGGCACTGAAATTAACCTCACCCAGCCTGAGTGGAGCCAGGAATAGCCAGCATCACGAGGGCTCAAATTTGAATGGTCGCAAGTCCATACTGCAGCCTTGAAACACGTGCTCTCTATGTTTTTTTCATCATTAACAATACGTCTAAATTTATATCGTAATATATGTAACGGAAACAGGCCCAAACGCACTTTTGTTTATTTTGGGGTTCTAGGTGTATGTAGGCATGTGACATGGAAAGTATTTCTGGAAGCCTTGATGCCTCAGACAGAACACGATTCATATTCCCAACAAATAATTATGTTCTTTCGTCTTAAAAGAAAAAAAAAAAAAAAAACAAAAACAACACACAAAAAATAAAAATATGAAAAAGAAAAGAAAGAAAATCTATCCAGATATTCATGAGAGAGGCTAGTGGTACGCACTATATGTATACTACTATGTATTTTATGCTGGGTACTATGTATTTCTGTCCTATGTTGTTCTAAGCCCAAAGGTGTAAAAATATTTCGGCCGAGCTCAGACGAAACGATTTGTTATCTGTTCGAAAATCTCATGGCGGACAATTATTATTATTTCTTGCTTACATGTTAAATTTGTAACATGATAATATTTTTTTAACAATAATAGCCATCAGCATGGCTAGCAACATTATCGTTGTATTTTAATACTTATAGTACAATTAGTACATATTATTATATTTTTTTGATCGATTAGTTGGCGAACTTCTAACCTGGAGCCTGGAGGTCGATGGTTCGAGTCCCAAGGTAAGCAAAATGATTGATTGATGTGATTAACACAAATATGATAACGAAAAAAAAAAACAAATAAACGTTACAACCATTTATCTTCTTCACCAGCAGCTTAATCTTTTGGTAATAAAATATTTTTGGATGGTGATAATGTTTGAAACCTCCAAGGCTCTTGCCTCCCTGTCCCCCTCCCATTCTCTTAACTCGCGTATACCTATCTCTCTCCCTTCCATCACCTCCATTCTCCCGCCTGCTCTCCATTCCTCCACACCACCACTCTTCTCTCTTCCCCAGTTCTCGGTACCTCTCCTCCTCCCCACTGTTCCCCCTTCCTCCTGTCTCTCCCCCACTGCCCTTGTATTCCTTCAACCCCTCTCCACTTTCACCTCTCCCTTCCTTACCTTCTTATTCCTCCCCCATTTTCTTCCACCACCACTTATCTCTTCCCAAATTCTCGTTACCTCTCTTCCTCCCCGCTGTTCCCCCTTCCTCTGATCTCTCCCCCACTGTCCTTGTATCCCTTCAACTCCTCTCCATTTCCACCTCTCCCCGTCCCCTTACCTTCATTATTATTCCTCCCCCTACTCTCATCTGTTCCCCAATTCTCTTTACCTCTCTTCTTTCCCTCTGTTCCCCCTCCCTTTAGCTCCTCTCCCCTCACATACTTATTCCTCCCCCACCTTCCACCACCACTCATCTCTTCCCCAATCCTATTTACCTCTCCTATTCCCCTCTATTCCCCCTTTCTCTAGCTCCTATCTATTTCCACCCCCCCCCCCCCCCCCTTCTTTCTTATTTCTACCCTACCTTCTTCCATCACCACTCATCACTTCCCCAATTCTTTTTACCTCTCTTCCTCCTCGCTCTTTCCCCTCTCTTTAGCTCCTGTCCATTCCCACCTCTCCCCTCACCTACTTAGTCCACCCCGACCTTCTTCCATCACCACTCATCTCTTCCCCAATTCTCTTTACCTCTCTTCCTCCTCGCTGTTTCCTCTCTCTCTAGCTCCTCTCCATTTCCACCTTCCACCTCCCCCCCCCACCCCCTCACCCCCTCACCTACTTAGTCCACCCCCACCTCTGTGCAATGCACTATTCGTCGAGGGTGCCAATTTCCTCCGAAACTAATTGGAATTGGACAATGGCCGCGAACTGCTCAATTATTTGATTGCCACTGCAGCAGCATTCTTGATGCGATGACATGAATTGAATCGATTAATCAGTCGCCCAGCCACACCTCCCCCCCCCCCCCCCTAGCTGTCGTTCTGGCACAACATTTGTGTCAAGCGTTCGTTCAGCTGTCGGCAGATGTTGACAAACGTCGAAATCTGCCATCGATAATAATCTCAGCCGTGAACGACGTCCCTCTTAGAGCACTTGGAATGAAATAAATAGCACCGACCTCAGTAGCCTGATCGATAAGGCGGCGGACTTGTAACCTGGAGGTCGGTGGTTCAAGTCCCACTTTTATCGTCGTTTTAGTGAAGCGAGTTTGAGTAGTTGTGATATCACGTAAGTGATTAACACAAATACGATTACTTTTTTTTTAATAATAAATTTATGATTAACTACTAGTGGTGCTGTGAACTGTAGACCTCACTCTGTTGAGCCCGATCGACAAGGCGGTGGTTTTGTAACCTGGAGGTCGGATTTTCGAGTCCCAAGAATGCAAATATTTAGTTGGGTGAGTTTCAGGAATTGCGATGATTAATTATTATTATAGAAAGCTTTATTAGAAGGTCAAAGTATACAATATATTATACAGTATAAAATAGTTTGAAAATTAATAAAATTTAAAAAAAAGTATGAACAATCTATACTTATATAAGTATAAGTAGTGCTTTATTTAGACTGTCAGCGCAAGACAGGTAGTCCCATTATGCCAACAGTTTAACAAAGCACCTCTTTATTTATTTGAGTATAAATACAATGGAAATAAAATAACAATAATTACAGAGTAAAGATAATAGAAAACAAGAAAAGGAATAATAGTGGAAGATAGTATAACAATAGTAGTAATTATAGTAGTTAAAAGAAGAAAAGCAAAAAGAAAGAAAAAAAAAAAAAATCACATTCAATCATACATTCACACCAGGTACGGTAGTCATTAAGGGAGGAGGAAGGATAATAAGGATTAAAGGGGGATTGTTTTCTTGCCAACAGCTTCAATAAGGGAGGATCTAAATCGAAAGAAAGATTTACAGTTGAGGATGGGGGGTGGAATGGAGTTCCAAAGGGCAATTGAGGATGACAGGAATTCCTTGTGATATGCTTCTGTTCTACAGGATGGGATTTCAAGGAGGAGATGATGAGACCTTGTTTCTCGAGAGCTGATGTTGGAACGGAAGCAATATTTTTCGAACAGATATGAAGGAGAATTTGAAGATATAATTTTGTAGAGTAGGAATAGAGTGAGGAGTTTTCTCCTGTCCTCGACTTTATACCATTGAAGACGGTTAAAGTAAGGAGTTATGTGATCCCGGCGCCTAGCGTTGAAAATAAAACGGACACAAGCATTTTGTGCCCGTTGTAATCTATTCGCTTCTACCTGAGTAATTCCCAGGAGAAGTGGGGCACAGTATTCGAAAAGTGGCAAGACGTGGGATTTAATTAGAAGCTTTTTAGTGTTTAACGAGAGATATTTTTTAAGACGACCTAAAGACCAGAGTGCCCCAAAGACTTTCTTCCTAATATTATTTACTTCAAATTTCCAGCTGAGAGTGCGGTCAAACATAATACCAAGGTTTTTGGCTGATTCGACTACCTCTATGTCGTCTCCATCTACCTGAATAAATGGAGATGGAACAGAAATGCGCCGAAGAGTGTGATGGCTACTGATTAGAAGTACCTTGGTTTTTGAAGAGTTAATTTTTAAGACCGTTGTTTTTCGACCACGTAACGAGATTACTGATTTCATTATTGATGACTTGGGCTGCCTCGGCTGTCTCGGAAGGATCGAAGGAGTAATAGATTTGTAAGTCATCGGCGTATAGATGAAAGCGAGATGACAAGAAACAAGAAGGAATATCGTTGATGAATAACGAGAACAGTAGGGGTCCTAAAACAGAGCCCTGAGGAACCCCTGAAACCACGGGCATCCATTTGGATTTTTTTTGGTCGACTCCCAACACACATTGAAATCGTTCAGTAAGGTATGATCTGAACCATGCAATGACGTCGGGGTCAAAACCAAAGATGTTTTGCATCTTTGAGAGCAGCAGACGATGGGAAACAAGGTCGAAGGCCTTTGAAAAGTCAAATAGAACGAGAACGGTAGCCATTTTGTTGTCCCTAGAGAGCTGTATGTCATTTGTAACTATATAAGAGAGTTTCACTCACTCACTGACTGACTGACTCACTCACTCACTGATTTATCACTGTTTCTCCGAACTGGTAAGTCCTAGGAATCCAATTTGGTATTTGGTAGGTAGCTTTGTCTTATAGTCTAGATGTGCAATAAGACGGGATTTTTCGAAATTCCCACTACAACACCTGCTATCGGCCCGCGAAGCGGGCGACAGCCCTCTAGTTAATAAATAAAAAAGAAAATAATACTAATGTCCTAACTAAAGGGAGGGGTTATTGCATGCGACAATACCTTCCAGCCAACCCTTGTGGAAGGGTTGTGAATAACATGAATATGATGATTTTTTTATCTCATTAATCAATTTCTTCTCTTTCTTTTCTGTGTGAGTTTTTGTTTTCTGTCAACATAACCGGCGTTGCCCCCCCCCTCCCCCTCCCCTCCTCCTTGTCTGGCTCTGCCCCCCCCCCCTCCCAATTTAAAATTAGCTATTTAAGCTGTCCATGTTGTTATTTAGATTTTTTGTGAAAATAAAGTACATTTCCTAACCCCCTCGTCTTGTCAAAAACAATCGGCTGGATTGGCGCTTCTTGTTTCCCTTATCCCTTGTTCTTTATTTTCGGACATCTTCACAACATACATAGATACATACTTTCGTAGTGTTTGGTGGAAACACTAAACATAAATGAGTTCGCAAACAGAATGGATCTAGGTGATTTTTAAATTTAGAAAACACTAATTTTTTAGAGAGAGAGATGGCGGGTGGGGGAGAGAGAGAGAGAAAGAGAGAGAAGGGGTGAAAAAATGTTAGGTAGAAAAAAATAACACAATTGCCAACTGTTGTAATTTTTTTATGAAGGAATTTTTTTCGGGCAAATATTTTTCTTTCTCACACGAAAAGGATGGGAGTGATGTAGTAAATTATGTGTTTGACTCATTAAGAGGATGAATGATACTTTGACACATTCGTTATTGAAGGATTTTGTAAGTATGTGACAAACTTTAACTCTAGAACCACAAGTGCCATTGAGCTGAAATTTTTGGTATGGTTACTGATGACACCGACCTCAGTAGCTTGATCGATAAGGCGGCGGACTTGTAACCCGGAGGTCGGTGATTCAAGTTCGGGTTTCAGCGTAGATTTAGTAAAGCGAGCTTGAGTAGTTGTGATATCACGAAAGTCATTAACACAAATATGATAACTTTTTTAACTTGGCTACTGATGACAGTCTAGATTTTTTTTCCGAGGTACATAAATAGATGTTAATTTTTTATTTAAATATAAAACAGCTCTTCGAAACGCAAGCCATCAGGAATAGTCATGTCCATAATGTTCACAGCATTTCTTCGTTGAATGGCGATTGATATTTCTTATTGGATTAAGAAGCTGTTGGAACGTTGTTCGCCATTAAAACGAGATAGTTTATAACACTTTTTAGTGGAAGGTAACCACCAGGGGGGAGGTTAAAGCTCAAAGCATATTCCATCACCTAACCCTCTGAGTCTTATTATTGGTGGAAAAAATCGTGCTCTGGGTGGGATTCGAACCAACGGATTCCTACGCTACCTGGATTACCAGACTAGCGTGTCAAGACTACCAGTACAATTAGGATGCCCGAGATTAGGTATTTAATATTCATGTTGAGCTAGGTATTTATTTAGATTTTTTGTGAAAATAAAACGGAGGACATGTAACCTGGAGGTCGGTGGATCAAGTCCCGGTTTCAGCGTAGATTGAGTAAAGCGAGCTTGAGTAGGTGTGCTATCACGAAAATAATTAACACAAATATGATAACACTAACACATATCACTAACATTAATAAATCATTTGTTTTATTTTTCATGTTTTTTTTTGTATACAGAGGACCCATCCTAAGCCATTGTTATTTGGCTTCTAAGATGGCCTCTAACACTTTTACATGAGAAATTTCTCGAGAAAGAATTGTGATGTGCAGCAATTTTTGATATGTCGTCATTTAGAGAGAGAGAGGAAACACCCATGCGGCCTTCGTCCGATTTAAAAATAAACCCCCAGTAGAAATGTTTGATTATTATTGCTAATATTATTCAAATTATTATGTTTACTGATGTTATCATTACCTGTTGGATATTAAATGGTACACATTGTCAGCCTTCTCTTTTTTTTATAACTATTATTGAATGAATTATTACCTAAAAAATTATTAATTATATACCTACAGTATATTTTTATTTATACAGGGTCTTCATATAAAGTCTCACCCAGGCCTAGGTTTCTCGAAAACGACTCAGATTATCAAAAAACGCAAAAACCCGTATTCCTTTATATTTAAGGGGATTGATTTTCAGCCAAAAAATTTTTGCCTACACGGCCCCAGTCAGGCTGGGCAATTGGGCATGGACCAACTTTAAAATCTTAAATAGAATGGTATGTCTAGTGGCATATTGTTTTAAATGTCTTATTGAGAGAAGTTCATTACAATTAATTTCAGTGTGCTACGACTTACCGTTCTCGAGATACAGGGTCGGACGTCCTGCGTAATATCCCTATATTTTGACCTATAACTCGTTAACCGTAAATTATGGAGAACATTTTTCTTGATAATAATAACTCCTTATAGCAAGAACTTTCGAACAAGTTGAAATTTGATTTGTTTTTTCGTTAAATTTTTTTCGACTGTTCGTCCGGCTGGCTGACGAAACCGACCAGAAACTAACATCAACAGAGTATGTCGAGTTATAACTTGTTCGAAAAGTCTCATCATAAGGAGTTATTATTAACAAGAAAAACTTTCTCCATAATTTACGGTTAACGAGTTATAGGTCAAAATATATGGATATTACGCAGGACGTCCGACCCTGTATCTCAAGAACGGTAAGTCGTAGCACACTGAAATTTATTGTAATGAACTTCTCTCAATAAGACCTTTAAAACAATATGCCACAAGACATACCATTCTATTTAAGATTTTAAAGTTGGTCCATGCCCAGCCTGACTGGGGCCGTGTAGGCAAAAAAAAATTGGCTGAAAATCAATCCCCCTAAATATAAAGGAATACCGGTTTTTGCGTTTTTTGATATTCTGAGTCGTTTTCGAGAAACCTAGGCCTGGGTGAGACTTTATGAAGACCCTGTATATCTATTAATAATATACCTAGAGTATATTTCTTTATTAACATTAATAAAATAATTAATTAATTATTAATAATATACCTACGGTATTTTTTTATTTATATTAATAAAATTATTAATAAAATACCTACCTACAGTATATTATCGCTCTGATTTTTCGACGCGGCTTGTTTTTCAGTTGATGATGAAGAAAGTCTGGCTGGGGGACTATAAACAGTGAGTAGACTAGCATTGGCTTGGTTCTGGGGGCCAATCAATCAAATATTTTATTGTGATAATTTATTTGATTGATTGATTGATTGGCCCCCAGAACCAAGCCAATGCTAGTCTACTCCCTGTTTATAGTCCCCCAGCCAGACTTTTTTCATCATCAACTGAAAAACAATTATTAGCCTCCTTGTACATCAGACAGTGGTAGAAGTGCTGATTCATTCCTCATCTGTCTGGCTAACATCGTTCACGATGACGCCACCCTGTTATGTGATGATGATGAAGAGATAAGGTTGCCATAGAAACACTTGGCCATGATATTGAAGATTTTCTGCCGATCTTGATAAGGAATCGTGAAAATGGTGTGTGTGATATGAATTACAATATAGCAAATTCGTATATCACATTCTAATTTCGCAAGTATTAATACGTATTTGATTATTATTTAAAAATGGATTGCACTGTTTTTTTCTTTTTTTTTTTGCTAATTGTGTAGGATTCACCCACACTCCACGTGATATCACACTGGTTGATGTCACACCTAATTCATCATCAAAAAACTGTGTCCTAGGATGAGGTGAAGAAGCCCTGTTTTGATTATATCTGCCAATTTCCCAAAAAGAGATTAGATAGGAATATCTCGACATTCAACAGTTTTTTTATTTAATTTTTTATAGGTGGAACAGATTAAGGACTTTATTTTCGATAGAAATGTATAATATGTATATCTGTGACAAAGCTTCAGTCACAGATCCAAGTTCTCGGTATGAATTATAAAAGAACTTACCTCCTATACTGACAGTCCTAAAACTGCCGTCAAACGAAGATGCGAAGATAATTATAACTCAGTTTTGAATATTGTCTTGGGTACAAGATGTTGATATTTACTTGGGACATTTACCTAATAATTATAGCACACAAACACATGAAAACCATGTTCACTTTTTTCAACAAGATCAAGATTATTTTTCAAGTGAAACCTTTTTTCTGTTCAAGTTATTTTAAATTTTTCGAAAATTTGCGCAAGATTATTTTAGTGTGAGATTGTCTTCTAGAGTTAATTCTAAACACCCTTTTTCCACAAATATTTGTGATAATCTTAAAATGTGATGCCAGAATTACTCAATCCCGAATTCTTCATATTCGTGGGACTCGAACCACACCGACCTCCGAGTTGTGAGTCCACCCGCCTTATGGATCCAGCTACTGGATGGATCTATGGATCCAGCTTATGGATGGATCTAGTGATCCAGCTACTGGATGGATCTATGGATCCAGCTACTGGATGGATCTATGGATCCAGCTACTGGATGGATCTATGGATCCAGCTACTGGATGGATCTATGGATCCAGCTTATGGATGGATCTATGGATCCAGCTTATGGATGGATCTATGGATCCAGCTACTGGATGGATCTATGGATCCAGCTACTGGATGGATCTATGGATCCAGCTTATGGATGGATCTATGGATCCAGCTTATGGATGGATCTATGGATCCAGCTTATGGATGGATCTATGGATCCAGCTACTGAATGGATCTATGGATCCAGCTACTGGATGGATCTATGGATCCAGCTACTGGATGGATCTATGGATCCAGCTACTGGATGGATCTATGGATCCAGCTTATAGATGGATCTATGGATCCAGCTACTGGATGGATCTATGGATCCAGCTACTGGATGGATCTATGGATCCAGCTACTGGATGGATCTATGGATCCAGCTACTGGATGGATCTATGGATCCAGCTTATGGATGGATCTATGGATCCAGCTACTGGATGGATCTATGGATCCAGCTTATGGATGGATCTATGGATCCAGCTACTGGATGGATCTATGGATCCAGCTTATGGATGGATCTATGGATCCACCTTATGGATGGATCTATGGATCCACCTTATGGATGGATCTATGGATCCAGCTACTGGATGGATCTATGGATCCAGCTTATGGATCCAGCTACTGGATGGATCTATGGATCCAGCTACTGGATGGATCTATGGATCCAGCTTATGGATCCAGATCTGGGGTTTGATAAGAAAACGGCGCGATCGCGACACAGGTCTCTCGGTTCAATCTCAGATAGAGCTCCGTCCTGTTCTCCACATAGTCCCCGGTTCTGAACTTATCTCTCCTCCAGTGTGATAATCAGCTGAGCTCACCGTAGCTCCGTCACTCGAGTGATACTCGCCTAATTGTGCATTGGGCCAGGGCTCTAGGTCTCTAGGAATTTCGCCACCTATCACCGCACATCAGAGAGACAAGATAAGCTGACGGCGAACGCTAAATTCCGAGTCGATTTCTCGACAGTGTTGGTGGTGGATAAAAAAAAATAATAAGTGATTGATAAATTGTTGGATTTGTTCCGCGTGCTGATTACCATCCAATTGTTGTTCCTGAGTTTCAAGAAGAAAAAAAAAATATTAGAAAAGAAAATCATTTGCTAATTTTTTTCTCTCGAAATTATCTGTCTGTGATACTATATTTTTAAGAAGTTAATTTTTTTCTATTTTTTGTTGTTGTTCATTAATTTTAAATTTTTGTTCAGTTAAAGTTATTTTAATTTATATTTGTTTTACCTTAAATTAAGAAACACTCATACTCAAATAAGTTCTCTCAAGTGATTAATTTCTAATACCCCTGCCGATTCAGTGACTGAATTTATCTAATATTTCCTCAGGTGTGTAAAAAAAGGTGTCGAAAAAAACCCGGTCTTTCTTTATGTATTCATTTGAATTTAAAATTATCGTTTTTCGTCTGGTATTTTTTTGACAGCGTTTACCAACTGTCCAAAACAATACCAAGTTCTGATAATTAAATTTAAAACATTTTTTTAATACATCCACTCACTATGTACCCAAATACATTTTTGTACACATGTACCTAAATACATTTTTGGGTAGAGAGAAGCAATTTTTTTTTTTAACAAAGAAACAAAATAAACAACCAGCCTTTCACTGGTGGCTTGTAGTAACCTAATAAGCAATTCATGATGTTAATAAGGGTTGGAGATAATATAAAAATAGAGATAATATATTTAAAGAAATATAGTTAGTTTTTAATTTTACTCCACAGTAATAAAATTCAGTTACAGTGCTCCATTTAAAGTGTTCAAGTGGAGACCTTTACATCGACAATATTTTGGCACCCTTTTATTTGAACAGTTTTCACGAAAATGCCCAACTATGTTTTTTATAATTTTGTTTACATTTTTTTCTTTTTCTGTCATAAATATTGTGGTGATCATACGGGTTGTGTTCTATCGCATCCGCCCAGTCAGGGAATAAAACCTCTTGATATGGCAGTCGATTTTTTTTTTTTTTTTACTGTACATAATTATTTTGTAAGAACTTACAGAAATCACGAGAAATAAATTATCATTAAATATTCTAAATCTTGCAAAATCTATGAAATTTTACATCGATCAATACGCATGAATATTACATACATGCAAGGAGCATTGTCAAAGAACATCAAATTTGATTTCAACTTGAAACTGTGCAAAGTGATTCATGGATTTTTTTTTTTTTTTTTTTTTTTTTTTTGGCATTGGTTATTTTCCTTAACATGGGAATTTGCCTTACAGCCAATGTGGTCGTGTTTAAATTTAAAAGTGGTCGGATTAAATGAGATGGATTAATTATCCAAGCACTGAAAGCTTTTGAAAGGAGCGCTGTCGACATTGATTGTGATTTGAGAATTTAACCTGGAAAAAACGAACTTTTTTTGTGCATCTAATGTATGATTTATTTTTCTCTCTATACACCTGCTTATCGAATATTGAATGAACGGAATAATCGACTGAACTGAGAGGCATGGGTTTATTCCGTACTGCTGTAGTATTTGATTGTACAACGCCCAAACATTAGGTATAGTCGCTCAGCTGGTAGGTATGTAGGTATACGACCAGTTGACCAGTCCAGGAGATCTTGGGGCTATATATTGTCTGTCCCGGTATATCTCAGTGGTGAAGGCGGCACTGTGTGAATCCAGAGATTCCAGAGGTCGCGGGTTTGAAACCCAGCTTGGGTTTCACGTCTTGGGTTTACTGCTGGAATAATGGGACTTAAACGTCCTAATCGGGCAGTATAAATAAGTCGATATTATTATTATATAACACATAGGTATTTTAGATTGTTGCTGTGGACAGAGCACAGGTAAAGGTGTGGTGTATATAACTATAAGGTTGAAAAACACCACTTTACTATAATAGAATATAGATAGAGGTAGATAGACTGGCAAAGGTAAAAGGAGGGGGTCAACCTTCCCTCCGCCCGATCTCCCTATCAGCAAACCCTAAGAAGTAACAATATTGAAGTTTATAACAATAAATTTTATAAAAAATATTTTTTTTTGCAAAAACGAACACAATACTTCCGATTTCTAATATTAGAAATTTTTCGGAAGTAAAACGATGGAAAATTCTGGGAGTATATACTTTTTACAATAATTCAATGGCAAATACATAATGCTAAGTTCTTATCAGCATACCTGAGTAGCTTGATCGATAAGGCGGCGGACTTGTAACCTGGAGGTCGTTGGTTCAAGTCCCGGTTTTGACGTAGATTTACCGGAGCGAGTTTAGAGTAGTTGTGATATCACGAAATTACCACAAACAATATGATAACTTGACTTCTCATCATCATACATTATCATCTATTTTGCTGATGATGAGTCTTGATGGTGAATCAGTTGGAATGGCATTCTGCAGGACCAACTCTGTATCGGGAGTTGTTATCTCTTTTACTTATCGTCTTATCTTCCGAAAGTCCCAAATAGATTTTGCTGATTTTTAGCATCCCCGTGTATTGGTGACTGTGCTAGACTTGTGTTGGATCTAGCGCATCAAATATAGTTACTGCGCTAGACTTGTATTGGAAATAATCTAGCCCATGTAATATAGTTACTGCGCTGAAATATAGATTTAGTCAGTGCGCTAGACTTGTATTGGAAATAATATAGCGCAAGAAATAGTTTGAGGTTGTTTACAATGACAATCTTTATAAATGCATTAATTATTCTAGAAATTTGTGATAACTTTCATTGTGTACTAGCTAGGACTTGAGAAAATCCTCTCTTTTTCCTTAGCACTGGCCATGCCTGACTAAGGTTTCCGTTACCTTACACACTGCCGCGCTATCTTTGTGTAGGGCGTTCTCCACACCTCGGGATATATGTGTGACAATAGTATGGATCCGTGATCTGTAGATCGGATCCGACCAATTCTTGGATTTTTTTTTAATTTTTTTTAAATTTATTTTAGTTTTTTTTCAATTTTTGTGGCTCTTTCTAAGGAATACTTCTAAGGAGAGACCTTACTTTTTGTCATTTATTTGATTATGTGATCAAATAATAACAAGACTCTGAGGGTTAGATGGTAGGAAATGCTTTTGAGCATTAACCTCACCTGATGGTTATACATTCCACTAAAAGTAGGCGCACAATTATTCGTAAAACAAGATTTAGTTTTCCATGGGTCTGCGTCAGCGTCGATGGCGCGTTGAATGCACCGGTTCTCGTAGGATCACCGAAATTAAGCAACCTTTAGCGAGGTGAAGACACCTCGTGATGCTGTCTGGCTACTCCAAGCCCCACTCAAACTGCGTGAGGTTATATTTTGAGGTACTGGTTTGTGATTTTCCAGCGAATGGAGGGTAACACCCCCCATCGTTATATGACCATGCAGTTGAAAGCGACGTTAAACCCAAATTAGAAGAAGAAAAAAAATCCTGTGTTTATAATTTGGCTCTCTCTCTATCTTTCCCGCTAATCTCGCTGATATTTCACGCATTTCACAGTCGCTTTCTGATGCTTTGAGCCAAACAGACGCGTGACTCCGTCATAATGGCCGCATCAGTTTTATTACCCTCGCCTAGAACGCTCGATTTTTTATTATTATTATTATTATTATTTATTTATTTATTTATTTTACACACACAATTTCACGCGTAGGTGTTCAGAACAACAACGCTGCCTGTGTATTCGGCGAGATTCTTCGGGTTTTGCGTGTACACAAAAAAAAGAAAACCACAGAAAGAAAAGAAAGAAAAACACAAAAAATGAGAAAGAAGATGTTAATGTGGGGAGAAATTTTGGAAGGGGCCCAAAATAGTGGCTGGCCTGCACAGAATTGTGAAGACACACGTGAAAAATGATTTTCTCTCTCACTTTTTCCTCATGAGAAGTATTTGAGGAGTGTTACATAAGTTTTTTGTGGAATATACATAGACATACCTAGGTGTTTGATTTATTTTGAAGGCTATAGGGAGAATGTAGAAGAATGGAGATCGCTAATTAGCCGACCTCAGTAGCTTGAACGATAAGGTGGCGGATTTGTAACCTTGAGGTCGGTGGTTCAATTCCCGGTTTCATCCTAGATTTAGTAGAGCGAGTTTTAGTAGTTGTGATATCACGAAAGTGATTAACACAAGTATGATAACTAAGTATGCATTGACTTTATCTAGTAGGTCAGGGCCAAAAAGGTTAAAATGTATAGAAATCTAATTCTAAACTTGAAATCATCATCATAACCTTATGGTGGTGATGATTTCAATGATGGCGTCATCGTGAACGATGGTAGCCAGCAAGTGGAGGAATGACTCAGCACTTCTACCACCGTCTTTACAAGGAGGCTAATAATTGATAAGGGCCCCCCAGAACAAATTCAATACTGGTCTCCTCCCTGTGTATAGTCCCCCAGCTAGACTTGAAAGCTTAAACTTGAATTTTCTTTTTTTTAATTCCTTATTGTTCAGTTATACCTACTAGGTTAACTAGGTAATAAACACCTGTATTTATTATTTCTTGTTTCCTCAATGTTCTTAATACACGATTGTGTCCGGGCCAAATGGACCGAATCCGATAGATAGCATATCAGTAGCGTCTGTAAGTTAATATAGGTGAAAGTACATATATAAAATGTACGTATACTCTTATACTATGTATAGTACTCGTATGTATGTCGTAGTCTCATTCATCATGGAATATACTGAGCGCATATGTAGATATTGTAGATATAAATAGTCAAATCAGTAAGAAAGACCGACGGGACGGTCTAAGAGGGTTAGGTGGTAGAAAAAGCTTCGACCATTAACCTTGCTTGGTGGTTACCTGCCACTAAAGAGTGTTATTATTATTATTTAGCCATCGATATAACCACCATAACTGACATGATTTTATTTTTAATCATTGTATATCTATAGCTCAAAAGATTTTTTAAACATGTACATGCTTATCGCTATTGCTACCCACGTCAGCAAATGCGGTTATTGACATTTTAAATTAGGGCCATTCCCGTACACCGGGTTATTGCCTATGGCAATCTCTGACAATCAATAGATGTTTATCCTCCATTCGCTGGGAATCGTACCAGCTACCCACATTAACCTCACCCAGCCTGGGTAGGTCCGGGAATGCCACCCGCACGTGTTCCGAGGGATTATTGTACATACTTAGCGCTATTGAGTAAAGACTGTGAGAGTAAAGCGACTTTTTAGTCTCATTCTTGCAGGATAAACAAAGTATTGTATTGTATTGTATCGTATTGTACTGTACTGTATTGTATTGTGTTGTATATTACCACCCACGTCATCAATCATTAATACCGTCAGATGCATTATCATCAGAAGAATCATCAATAATAAATTTTTACCAAGTGCAGTGGCCCGTGTGCTCTGAGCTTTGACCCCCAGTCTCCTCCCCCTTATCCGGTCTGCTGTTGCTCCGTATGTCTGCCATTCAATTGAAATAATGTAATTTTGATAAAGAAAGTAAAGATAAAATTAAATAGTAAACAAGATGAAAATTCTCGGAGCTCGAGAAGTTGACTTCTAGAATCTGTTTGTAGGGAATATTTCTAGAATCTCTCAGTAAGGAATATTTCTTCAGTAAGGAATATGTTTAAAAGTTCACTTCTAGAAACTCTAAAACAGGAGGAATATTTCTAAAAGTTCACTTCTAGTAACTCTCTCATTAAGGAATTGACTTCTAAAATCTCTCAGTAAGGAATATTTCTAGAAGTTGAATAATTTTAGAATCTGTCAGTAAAGAATACTGGTTTATAGCAGTTGAAAAATATGTATAGTAAATTATTAAACAATATTTTTATTGTATTAATATTTAATTTAATATAATAAAAGTAGTTCAAAGAGGAAAGAAACTGCCAGTGTTCATAATTCATAACATTTCAAATAAATAAATAAAATATTTTAAAAATATAATATCTCTATATATTATAATGTAACGAGTATGTGCGTTTACAATTTATTATAACAACTTCATTGTTGAAATGTTAATTAATGAAACAATTACGCACTATTTCGGTATCTAATAGTAGTGCGTATTGCCTCATTGGATCAGCTCTCAGGGTACAGAGGTTCAACTTTGATTTGAAGGCAATATGTTCATACAGTGTGTTTCATTTAGTATTATTAGATTTACGACTCTTACGAGCAAGTAGTCTAGCTACTCTTACGAGCAAGTAGTCCAGCAACTCTTACTAGCAAGTAGTCTAGCATCTCTTACGAGCAAGTAGTCTAGCAACTCTTACGAGCAAGTAGTCTAACAACTCTTACGAGCAAGTAGTCTAGCATCTCTTACGAGCAAGTAGTCTAGCAACTCGTACGAGCAAGTAGTCTAACAACTCTTACGAGCAAGTAGTCTAGCATCTCTTACGAGCAAGTAGTCTAGTGACTCTTACGAGCAAGTAGCCTAGCATCTCTTACGAGCAAGTAGTCTAGCAACTCTTACGAGCAAGTAGTCTAACAACTCTTACGAGCAAGTAGTCTAGCATCTCTTACGAGCAAGTAGTCTAACAACTCTTACGAGCAAGTAGTCTAGCATCTCTTACGAGCAAGTAGTCTAGCAACTCTTACGAGCAAGTAGTCTAGCAACTCTTACGAGCAAGTAGTCTAGCATCTCTTACGAGCAAGTAGTCTAGCAACTCTTACGAGCAAGTAGTCTAGCAACTCTTACGTGCAAGTAGTCTAGTGACTCTTATGAGCAAGTAGTCTAGCAACTCTTACGATAAAGTGGTCTAGCTACTCTTACAAGCAAGTAGTCTAGCTACTCTTCAGTATCAGTATAAACAGAAAAGTGAGAAGTTGTAATGTACAATTGTACATGAATGTCAGAACATACCGGGACAGCTGTTTCGAGCTTATTTGCTCTCATCAGCAGGTAATAGTTCTGATTATCCATGCCATCAACTAAGCTCTCTATTTTAATCAGTATAACAGAAAAGTGAGAAGTTGTACTCTTACAAGCAAGTAGTCTAGCGACTCTTACGAGCAAGTAGTCAGGACAGGGAGCGTTAAAAAACCGACCGAAAACAACACTTTCTTTACCTTATAGGTAAAAGAAAGCAAAAAGGTTCAATATCAAACATCTCAGGCCAAAAAAATCGTTGGCGCCCTTAACAAGGTTCTTGTTAGGGACCAGCTGTGAAATAGACTGGTGGTCAAGTGGTTAACGCTCTAGTCTGGTGACCCAGGTGGCGTAAGGATCCGTAATTTTTCCTCATTCTTTTGAGTTTGTGACCACATAATAATAAGACTCTGACAGATAGGTGGTAGAAAATGCTCAGAGCATTGACCTCGCGCGGTGGTTATCTTTCACTAAATGGTGTTATTATTATTAAATGTTGAAGTAAGAGTATCGGAATCAACTGCGGAGTTCATTTCTTTCCGCCGAAATTCTCAAAAGTCAGAATTACATTATTATAAAATTAATGTGTTTCTTTGTGTTATTATATCACAATTTTAGTGGGTAGCGCAGAACTACAGGACTTTTCCATATCTTTAATATCCCAATATCTTACTTTACCTATAATTCCGCCACTGGTCGCTGCTAACTTTAAAGCAGCTACCCATTTTTCCTCACGAGGTATGAGTGGACCCCGAACACCCAAGTACAGAGCAGAAAAAATCCTGCCCCGCTGGGGATCGAACCCAGGCATGCGCGGATATAGGGGGGGGCACGGGGGGCACGTGCCCCCCCAGATTTTTTCGGGAAGCGGTGTTTCTCAAATTTCATTATGCCTAATCCCGTAAAAAAAAAAATCTCAATGAGTTAGGGGGGCACGGGCCCCAAAATAATACCCAATTCTAAGACTAATCCCGTAAAAAAAGATCTCAATAAGTTAGGGGGCCACGGGACCCAAAATAATTCCCAATTCTAAGACTAATACCGTTAAAAAAAAAAGATCTCAATGAGTTAGGGGGGCACGGGCACTAAATAATTCCCAATTCTAAGACTAATCCCGTAAAAAAAAGATATCAATAAGTTAGGGGGGCACGGGCCCCAAAATAATTCCCAATTCTAAGACTAATTCCGTTTAAAAAAAGATCTCAATGAGTTAGGGGGGCACGGGCCCTAAATAATTCCCAATTCTAAGACTAATCCCGTAAAAAAAAGATATCAATAAGTTAGGGGTGCACGGGCCCCAAAATAATTCCCAATTCTAAGACTAATCCCGTAAAAAAAATCTAAATAAGTTAGGGGTGCACGGGACCCAAAATAATTCACAATTCTAAGACCAATAAGAAATAACTAAATAATAAAGTTGTCAAATCCACACAGATTGTCCGAGAAACCTGAAATTTTACCTATAGCTCCATTTGGATCAGGGAATATATCTCTATGGTTCAGCTACACGGGGTTATGACAAAAAATGGATGGGTGACACAAAAAAATCACTTTTTTCGACCGAAATGACATTTTTTTTCTTCAAAATTTGTCGTAACGGCTTCACGGCGGCGGCGTATCAACTCAAAAAGTCAAAGTTTTAATTAAGCAAAGGTTCAAGTTTTCATTTGATATATCAATCACAAAATTCTGGTGAGCCGTTCTTGAGCTACGTTGAGTAAGGTCATAAAATGACCCATCCATTTTATGACGTTTTTTGACCTGAATGACATTTTTTCTCGAAATATGTCGTGACAAAATATCAACTCAAAACGAGAATGTTTTTGCAAGGGTTGCAGGCTTCATTTGACACATTGATCGCGAATTTCTGATGATCCATTCTTGAGCTCCAGTAAGGACAAGAAATGGATGGGTGACACGAAAAATATTGACATTTGGTGTGTGTGTGTGTGTGTGTGTGTGTGTGTGTTTGTGTGTGTGTGTGTGTGTGTGTGTGTGTGTGTGTGTGTGTGTGTGTGTGTGTGTGTGTTAGGCTTGCGAAGCGGCGGGTGCAACCCGCTAGTTAGGTATATTGTGCGATCGTGCCCCCCCAGTACAAGAGGGCTATATCCGCGCATGAACCCAGGTCACCGTGCGTGCAATGCCTAGCGCGCTAACTCACTCTGCCACGGTGACTACTCCAACCCATTAGATTATTTTTATTATATCAATCGAGGGTTACACCCTGTATACAAGGCCAGGATTAGCGGAGTAGTTTTTTTTTTCGTTTTTCCAACTCTAAATTGATTTTCTCGTTAATTCGCCTGTGTGGCCTGGTGAGCTTGAATGAAGGATGACAGGTGCTGATAGTGATTATGCTAATGGCTGTAGTACTATCATGAATATACAGGGTGGTCAAACGGTACCTTTCCTATGTGAATATTTATTAACTTGTGAGCAAAGTCATGTGGCAGGGAATGCCTAAGGCACTAACTTCGCCCCGGATTACAAGACAATTGTAAATTTAAATTTTTTACTTTCCTTATCTTATAATAAGGAAAGTATTGTATTCGTCGAAAATTTGACCTACCCAGTTTTTCACATTTCTGGACGAATCATAGCATCAGGATACCAAAAAAGTTGTTTTCAGCCATTGGTCCGTGCGTCTGTGTGTGTGTGTGTGTGTGTGTGTGTCTGTGAACAGGATATCTCGAGAACGGTATGAGCTAGAGACTTGAAATTTGGTATGGAAATTAATTTTATACACCAGACGAACCACGAAACTTTTTGTTAAAATCGGCCGCATCCCTCGGCCGCAGGGCCGCAAATATTAGCCGCAAGCGCCGCTTCTTTGAATTGGTTAAAGATACAAAAAAAGTTGAAGAACAACATTTTATTAGATTAAAAAAATAATAGGGGTCTATTCTGATCATTTTTTTGATATCTTGAACTTTTTGGACCTCGACTCCAATTTACCGGTATTTTGGGGAGACCCGCTTTGACTAACTTTTTTATTATTCATCCTAGATGGGGGTTGTGACATATCAAATTCAATTATTTTAAAGTGCTGATTACGAATTTGGTATTGTTTTTTAGTTATCTGTTACCGTTGAGTCACCAGTGGCGGAATTCGACTCCTTTTTGGGGGAAGGAAAGTCGTGTGATGTTTACACCAGATTTTTTTCTTCTATATTTTATTTTGTAATTATTGTTAATTTTTTATCTCTGTTAATAATTTATTGCTGATTGTTTTGTATAAAAAATTATTTTTCATGAATTATTTTTAAACTTTAAGAAAAGATTAAAATAAATTGCAACTGTGTTACGAAGATTTTTACTTTCCTTATCCTATAATAAGGAAAGTATTTTTTACGTAAGGCTTACAATAATATGTCAGTCAATTTGCTTATACTATAAAACTCATTATCATTGGTTTTTTTTACTTTCCTTATCCTATAATAAGGAAAGTATTGTATTCGTCGAAAATTTGACCTACCCAGCTTTTCACATTTCTGAACGAATCATAGCCTCAGGATACCAAAAAAGTGGTTTTCAGCCATTGGTCCGTGCGTCTGTCTGTGTGTGTGTGTGTCTGTGTGTGTGCCTGTGTGTGTGTGAACAGGATATCTCAAGAACGGTAAGAGCAAGAGACTTGAAAATTGGTATGGTAATTAATTTTATACACCAGACGAACCATGAAACTTTTGGTTGAAATTTATTTTTGATCACTGTGTAGGACTAAATTTTGAGTAGGACTGAATTCCCCTAAGCCTTGCAAGTTAGACTATTAGAAAATCATTTTTCGGTATTACAAATGTACTTACAACAGATGAGAATATTTTACATATAGGAAAGTACTTTTTGACCCCCCTGTACTACCTAAAATACCTACTTATATTGATTATTCTGATAATGATGTTACTCAATAATAATAATAACAGCTTATAAATGTAATTCTATCAATCAACAATAGGTACTAGGACTGGTACGAGTGAAGACTTTAGACTTAACAATCTTCTCTTTTTTTTTGGTGATGGCGGCGAAATAATTTTCGAAATATGTCTACTTAGAAAATTATACAAAAATGATAACTTATATGTACAAGTACATACATGATAACTAAAAAAAATTCACAGCTTGTTTTTCCGAAATTGTAACTAAATTATACGATGGTGAAATATGCACCATTGAAGCTATGGTGTAGTTTGCTTGAATGAATTATGCTTGTAGGTAATCTCCTTCTGAATGCTTCCTAATTAGGTTAATTGAAAACATGTACATAAATGTACAATATTGTACATGTTGTTATTTTTGTAATCAGCTGGGCTACAGCTGGGGGGAGTGATGGTCTCCAGCCAAACTCAAGAGAAAAGCTGACTCGTTCTACGCCCCATATCTCTATGTGTGATGAACCATCGTGAGAACTTGGACTTTTTCTTTATAAGCCATCAAACCCTGGGGAAACTACAAGCTAGCCTTGCTTGTTAGGGTTGGCTAGTCTGTTCTCAGTTTATAGTCCTCTAGCGAGACATATATTGTACATAGCTCGTGTGTGGTGGTGTAGTAAAATTACTATGTACATAGTAATTATTATGTACATAGTAATTATATTATAAATCTTCCTCCCCTTCTTCACCTGTACACTTTAGAAATGTGCTTGTAGTGTCATAGATAGATATAGTCAGACATCAAAGCTCTAACAACTGCCTATATTATATCTATGAACACTCCACTTCTTCTTCTTTCACTTTGCCTTTTCTGAAACCTACTTGGGGTCGGCATTGTTCAACCTCATGGTTAAGGTTGGTTAGTTGTGACATAGTTTTACGGCTAGATGCCCTTCCTAACGTCAACGAATCTATTTGATTTAACGTCCTCCATTCGCTAGGAATCGCACCAGCTACACCCGCATTAACCTCACCCAGCCTGGGTAGAGCCGGAAATGCCAGCCTCAAGTGTTCGTTGGGAACTCACAAGTACCCGACCTAGTTTCACTACCGCAGACATAACGCTTGTATTTCTCTTACTACTGATACATGTGCTATGTTTAGCAATTAGATAATCTCAAGTCCATAACATGCAATGTCCTCACTTAGTATGTCTATACTAGTGTATACATGTAGGTACTCATTCCATTAGTTAGATAATCCACACAATATCCGAATAATTAGGTGAGAATGGAAAATTTGTTTTTAACACTCGTGATAGGGAATAAATCATGTCTCGTTAACTAGTATGGTCGACACTTGAAAGGGAAAAATCATGTATCGTTGACGAGAATGGTCGACACTTAAAAATGGCGGAGTGAGTGAAAGTTATTCTCATCTAATCTATGGGTTTGATTTTCCTTTTGCAGACATTTCAGTTGGTAAAACCCCCGTCGTGATATGACCATGCAGTTGAAAGCGACGTTAGAACAAAAAAAAAAAAAATACAATACTTTCCTTATTATAGGATAAGCAAAGGAAAAAATGGAGCATTTGTAATCAGACAATTTTATCCAAAAATTACGCCCTAGTCGGGATTAGAACTTGGAACTATTGGCTCAAAAAGAATCGCAATCGTTCACCATATCTCTACTGCGGCCGCGCGCGGCGCAGCGATGGGCTGTTGATTCAATTTAAACAGTCAGTCAAGAACGTAAACAAAAAAAAGAAGAAAATACGTAATTATAAAGCTTTTTAGTAGGGTTTGGTAGGTCATCAATTTTTTTTCTTCAAAATTTCAAAACCAAATTTACCAGATAAAAAGTTGTCATATTTCTCTGAATCATTTTCGTGATATCACAACCACTCAAACTCGCTTTACTAAATGTACGCTGAATCCGGGACTTGAACCACCGACCTTCAGGTTAGAAGTCCGCCGTTTGATCGATCAAGCTACTGAGGTCGGTAAATTTACCAGATAATTAAAAATAATAATAAGAGCCACTCTCTCGCCATTTCGCCTCGTGTGCCTCCGAATCACTGCTTTCGAATTGCATTTCCACGCTCGCGGATTCAAATAATTGCAGCTCACTGCACCATGGCCGCAAAACATTAGCGTGCATATTATCTCATTTCGAATTTCGCAATTTTTCGCGAAATGCAACGTGCACTTTTTTTTCTAGACAATTCTCCAATTTTCGCCAACATTTGGACCGGCAGCATCAATGAAGTAAACGCGGATTTGTTTGCCAAATGGGATATATGTTGTTGCGCTTCAGTATATGTAGTGTTTTGTTTGATATGCTCTAGCTTAGGACTATAGGGAGCACTTATGTTCTGAGCACAAGGTGTAGTGTGTTGTTTGATATGCTCTAGCTTGGGACTATAGGGAGCACTTATGTTCTGAGCACAAGGTGTAGTGTGTTGTTTGATATGCTCTAGCTTATGACTATAGATAGCACTTATGTTCTGAGCACAAGGGGTAGTGTGTTGTTTGATATGCTCTAGCTTAGGACTATGGGGGGCACTTATGTGCATTTACTTGTTTATCGCTTCTATTCAACCACCGATAAGGGTTACTCGTCTAAAAATTACGACCATTCCATAAAATTACGACCCTCCACTCGGTGAAAGTCCAATGAACGGCCCTTGTGGAAAAAAAATACACTGCCAATTTTATTATGGACACAATACTTCCTCGTGATTGTTTCACTTTCTATGTATACACGTGGTAATTTAGAGATTTTATACTAAATCACTTTCATCTCCAAAACCGCTTTATCGATTTTCTTTAAACTTCTTTTAATTGGTTAAATACCGTTTTTTCTACATTCTAAATTGTATAAAAAATTCTGTATCGGCAAGTCGTGGACCTTATTTTTGGACTTTTTTGTCCAAAATAACAGACCGACAAACAGACACAAACCCAAAGTTCCTCTGGAGGTTATGAAACGTCCAGAAATATGAAATCAGAATAATTGAAATCAGAGCAAAAAAATATATTTCTTTTTACAAAAAACGAACTCAAGGGTTGGGTAGAAGAGATTGCCAAAGGCGATAACCCCACCCTTTAGTTGGGACATATATGTATTTATCTATTTCTTTTTTCTTCATTTTTTCCCTTTTTACTTCTTTTCATATGGTATATTAATTTGTACTTATATCTGTGTTTCATATATGTATAATAATATGTCCTTTTTAATAAATTGTAAAATAATAATAATATAAATGATAATAACACAATACGTATATTAGTAAGCATCAGTTATATTTCAAGTGTTTACAAACAATAAACTGATTAGTTTTATAATCATGTAGGTTACGAAAACTAGCACATAGGAAATTCCGGACTTGATTAGGGTTTTGTAAATAGAGCGTCCCAGCTTGGTGAGTGAGATTGTGCTAGAACAGTAGCTTCTGTTTATGGCTACGCGAAAGGCTCTGAGCACTTAAACCTGTATTTATGAATGCTGTCGAATCTGACAGGATCTGGCAACAGGGAAAATTCGGTGCTAGTGGTTCTACTGTCTTTTCCCCACTTAAGTACCTCCAAAAAAAGACAGTAAAACCATTACCAAACTCAAATTAATGAGGAAGAATTTATGCATGAGGTGGAATTCGAACCACTGAATTACCAGACTAGCGCTTTAAACAATTGACTACCAGTGCACAATTGGTTTCCTTAGGACTTCTAATCAGAACCTTCTAACAAATAATGAAGACACACACTTGTACTTATCTATTATATGTACAATCGTACATATTGTACCTAATGAAATAATCACACCCCGCGTTTATTTACTCAATGAATTCTCATCTCACTGGTTTTTATTTATTTTATTGTATTTTCCGTGGAAAGTAAAATAATTATCGTAATTAACAAGTGCGAGAACGGTTGGTTCTCAGCCGAATAATTGGGCGATATTTTCTCAACGAGTTTCTTCTGGAGCAGGTTTTGACTCGTCAGAATCTCTTACGAGATAGATAGGCCTGGATCAGGTCATGGGTGCCAGCCTGTATTGAAAACCGGCTCCCCGGGTCTGGTTTTCCTCGTGTAGCAGAGAGGTATCTTGTGGTTTATACTTCGTTATTCGCATGAGGGATAGGTAGTCTTTGGTAATTATTACTTAAAAAAATTATTGAACTATAACACAAACACTTCATTCAGTGAATTTGTGAGGGGGAATGAGCCGGCAATGCTGGCTGCATTCCCCCTCTGAATGGCCAGGCTTAGAAAAGTCTTTGGTCTTTGGTAGGTGCGATAGAGATAGGTACCCACTCCATAGGAATAGTCTTTGGTAGGTAGTTAAAAAAAAAAAGATTGGTTCTTTTTTTTATATTTCGTTGCCATGAAACAAGAACTACTGTAGAAGCTTGTGGGCTGTGTTGTATAGCTTGCCCATCCCGTAGTAGGTATATATTCCCTCTGATGGGCGAGAAGAGACATAATACTTCCCGTTTTGAGGCTGGGTCGCTAAGGTGTCCCTTACAAACAACTGTAACCAAATTTTGAATATTACAAATATTTGTCGGCGCGAGGGTTCGAACCCGAGACCTTCCGAGTGGAACACGAGTGCTTAAACACTGAGTCATTCGTGCGCTTTTTTCATTTATTTAGGTACTCATTTAATTGAGTGTGTCCACATAATATGGTTTTTTTTTTAAATAATAATAATAATAATATCGCCTTATTTAGACTGCCCGATTTAGACTATTAAAGTCCCATTATTCCAGCAGTAAGCCCAAGACGTATTATTAAGTGGTAAAAATCCCAAATGAGAGGATAACTTGTCGTGGCCCGGCTGGGTTTCGAACCCACGACCTGTGGAATATCTGGATTCACAGAGTGCCGCCTTTACCACTGAGCTACCGGGACAGACAGATGGTTGAACCTGGATATAATAGAAAACTCTCAGGTCCCTGCGTGCACTTATTATGTGTAATAGAGAATTGACTATAAAATTATAATAATAATATTCGCGACGTGTTTATTAGCGCCGTCAGTCGTCAGCCCCCTTCTCAAATGTGCAACAACGAGCTTGATAATTTTATTTCGTCACCATATTTCATCATTCTTTTGTCACTTTTAATGATACATCACAGATGACCCCTGATGCACTCAACCGGAGTACTGAGTCTTTTCTACAATTATTGCATTAATTATTTAATAATAATAAAAATATACTTCTTTTTTTCATCTCTTCGCTCTTGAAAATCCACCCACGTTCAATATTTTTTAAATTATTATTATTTACATTTTTTTTTTTTTTTTTTTCAACGTACAATATTATTTCACTTTCTCTCGCTCTTTTACTTTCGAAATCTGCCTGGCGTCCCCTTGTGTGAGTGTGTATGCATTTCATTTATGTTTTACCGTCGTCAGCACAAAGTCAACTCAATAGCGCGCTTGGTTTTTGGCACTACTTCATGGACGTATGTTTTCGCCTTGAGGTATTATTACTGTAATTATTATAATGTGATTATTATTATTATGATTATTGTCATTTTCATCTTTAGAAAAATCATTTTTTTTTAAGTTGTAATCGGCAGACAAACACACACACATTATGAAGAAGATGTAATTCTTGTGTGTTACATGAAATCTTTGAAGAAAAATATTTTTTTGAAGGTTATTTATGATCTTCAGAGACCACATTGCTTGCCTTCGTAATGGGTTTTTTGTATTTTCTTTGAATTCCTTCCTTTGTTTGGACAAGGGGGAGGTCTATTCTGTTATAGTTTCTTGCTTTCGAAATTTATCATTTTGGATTTAAGGGCAAGAAATTCCAGTGGGCGAAAAAAGATGTCCGAAAATTTCGCCACGGTCGCGGGTTCAAACCCAAAATTTTCGGATCAATAGGTTTAGTTATTTACCGTTTGGCCCCTGATATCGGCCTCTTAGCCCTCCCTCTTAACTATCTTAACTTTTGCTGAAAATAATCCTTGCACTACCTCGCCGTAAATGATTTTTTGGTAAAAATAAACAATATCGCCTTATTTATACCGCCCAACCGAGACTAATGAGTCCCATTATTCCAGCTGTAAGCCGAAGACGTGTTATTTTGTGGTCAAAATCCCGAATGAGCGGGTCACTTGTCGTGTCCCAGCTGGGTTTTGACCTTGCGACCTTTGGTTTTCCAGACCGATGTCTTCACTACCGGGACCGATTATTGATGGGGCCTTGAACATTTGTCAGACTCATTTTTAAAAAAAATGTATGAAGCCTTTGTGATACTAAAATTTTCGTTTCTCTGAACTATAGACAGACACTCCAGAATATCTTTTTCGATTTCTCGAAGATGACAAAAAGAAAGGAAGTTTTCGTCTAATGGTGATGTATGGAACAATAGGGTACATTTCAATTACATACATACCTAATTATTATTGTTATTATTATTTTATACTTTATTAATAAGGACATTATATACAAACAGAAAATTACAAATTAATATACAAAATTGAAAACAATATAAGGAGAGAAAAAAAAAAATCAGAAGAAACTGAGAAAAAATTAATAAAATATATACAGATGTCCTTACTTGAAGGCGGGGTTATTGCCTTTTGGCAAACTCTCCCCCCAATCCTTATCTCTTGCACCCAATTCTTATAAAGGCTACTAAGACGAATTTGTTACGTAACTGTTGTGTTGCGCAGTACCGTGATCTGTCTCACTCCGTCTGAATTTTTGTGAGTCGCGTGACACAGATGTTGGAGCTTACATAATTCACTCCTTTGAAATGTTTCACTAAGCGTGCCTTTATTATGGCAATCGGCAATATGACCGAGTGCAATATCCTCTCTTCTCTCATCAATATACCTCAGTTGTTGTGTGTACAATCCTGTTTTTTTTTTTTTTTTTTTTTTTTTTTTTTTCTGGCATTGGGCGACAAGGCCATTCCATACAGACATAAAATTTTATTTTACATTTCAGGAATAAGATATGGAATGATCAAATAATGAGGGGTAAAAAACTGATAAAAAAGAGTAATTATTATGTATCGTATTATATAACCATTCAGTATACAAAAATATATATTAACTAAAAAAGATGAACTAAATGGTATGTTATAACAATTTTAATTCTGCTGTAAATCATCTAATCACATTATTAATATATGTAAACTTTTCTACCTGATTTTAACTGAGCTGCTTATTTACACTTATTTTTTTTTTATTATTTTTTTTTTTCTCTCTTTTAATAAGATTTTACTGTTGCGTTCAGAATAAAATTAACATCTTTTCAGCAACTAGGGTGATTGATAAATGACTAGAGATTTTAAGATGTATAGTGGTGCACTGTATGCTAGCTACTAATGTTGGTTTGAATAGTATTGATGGTTAGCTAAGTTGGTGAAAAGATGTACATTATACATAAATAAGTGATGAGTTACAAATACTTAATTTAAAATGCATGTTAGAAACGCACCTCTGAGTCTAAATCGGCATCTCCTTTCTTTCTGTTCACAGCGGAATCGAGCAGCCCAACCAAATATTCTCCCTGTGCCAACTACCCAAAGCCGCATCTACCAAGACATCCCCGCCTGTCGCCGCCGCAGCCTTCAGCAAGCCAGTTGTCGCCGGGCCAGCGGACCTGGTGCCCATTCCATCGGTCGCAGCCAAACCGCAGCCAGCGTTCAAACCAACCGCGCGCGTCGTTCCCTCAGCGGTTGCCAAACCAGCGGTCGCTACTGGACCGTCCACGCCGCTCGCAGCGCCCTTGGAGAAGATTCTCCCTCTGCCCGCGGGCATTACGATTCCCAAGGTCACGTCGTTTGCGTCGCTTCTGACGCCGCTGCCGCCGCAGAACACGACCGTGCCGAACGTGCAGAGGCCACAGCAGAACTGCACTCTAGCGGATCAAAACGGAACTATAGCGAGGTCTCTAGCGGAGCCCGTCAGAGCTAGCGCCGCGACCCTAGCGGATCAGCGCGGAACTAGCGCGACTGTGACGCCCCTCGCGGCGACGGACTGCACGAAACTTGTCGTGTCCGATCCCAACTCCGTGGCGGCCAAGTTCTTCTCGACCGTTCAGTTGGAGAGTCCGCTCGTGCGCGCTCTGATCGCGGAGAGCAATGTGCTAGCCCAGCCCGCGCCCCCGCCCCCGCCCGCGCGACCCCAAGCCGCCACGGCCAAGATATTCGCCCCTCGCACAGAGGAGATGAACACGGGCTACCTGACCTTCGCGGACGACAACACCGGCATCACAAGTGAGTGGGGAGTGGTGGTTCTATGTTTTCAATAACTAGTTTAAAGCCCTATTTTTCTTTCTAACCAAAGTTAACCAAACGGGAATAAAATGAATCAAACTGGAAGCAAGTCATTTTTCTTTTGGAAGAGGAAAAATTTCCACTTCCAAAGTTAACCAAAGTGGAAGTAAAAAATTCTTGCTTCCAGTTCTTTTATAGGTTGAGTCCATGGTTTATCTTTAAAGTAACCAAACGCATTTTTCTTTTACGAATGACCTTGGAATAAAATGGAAATATTTGGAAGAAACCTAACCAGGAAATTTTTTTTGGTTAGAAAGAAAAATACGACTTATATGGTGCTAGCTAGATCATGGGTTGGATGGTAGAGATGATTGCCTTAAGCAATTATCCCGCCCTTAATGATTTATGTAAGTAAATTTCAATAAATAATAATAATAATATCGCCTTATTTATACTGCCCGATTAGGACTATTCAAGTGTCATCATTCCAGCAGTAAGCCCAAGACATATTATTATGTGGTAAAAATCCCAAATGGGAGGTCAACTTGTTATGTCCCCGATGGGTTTCGAACCCACGACCTCTGGAATCGCTGGATTCACAGAGTGCCGCCTTTACCACTGAGCTACCGGGACAGACAGACAATAAAAGCTTACTACTACTACTAGTCGATGAAATGATTATGTAGTTGAGCCTGGATATGAGAGAACTCCAGTGATCGGATATTCTTTCTCTTATAAAGAGCTTATTTTCTCTTATATAACGTTAAATTTGACCTGGAAATTGTTCTCTTTTTATTAAGTTTTCTCTTGTAAACAAGTTTTACTGTGTCACCTTATTTGCACTGCCCGACTTAGTCTAATGAGTATTTTAGCAGTTAGATCAATACGTATTATTATGTGGTCCTTTTTGGGAGGATAACATTTGTCACTGCCGGGCTGGGTTTTGAACCCGCGACTTCTGTATAACCGACACTCTGACCACTGTGAAAGAAGGAAGGTAAAATTTATTTCATTTTTAAAAAGTCAAAAAATAATAAAAGTAAATATTTTGTTTTAATGTACAACACAACATTACATACTATATAATTGTAGTATATACTGTACATAAATCGTGAAAGGTCAGGTTTATGACGTAATAGCTTTCTCTTTCATTCACGGAAAATGGGCGCTCGCAGGCAGCAAAATTAGAAACATCAATTTAATTCGTAAATGTCACTTCCATTGTTGCTCATAACTGAAAAATGCAGAAGGAAGGTACTGAAAAATGCAGACGGTTTATATACTGCACTTACGTAGTATGTAATGTCGACAGAGGACAGAAGCTAGATGGGTAAAATACTCTACTAAGTGGTTAACGCGCTAGTCTGGTAATCCAGGTAGCGTATCCGTTGGTTCGAATCCCGCCCAATGCATGAATTTTCCTCATTAATTTGAGTTTGAGACCACGCATAATAATAAGACTCTGAGAGTTAGGTGGTAGGAAATGCTTTGAGCATTAACCTCGCCTGGTGGTTGGTTACCTTCCACTAAGGAGTGTTATTACTATTATAACATATTTGCTAACTAATGGGTGGGGTCATTGCCTATAACAATCTCTTCCACCCAACGCTTAATATACATCACCTAATTAACGGTTCTGGCGGGGTATCAAGTCTATTTGTACGCTATTCCATTTCTATTCTCCCCATCCAATCAACGGGCCTGATGGTTAGTTATCAAACTAGGTTTCTCTATCGATTCACCTGACAATGTTATTCCCTCCCAATGTCTTCTCTCTCCCTATTTTGCCTCCCTCCCAATCCTTATTAAACTTTACATCATTCACTCTTCTTCTCTCACTGTTTTCTCATCTCTCTCTCCCTCTCCCTCTCCTCTCTCTCTCTCTCTCTCTCTCTCTCTCTCTCTCTCTCTCTCTCTCTCTCTCTCTCTCCCTCCCTCCCTCCCTCCCTCCTTAGCTCTTTCATTCTCTCCCTCCCTAGCTCTCACTTCCTCCCTCCCTCTATATATCTCTTTCTCTTCCTCTCCTATTGCTATCTTCTCTGCTTCTCCCTTCACAATCCGCTTACTATTATTCTGTTTTTGGATAATTTCTATTATTTACCTCCTCACTATTAACTAAACTCTGTTCTCCCCCCCTTCGTCCTCTGTGTAGCTGGTATACATTATGTACAATTGTACATGCTAACAGACAGCTTAATATGTTAGTAATAGGTACCTACTTATTGTAGTGACTGTTATTCTATTGTGACTGCTGCCATTCACGTGAACTCAGACTTTCTATTTTCATTATTAATTTGTGATTTGTAAAAAGTTGTTCTTTGCAAAAGTATATAGGCACTTGAGTACTTGGATATTTTTTTAGTTTATTGGTTTATTTTCTAGTCTTATAACGATGTATCTTTGTTTTCTGTGATTTGTAAAAGCGGTTCATTCATTGGAAATTTTTCATTAATAATTTTACAACAAAAACATAATAATTTTTTTGTTTAATGTTACAACAACAACAAAAAATATAAATAGTAACGAAGTGACCATTTTCGTATGGATTTTTCTAACTCGTGTGTTCTTCAGGATACGATATTGACAGCAGACGAGAATCGAACCCGGGACTCACAGTTTCAAACTTTTTTTTAACAATTTCCATCACTAAAGTGGTAGGTTATATTTGACAAGAAATACAATCATATAAATTATATGCTCAGATATGCTAATATTTGAAAAATATTGCCTACCAATGCCAAAAAAAACTAATTATGGAGTGCATTGATTTACAGCCAACCTCAAGTAGGGGGTTGGGAAAAGGGCGCAAAGTAAATTCAATTCATATATTTATTGTGTTGTTTAACATAAAATTATACACAATTTACAAAATATAAAATTAATTTTTTATTCTACACATACAATGTACCTAAAACTTAAAAAAACAATAACATAATTTATTCTAACTAATTACTAAGTAAAGAGTGGAGTGCAAGAAAGTGCAAGTAAAAGAAGAGTGGAGTGCATTCAAAGGAAATAATTTATTATCAAGCACTACGCCAGTTTTGTAACGCCAAGAAAAATTACCTAGACCTTGTACCAAATAGAAATCGAAGCCTATCGCTTATTTATTCTAACTAATTACTAATTTAAGAGTGGAGTGCAAGAAAGTGCAAGTAAAAGAAGAGTGGAGTGCATTCAAAGGAAATAATTTATTATCAAGCACAACGCCAGTTTTGTAACGCCAAGAAAAATTACCTAGACCTTGTACCAAATAGAAATCGAAGCCTATCGCTTCCTAGTAAATAGTTACCTACCTATTTATTATATAAATTAGGAAGATATATACAATACTAACTTAGAGAATATAATATATTATCGATTCTGATAAGACACACAAATTGCGTACACGATAAGAACAGTCGTCTTTTTGGACTGAAAATGATTGATAAACAAAAATATGGTGAATTTTCCGACACTCTCTGAGATTATCAAACCGTGAGATAAGGTTTTGTATAGTAGGCCACACCGTTTGACGCTCAATCAGCTACCGAATTGAGAAATCTTCCAATATTGCACTCGTTAGTAACACTTGAATATAATATCTATTGTGAAAAAAGACACTGATATTATTGAGGTCTGCCGAGTAATCCGTTGATTAAGTCCGATTATTGTGAGATTTGTTGCAGTTGGATGTCTGAGATAAAGTCTTTACCTTTATACAATTGAATCAGGATTCATTTTATTAATTATGATTATTTTTTCAATGCTCCATTTTTTTGTTGTGCGATTATTTATTTCATTAAGATAACTGAACATATTATTTCAGCCCATTTCCGTCTCTTTTTGGTTTAACGTCGCTTTAACTACATATCACGACAGGAGTTTTTACCCTCCATTGGCTGGATGGAGCGGTATAAATCCATAAAGATTAAGGGCGGAATTAATAGACGTTTTTATAATACCTCTGTGGCGCTAAGTCACCGATTACGTACTATGTAAGATAGGGAAAACCGACGCTTAGAAATGACTTAAGTTATTGATGTTGTCTAATAATTCCGTCCTAAATGAACAATTTAATTTAAAAAATATTTAACCCTTTGACTCCTCTCTTTCTGTTGTGCAGTGTTGAAACATGAGCCCGAAGATTTAACCCATTTGGCGCCGACGGCCGGAGACGCGTGCATTCCTCTCGAGGACACCTCGGAACTGCTCATGGGCGATCTCCTGGACGAGTTCATTCTGCCCGACAACTACTGCCCTCTGCTGAGCGACGCCTGCGACACGAAGCCCATGGGCGGCGACATGTCGCCCGGCAGCCACTCGTTCTACACGTACCGGGACGACAGGTCCCTGTCGCCAGACGCTCTGACACATGTAAGTCTCGAAACGAGGATCATCTTAGAAGCCAAATAAAAATGGCTTAGGATGGGTCCTCTGTATATATATATATAAAAAAAAAATATTAAAAATAAAACAAATGATTTATTATTATTATTTAAAAAAAATAAAAATTATTCAACGCAAGAATATACATAAACTAGCCGTTAGCCCGTGCTTTGCAACGGGACTAAATTTCAAATTTACTAAGGCATGGCCGTACTGCTGGACAGCAATGCCTTTTTGAACTTTTTATATTTTTTCTAGACAAAGCGGTAATGGTTTTGGGGGGGGGGTCAATTCTGAGACATTTTTCGCTATCTCTTACCTACCGTTTTGGCTAAACAACTGCGGACAAACAAACAAACATAGGTAGGTAGGTAGGTAGTCCTTTTTTCTTTTTTATTTATAGAGATATGTATATTCTTTACATTTTCGAAACAAAATTTCAATTCAAATACTTGATGAAGTCGGGATGTTAAGTGGCAGAGAATGGCTTAAGGCATTAACTTCGCCACGGATTACAAGACAATTGCACATTTAAATTTAAGTATTTTTTTTTATACCTTATTTTGTAAATATTGTTCATTTTTTATTATCTCTGTTAATAATTTATTGTTGTTTGTCTTGTATAAATAAATAAATAACTAATCCACTATTTTTTTTCTTACAAGAGTAAAAACTAGATACATTGACGAAAAATAAATATTTAAGGAGATATTGCAGAATAGTTCAGTGGTTAAGCAATCGCTTGCCATGCCGAAGGTCCCAGGTTCGACAAAAAATTTGGTTACAGTTGTTTGTAACGGATACCTTCCGGTGCGCTCGTGTTGATCCAGCACCTAAATGGGAAGTTGGGAAGTATTTATTTATTTAGACTGTCAGCGCAAGACAGGTACTGTATCACTTCTCGCTCATCAAAGGGGAGGGTGCATACTATAAGATAGGTAGCCAAAAGCGTCGACAGTAGCTCTTGTTTCATGGCTACAAAATAAAAAAAAGGCTGTGAAACACTTAAAGAAAGAAAATGATTGATCGATCTTTTGGTCGGTCGAAAGTTATTGAGCTGGAGAAATAGAAACCAAATTATGAGAAAATCGTTGGTTTTTGTTGGTTTGAACGTCGCTTTCTATTGCATGGTCATATTACGACGGGGGTTTCACCTTCCATTCGCTGGAAACTCACAAGCCCGCTTCTCAAATTCACCTCAGTCATCCTGAGTGGGGTTGGAAATTGCCAGCATCACGAGGGTTATTATTCCCAGTCCCCACTCAGGCTGTGAGGTTAAATTAAGTTTTCACCCTCTCAGTGATTTTACTTTCCTTTCTCTATAATAAGGAAAGTATTGTATTCGTCGAAAATTTGACCTACCCAGTTTTTCACATTTCTGGACGAATCATAGCCTCAGGATACCAAAAAAGTTGTTTTCAGCCATTGGTCCGTGCGTCTGTCTGTGTGTGTGTGTGTGTGTGTGTGTGTGTGTGTGTGTGTGTGTAAACAGGATATCTCGAGAACGGTAAGAGCTAAAGGCTTTAAATTTGGTATGGAAATTAATTACATACACCAGACGAACCACGAAACTTTTGGTTGAAATCGGCCGCAAGATGCGGCCGCACGGCCGCAAATATTGGCCGCAACCGCTGCTTCTTTGAATTGGTTAAAGATACAAAAAAAAAGTTAAAGAACAACATTTTCTCGGATTTAAAAAAAAAAATAGGGGTTTACTCTGATCATTTTTTTGATATCTTGAACTTTTTGGAACCCGGCCCCAATTTACCGGTATTTTGTGGGTACCCCGCTTGGACTAACTTTTTTATTATTCACCCTAGATGGGGGTTGCGACATAATCAAATCCAATGATTTTGAGGTGCTAATTACGAATTTGGCACTGATTTTTAACTATCTGTTACCGTTGAGTCACCAGCGGCGGATTTCGACTTATTTTTGGGGGATAAGGAAAGTCGTGTGATGTTTTACACCAGATTTTTTTTTCTTCTTAAGCACTCATCACAGTAAAACTACAAACACTAAATACGGCCTTGATACTAAGAATACGATTTGATGGAAACATACCGCGGACATGAGTTACCATACGTCTCTGATTTGAGGTCCACTCTCCATGCACTGACCTTGTTAAACAATTAGGATACTAACTCATAACTAAGATGTGTGTGATGGCCGCCCTGTGACAATGTGACAGAGATGTAAAGAAGTAGAGTTAGCGTGTAAGAACAAACAACGCCATTATACGTTTGTCAGAATAAATTAGAAACGTTACGTCAAAATTTCTTAAGTCTCTTTGGCTATAAGGGTTGGGTGGAAGAGATCGCCACAGGCAATAACCTCGCCCTTTAGTTAGGACATTATTATTTTCTTCCTTATTTATTTTCAAAACTTACATTGTTGTTGTTGTAGCTACAGCTGGAGGGGTGAGTGATGGTCTCCAGCCAACTTTATTTCAAAGTTGGCTCGTCTGAACCACATATTTCGATGTGCGATCAACCATTATGAGGACTTGGACTTTTCTTTATAAGCCATTAAACCCATAGGACTCTGCAAGCTAGCTAGCCTTATAGTCCTCTAGCGTATACTTTGTCCTTCTAAAAGCTTGATATAATAATAATAATACTAGGCTCGCGTTCCTACTTTCGGATCCTCTTGTCTCGGGTTCGATTCCTGTCTCGGGGAAATATTGAATGGTTTGACTTCTTTTCCTTCTTTTTTGGGGACGAGAGTTTTTTTTTTCCATTTTTCGATACAAAATCTCTCGTCATGTCTCGTCTCGTATTTCTAGACGAGACGAGACAAAATCTAAGGGCGCCATTAGTAGACGTTTTTGTTGTACCCCTGTGGCGCTAACGTCCAACGTTTTCTGCTAAACTGCCCAGCTTGCTGGCTGCGTGTCTTCTCTGAATGGCTATGGACAATTTCTACAAAAGATAAAATTCAGCCATCCTTCAGCGGAAAGTGCGATTAATTTCTGAGCAACAACATTGACAAAGTCCTTGTATTCCTTGCTTCAAGGACCTAAAGGATTGGGTGGAAAGCAGTGCCGGATTAAGGCTGCGCGGGGCCCTTGGCAATTTCAAGGCGCGGGGCCCCAAAATTGTACTGAGTTTACTCTAAAATACTATTTTTAGAACCTTGAAATCGAAGCCAAGTGTCCTGAGCACCAATTCATAATAGTATCCAAAACGACGTTTATAACACCGAAGGCAACATTTTTTCCGAATAATAGTAGAAATATCTAAATAATTATATATTATGAAATGAATATGTGTAGAAAGATGTCATTAGGTAAGATGTGTAGAAATTGAAAAATAATCCAAAACATCAAGATAAGTAAATTTGACGGCGCCGCAGGCGAAATTTTTGCAAAGTTATGGGGTAAAGTACTCGGAAAATATACACAAAAAGATATCTTAAAAAATTATTAAAAGCGCCGCAGGCGACTACAATGACTTCTTACTACAATCTTCTTCTTACTCTTTATCCAAAAGTACCTATAGTGTAAGATTTTAAAAAACCCATAATACCTAGTGTGAGCTTTTTAAAAAACTCATAATATCTAGTGTAAGCTGCTCAAGCGCGGGGCCCCCTAAAGCGCGGGGCCCTTGGCATCTGCCAAATCCGCCATATGGGTAATCCGGCACTGGGTGGAAGAGATTGCCATAGGCAATAACCCCGCCCTTTAGTTAGGACATTTGTTTTTATATATTTTCAATTCATTTTCATTTTTATTGTATATGTTGCAGGCCAAACTGTTTTTCAGGCTGAACTAGTATATCCTAGGACGAACTAGTTTAGCCTAAGGGCATTTGGATAAACTAGTTTATCCTAGGCCAAAGTAGGTTATCCTAACGCACTTAGGATAAACTAGATTTTCCGGATTGAAATGTTTATAATTCAGTCCGAACTAGTTTGTCCTAGGACAAACTAGTTTATCCTAGGCACAACTGATTTTCAAATAAAATAATAACAAAAAAGTTAAATGCACAAGATAAGTAAGTGTTGTTTTATTGATCCTGGGCAAAACTGAATAAAATAATGAATTAAAATAAAGTTAAGTGCACGTAGAAGAAGTCTATTTGATTTTTAACGATCAAGTAACTGACGAACATCATGACACTGAGAACCTTGCATCCGAGCGTATTGAAAAGAGCTCAAAAGAATTTGGAGAAACAAGCTAAAAGGATGAAGTCGTCCTCTGATAAGTTACACCAACCAGCCAAATATTACTGGCTGGTTGGTGTAACTTATCAGAGATAATATTACTGTGCCTATACCCGAAGTAGATAAAGATAGAGGAGAGCTCAGAAACTTCATTGGTATTATTCTTCAAGTAAACTGATGATGGGCTTTACAAAATAGGCACGAAACATGGTGTTCTGCAGAGTTTGTATGAGAGGTAGGTGAATATTTAATAACTAGGTACCTACACCACTGCGATTTTTCATAATAATTGCCAACTTGGTTTCACAAAATCTATTTTCTGTATGCAACATTAGAATCAAATACACGGCAGTGCGTTAATAATAATAATAATGCTTTTTCTTTGTGTTATTATGTCACAATTTTAGTGGGTAGCGCAGAATCATAGGACTTTACCACTTTAATTAAGAATATCAGTTGTGTGCAAAAAGTTGTTCAACTGATAGATGCCTATGTAAGAAAAAGAAGATCTTGTGCAACTCAAAATGTCACAAGAGCACATCTTGTAACAACAAATAGACTTCTTCTACGTGCACTTAACTTTATTTTAATTCATTCTTTTATTTAGTTTTGCCCAGGATAAGTAAAACAAGACTTATTAATCTTGTGCGTATAACTTTATTGTTATCATTTTCTTTTATTGTTTGAAAATCAGTTGTGCCTAGGATAAACTAGTTTGTCCTAGGACAAACTAGTTTGGACTGAATTATAAACATTTCAATCCGGAAAATCTAGTTTATCCTAAGTGCATTAGGATAAACTACTTTGGCCTAGGATAAACTAGTTTATCAGAACGCCCTTAGGATAAACTAGTTTGTCCTAGGATATACTAGTTTATCCTGAAAAACAGTTTGGCCTGCAACATATATATTGTTTCCATTTTTTCATTATTAAAATAATTATTGGTATGTACCTACATATCTAATAAAGGTTGTATAATAATAATAATAAAGTCTCGAAAGCAAGTGATTGAATCAATGATTGAATTTAGGTTTGTGACCACATATTAATAAGACTCTGAGGGTTTAGGTGGTAGTTACCTTCCACTTAGTGTTATTATTATTATAAGTTATTTTGTTAGAGTTGGTCGAGTAAAAAACACAAAAACGTGGCATTATGTTTTTCAAAACCACTTATCAGTCATATCTCAGTTGTATGAATTTTATCACACAGCAATAATCAACTCATTCATAAAGAGATAAGCATTACGTTTAAGATCAACCATTGTACCATTCAAATTGATTGATTGAGAGAAACGTCTGAACATGATAATTAGCTGATTAATTAGCTTCTCAGCTGATTAATTAGCTCTTGCATGCCAGTTCTCAGCTGATGTCGAAAATTTCATGTACTAAGATCTGTTTATTCTGTTTATACTGAGAGTTAGGTGGTAGAAAATGCTTTAAGCATTAACCTCGCCTGGTGGTTACCTTCCACTAAATAGTATTATTATTATTATAATACTTACTATCACAATCTTTGCGGATGGTTTGGCCCTTTAGAGTGGGTCATTGGTATAAGTAGGGCTGTCGGCTACGAAAGCTCTTTGTCACTGCGACCTCAAATAGATCTTTTGTGACATGTCCCTGTAACTCTAAAAGAGATCAAAGCTGTTAATGTAGCTTAAGATTCTTTTAGGACTGATTCCGGTAACTTCTTTAGGTGTTAGAATTAGCCTTGAGGAGTGTTTCAGTCGAGCGTGAGAGGCTGCTCCACATTCACAGAGAATGTGTTTTGCTGTCTCTGGGGTCTCTTTACAGAGACAGCATTTTGGGTCTTGAGCGATGTCCGGGGATTAAAGAGGTGTAGTGTGGACGCGTGCAATACGTGCATGTCTTGTTTTCTGAGGTTCACTCCTGAATATTGAGGCATTTTCTGACCATTCTGCAGTCTGCAGGTTTCTAAGATGACAAGACTTCTGCATTATTATTATTATGTCTCGAGGATTGTTCCAATAGTTTTAATGTCACTCAATTTATGTGCCGTACACAAGACTTGTTCGACAATAATTACTGTTATGGCAGTAAATTTGATCTGCTTGGAATCAAATTAAATCGTCCCACACAAAACGGGAAATATTCATTTGGGAAAACAAGAGTAATTATTTTTTTTTTCTCGATAGTAATTGGCAATTTTTTAATAGCTGGTGAAAACCCGTTGTGCACACTGTGTTCATGCAAATATCTTTATTATTTTATTACTTCCGTGTTTTTATATCAGTATTATCAGTAGGTACAGGAAGTTTTTTTTACAGAGTTGTCTGAAATCATTTACGGTAGGTATCAAATAGAAAGTTGGACAGTAGTAATCGTGAGATTACTTAAGCCAAAGGAGAAAAAAAGCTATCAATTTAATATAGATATAGAGTGGTCATTGAGAATTCAAGAATTTTTCCAAGTCGGACGCGAAATTTTTTCTTCCTGCACTGTTGTCAAACTTGAAACAAGAAGTGACACATTACTTCCCATTTAGATGCTGGTTCAACACGAGCGCACCGGAAGATATCCCTTACAAACTACTGTAACCAAATTTTCAATACAAATGTTTCATCGGCTCTAGGGTTCAAACCCGGGACCTTCCGCATGGCAAGCGATCTTTACCACTGAGCTAATCGCCGGCTATTCTCGATTTTCCTTACAAGAAATTAGCAGACCCCGGTAATAGGGTCAAACCTTGATATAAGAGAACAATTTTCAGGTCAGATTTACCTAAGAGAATAATTACAATTACCTCTTCGGAGAGACTTAGTTATAATAGAGAGATTTTTTTTTCTTCTTTTATCCAATGTTTGACTGTAAATGTTTTTTGTCTCCCTCCTTATCCAACCCAATCCTCTTCACTTCTTGTGTCCCTTTGCCTCCCTCCCTAAAAACAGGCCACATTTATTTATTGTATGACTTTACACATCTCAAAGTGAGAATACATATATGTAGTAAACTTGATCAGGAAATCTGACCAAAATTGTCAGTACCGCATGGCAATGCGTTGCCCAGGTGAACCACGAGGAGGCGTACAAACTAGTCACATATTGACATGCATGCATGATCAGGCTTGACTGACATGCATGTATGAACAGTCTTGACTGGTATGCATGCATGAACAGGCTTGACTGACATGCTTGCATGAACAGGCTTGACTGACATGCATGCATGAACAGGCTTGACTGGCATGCATGCATGAGCGTGTGTGGCCATTTATAAAGCCTGTTGCCTATTCATGCATACATGCGTGTAGGTGTTTGACCGGCTTAACTTACTTACTTACTTTCCGAGTCCATCGAAACCAAGATGATGTCATAAATTCCCCCAATGTCTGGCGGTTCTTACTCCTATTTCATTTGCATTGATTAGATATTAAACCGGCTTAACTAACCCACCCTTTCACTTCTTGTGTCCCCAGAGCCCCGACGCGTGCAGTCTCCCCTCCCTCAGCAGCATGGAGGACTCGCCGCCCATGATGCTGGAGGACTCCATGCACTCCCTGTGGGGCCTGGAACTCGTGTCCTCCAGCGAGGACCTCTCGGTCTCGCGGGCGCCCTACATCCCCCTGCCGCCCGACGACCTGCCCCTGCTCACGGGCGACCTCATGTGGGGGGCGGGGCCCACGCCGCCCAAACCCCTCACGACGTCCGACCCCCTTCTGTCCAGCCATAGCAAGGCGTCGGTCTGGTGAGTGCCCCCCGACACAATTGATTTTTTTTTTTTTTTTTAAATTTTATTTCATTTTACATTTTTTTTTCTTCATTAAAATCCCCTTGAAGTACAATATCTGTTGTACTTTTAGGGGGTATATTATTAAATTCTCTCTTCTCTTTATACTGATTAAAATAGAGAGGTTAGTTGATGGCATGAATATTCAGAACTATTACCTGCTGATGAGAGCAAATAAGCTCGAAACAGCTGTCCAGGTATGTTCTGATATTCATGTACATCTAGTACAACTTCTCACTTTTCTGTTTATACTGATTAAAATAGAGAGGTTAGTCTGTTGATGCCATGAATATTCAGAACTATTACCTGCTGATGAGAGCAAATAAGCTCGAAACAGCTGTCCAGATATGTTCTGATATTCATGTACATCTAGTACAACTTCTCACTCTTCTCTTTATACTGATTATACTGATCTTCTCTCTATACTCTATTAACACTCTCACGATCGGTTGAGGGCAGAGATTGATTGCCTCTCAGGCACTAATCACGCCCTTTGTCAATATTATTCTTGTTATTATTATTACTATCGGTTGTACCACCAGAGGTACAAACGTGTCTGCACGGAATGGACCGGTTGGGCCACCGGTGGCACAAACGCAGCGACCCAAAGTGCCGGTTTCTCAGAATTTCTGGTCCGGCCGGGAATCGAACCCGCAACCTCTGGGTCAGCAACTAATGCTCTCAAGCACTGAGCCTCGGAGGTCTGCTGATTTACTCATGGGGGGACGATCCCATCTCTTGTTGCAGGTCGAAAAACACCTCCACCGCTCACAGTCGCCACGCCACCGCCAGCCTCCACCAGAGCCAGTCTTCAGTCGCCGCCGCCACCGGGGGGCGGACTTTGGACGCCCGGGCGGCGTCAAGCAGTCTCGCCAAGCTGCTCAAGTCTGAGCCAGAGGATGCGGGGGGCGGCGGGCTCCCTCCCGGCGGCGTACACCACACAACAAAGTATAACGGCAAATATTCCAACAAGAAAGGTGAGGGTTTTTTTTGTTGCGAGTTTTTCTTTTACGGTTCAGTGATTTTTACTGTGTGACAATCTTCTAGTGACATTTTTTTTTTTTTTTTTTTTTTTTTTTTTTTTTTTAATTTTACTTAACGCCCTGCAAACGAGAGCAATTACTAAGTAAAATGTCTAAACCTATCCTCTATTTTGTATTATAAACTATAAACTATGATTTGGTTTCACAAAGTACAAGTTTTGTGTTCTCTTTAAAAACACTAGGGTATTTGTGGAATATGTGTTATAAATAAATATCCATGGCTGTAGGCAGTGTTGAGTCACTGTATACCGGGCTTAGATTAGAACCTTTTTTTTCTTCGTTTTTTTTTTTTTTTTTTTTTTTTCCGTCGTCAAATTAATATACGTATCTACAATTATTGTACGTACATATAATGATCTGTACAATGCACATACATGTATTTATTTTTAGGAATATTATAAAACAGAATATGTTATTACCCCGAACAATTCGTTTCATTAAAATTATTGTGTACAGCGTGAATGATCAAATACAATACTTCCGATTTCAAAAAAGCCCTAATGTGAGCTAATATTACTCATGAGCACCCTTAATGAACAACATACTAGTTTTTAATATACATTTCTAGGGTATTGTAATTTTTTTATTAATTTTTTTTTTTAATTGTAAATAAATAAATTTTTCTAGGGTTGAAATTAAAATTCACTTTTAGGCCCATCATCATAATAATTTGATCAAATTCAGCCTTTCTAAGGTACCTACAGTGATTTTTTTCTTCTTCTACTAATGAATTAATAAAAATACTATTACACTCGTATTGAAGCAAGTAAAAGTAACACCATATTGGCACGTTCTCGTCTGGTTGCAGGCAGCACTAGTGGCGGCTCCACGCAATCAGTATTGGAGAGGAAAGCCTCTTCCGTCCCGAGTAACAAGCGCTGTGCCACGCCCCCTGAGTGGGACCACCGGGGCTACTGGAAGCGATCTCGGACACCCTCGGCGACGGCACAGTCGGGTCTAAGCCAGGCGCAGACCGCGCGACACAACAGTGTGCTGATGAACCTGCTAGTGAGCGGATGTGATGTGAGTGCCGGCTATGTTTGTCTTACGAACAGGACGAGTCAGGTGGCTGTGGGTAGTAATAAATATTATTGAGGAGGTGTGGCCTGTCGGTAGAGAGAGAGAGAGAAACCGTACCTACTCTTTAAGTACAAAAGACATTGTACTTCTAGGAGATTTTAAATGAAGAAACCGTACCTACTCTGAAGAAACTCTAAAAGTACAAAAGACATTGACATTGACTAGTGAGAGTTGTTACAAAAGACATTGTACTTCAAAGGGGATTTTAAATGAAGAAACCTTACCTACTCTAAAAGTACAAAAGATATTGTACTTCAAGGGGGATTTTAAAATGAAGAAACCGTACCTACTCTAAAAGTACAAAAGGTATTGTACTTCAAAGGGGATTTTAAATGAAGAAATGTGAAATAAAATAAAGTTCTTCCTTCCTTCCTACTCGATACTGCCCAATAGTGCATTTTAAGAAGCTCTGTTTGAAGTCTTTGTTTATTACATCGAAAGATTTTGTCTCTGTATAGAAACAATACTGTACTTTGTGTGTGTTGGGAAGTTGAAAATCTTCCATTTCTACATGCTTTCTAAACCTCAAAAGATAATGTAAGTATAGCTATCTCTAGTGAGGGTTTTTAGAAACGATGCCATGACTTGTGGGTAGTAGAAATTTGGGTTGAATTACACGGAAGAAATAGGGGCGACGCAATGATTACGTTAAAGTGGCCTCGAATTTAACAAAAGGGATAAAATACTTTAAATACCTACCTCAAGAGATTTGGTGACTGTTTGTAGAGGACTGATATTGAACTTTATGGGTGTAGAAGAGTACAATACTTTCTAAATCTACTTTATGGGTAGGATAGAAGGAATATTCCTTGTTTATTCTTTCAGTTGTGCTGAAATACGTTCGATTCCTATAGAGTTCCACAACAGGACTTTTGGTAGAGAATCTATTGTGGGAAGCAGTGACAGTTTCATGTCATATGGGTAGATGCTAGTAAGGAGGAAATACTTTCTATGTCACATATGTGGGTAGATGAAAGTAAGGAGAAAATACTTTCTATGTCACATATGTAAGTAGATGAAAGTAAGGAGGAAATACTTTCTATGTCTACCTCGCGGATAGTAGGAAGTAGACCTGAATTACTTTCTATACTTCAAAGGTTGTACAATGTAAAACTGATAAAAGCAATAATAACTAACTCTAAGTCTTTTTATGCTTCAAAAGGTTATTGAAAGCAAAATAAATATAAGTTGTGGTATCATATGAAGTCTTCTGGTAAAGTAAAAAGTTAAACTGATACTTTCCATCCGCAGAGGTGGTGAAATTGAATAATAAATGCTACATATCAAGAAATATCATTGAAGGATATCCGAGAACTTATTATTCAAAAGAGAATGCTTATTATTCTGTGGTGAAAACCGACCTCAGTAGCTTGATCGATAAGGCGGCGTACTTGTAACCTGGAGGTCGGTGGTTCAAGTCCCGGTTCCAGCGTGGATTCAAGTGATTAACAGAACTCTGATAACTTTTAGTTTGTGGTAAGAATCGTGAGTTTCCTATCAGTGTCTTACTCTTATTTCTGAACTCTAAAAGTAAAGTAAGTATAGGTGTGTAAGAGGATCATTGAAAAAGCCTCATTGTATACGATATATTTTCTAGGTCAATTTGAACATTTTTGTTGATGTAAAAATTGTGACTATAAGAGTGAAGGGACTCTTTAGTATCATTCTTGCAGGATAAACAGAGTATTGTATTGTTTCATGTTGTAGTTGTTTGAGGGAGTTCTTAGGGTACTGATTGTGATTCCGAGTAGGTCTCTGAAAATGTCAAAGGTACTTGAATCTTCCCTTCGTTTACTGGTGTTGTAAATAAAACACTACTTGAACGCGTGTGGGGTAGGAACACGCACGGCTGGTGGAAAATATTTTGGGGGTGCTGCTACATGAACCAGACTAAAAGGGATGTAAGTCTCGGGTCGCGTTATGTCTTAGATAGGGAAAATTGATGCTAAGCAAATTCTCAAGTTATCGATTTTGTCCATTAATATCATCGCCCTGTGAAGAAGAAAAATGGTATACATATTAACAGTAGATCACTGGTAATCCAGCTCCATCTTCATTATAAGGTAGACTCCTTACAGTTTTTCTAGTACCTCTGAGTCTAAGAGAGACAGCCCGAATGATCGATAAATTGTTCTTGGGGCCTTGTTCATGCTAGAATATTGGAAAAAGTTTTATTCCATTTGGCGCTTAAGACATTAGCCATTCTTTTAGATATCATCGCCCTAAATTCTCGGTAGTGAGTTTGAAGAAATGTTTTGTCTTTGAAATATATATTTTAGATTTTTCTCTTGGACTCAAGCGAAAAGTCCGAATTCCGGCCGCGAAGTCAGAGAAATGTTTACTTCCTCGGGAAATATGAATGAAAAAGAAACCGTTATGTGTTCACTGTTCTTGAATCTTCAAACAGCCGAGCCCTTCGCTCTGGATACACGATAGCTGGAGCCCGTTCCAGAAACACTGTCCACTCTCCGAATCTCCGAATCTCCCTTTCAAATGTCACACAATCACGCGTGCGTTGTGTGACGTTTGAAACGGAGATTCGGCGATTTTGAGAGTGGAAAGTGTTGCTGGAATGGACTTCTGGTTCATGTATATTTTTTATAGCTTAGTTTAGGAAACCAGTTTCTTCTGGGATTAAATATCCCGTCCGAGTGTTCCTTAGTCTGTGTTTCCGTGAAGATGTTTTCCATGCGAAAGTTGTACTTCTTCTATTACATGGTTTGAAATTATGTTCACTTGAAAAAAGTTCGATGACAATACTTTGTGGAGACCAATTATAATAACAACAACGCTGAACTCTTCAGTTGGTAACCACTACGCGAGGTTAAAGCTCAAAGCATTTTCAATTACAGAGTCTTATTATTATGTGGTCACAAACTTATTTTAATGAGGAAAAATTCATACACTGGGTGGGTTTCGAATCAACGGATCCCTACCTGGATTACCAGACTACCGCGTTAACCACTTGTACCAGTGCATAGGCAACAAAAAGTAAAAAATCGGCCAGAACATGCAGATTATATAATATATGTCACCATAAAAGCTGTATACAAACAAGAAAATGCACAACCTGGGTTATGCGAAAACTTGGCCTTGTCGCAGTAAGCATTTTCACTCTCGACATCTCCACATCTCCCTCTCAACCGATAAATTTCGTTCAAATAACCCAATCAGAAGTTTTGTTTATAAAATCTCATTCCCTTTCACAAATTCGCTGAATGAATTGTTTGTGTTATAAAGAAAAAACCAAATAATGAACTTCTCATCTAATTAGAGTTGATCAGGTTATATAAACAGAAGTGGGCTATCTCTGGATGGTTGTGGTGCAGACACCCTGCTGTGCAGGGAGCAGCACCACTAAGTCTTTTTTTAATCTTCATAATGGGACTACCTGTCTTGCGCTGACAGTCTAAATAAATCTTCTTGTTCTTTCTTTCTTTCTTTTTCTCTATAGTAGTTGAGTGGAACAGCTCACATGTGAGAACCCTGCCATTTTAAAGAAAGCCAAAAAGAAAATGTTGAAAGTGAGATTTGGGGATTTCGAGAGTGAGAGTGCTTTCTGAAACAAAGTCTTGGTATAAATTTTGCTCAAAATACTTTTTCTAAATTGTCCAATAAGGAAACGTCACAAAAATAACCATCTAGCATTTGATTCGATGATGTAAACAATTTCCATTAAATTATTTATAATTTTTATGTGATCTGTTTTTCTTGGTTTTCTTTCTTCTGCTTCACTTTTTTTTGTACCTTAGTTAATCTGGAGGGTGATAGTTTAAGTCAACTTAGCAGTGTTTTCTTCTCGGAGAAATAGATTTTTCGTGATAAGAATTGTCTATTTTACCATACTATAAATTAATAGTGTAAATAATGTATTGCAACGAGCAAATTTTTAACCATTAAAACTAAAAAAAAATCATAAAAACCTAAAATAAAAAACCGAGTTTTTCCGTTTCTGGAATGGCATGAAAGTAAAGGTATAGTAGTGGCCTGATGTATTGCAAAATCGGTTTCGGCCCTCCGGGGCACAATTACCCTTTTTAAAGGTAAAAAAAGCCCTCAAAAACTTCGTTTTTTGAACATCCAAATAAAAATAAAAACTTTGCTAACAATGCTCTAGTCTCTCAGTGGAACATGTGATAGTTTGAGAAGTTTATCTCTCAAAGTGTTAACTGATTCTTCATAGATGTTCAAATTATAGGGTGGATTAGATATTATATTCCATAAACGTACGAGTATACACCTATTGATAGGATGGTTCTGAGAAATATTGGTCCTACAAAAATTTGTCACAAATGGATTTTTACTATAACAACAATTATAACATTGAGTGGCAGAGAATGCCTAAGGCATTAACTTCGTCCCGGATTTCAAGACAGTTGGACATTTAAATTTAAATATTTTTTTTCTATATTTTTTTATTTTGTAAGCATTGTTAATTTTTTATATCTCTGTTAATAATTTATTGTTGATTGTTTTGTATAAAAAGATTAAGTGTAAATAAGGAATTAATTAATCCCAGCCACCCAGGTAATCAAGGATACAACTACTTCAAGGAGGTTTATTACCTCCTCTGTGTATAGTTTACGAATGTAGCCAAACTTCTTAGTGAGTCCAACACAGGATAGGTAAGTGAATTATCTATTATTATACTAATTGACTAATAGTTTTTTTCATGTTGTTTTTATTGTATTTTTTCAAGTCTACAGACAAGCAGACGACACAATTTAATACATTTAAAATGAGACTATTACACTGAGTATAAATATAAGAAATAAGAAAGTAGTTTGTAACCCATTCAAATTAAATCTGGTAGCTTCAAGATGTAGACTAAATTATTATTTGATTATTAAATAAATTATTTAGAACATATTTTTGGCTAGAAGTAACCAGCATCACGATACAAAACCAAGAAACCCAACACGATTTTGGACACAGTGCGGAATATTTCTTTCTTTTTTTAACTGATCTTATTGTTTGGAATATTTCTTTTTTATTAACTGATCTTATTGTTTATAAAAAAGAAGAAAAAAATTCAAGCAATCACCGTGGCGAAATGAGTTACCTAGGAACTAGGAATTTACTTTTTATTTTATTTTGCAATGTTAGGAATTTCACGCATGGTGACTAGGGTTCGATCCCGAGAGGTCCAGAATTATGTATATGGGCAAAACAAGATATGTTATATTAAATGATAAAAAGTCCTATGATTCTGCGCTACTCACTAAAATTGTAAACAAATAACACAAAGAAAAAACATTATCAGTATAACTACAGTGTTTTGAGAAGAAAAAAGCAGTGAAAAATTCCATGGGTTGATGGGGATTTGAACCCGCGTCCCTGGGTGTACGAGTCTCTTAGAAGCCCTTCAAAAGCTTAGGAGAATTACCTTTCTATAAATGTTTCTTAATAAAGAAAATAAATAAATAAACTATTATTATTATTAAATATAATTAAGGTTCCACCACTGCAGCTCTCGTCACATCTCACCTGTCGCGAGATGTGAGTGATAATTTTGACAAATGGTGTTTGACATTCCCATTTGGACTGTGAAAATCCCGGGCCCCAACAATTGAGAAATGTTGGGAGAGCGCCAAATAGGGCTTGTTAAGTGAAACACAGTTAGGACTCTGTCACACCTATCGAGACGAGGCGCGACGTGACACACGACGCAATGTTATCGGCCGGTACCAATAATAATAACACTCTTTAGTGGAAGGTATCCACCAAGCCAGCCTAGCTGGTGCGATTCCCAGCGAATGGAGGGTAAAACCCCCGTCCTAATCCAGAACGTTAAATCAAATAGAATCGTTGGAAGGGCATCTAGCTGTAAAAAAAATGTGCCAAAACCAACCAACCTCAAACATGAGGTTGATCAACGTCGACCCTGCTCAAGCGGGATAAGACAGACCAAAAGAAGAAGAAGAAGAGTGGAAGGTATCCACCAGGCGAGGTTAATGCCCAAAGCATTTTCTACCACTTAACCCTCAGAGTCTTATTATTATGTGGTCACAAACTCAAATGAATGGGGAAAAATTCATGCACTGGCTGGGATTTGAAGCAACGGATCCCTACGCTACCGAGATTACCCGACCAGCGTCTTAACCATTTGACTACCAGTGCACCAATTCGATTTTAATCGTTCATTTGATGCCTTAAAAAGCTTTTATAATTATGGAAAACCAATTTACTCCCGGCTTTAGAGCTTACTAATTACTCCGCAACAAGTGGTGAATTTAATAGACGTTTTTGTGATACCTCTGTGTACTTTCTTTATTGCTTGAATCCGAGCTTGAGATCTCGTATTTCTCTATTAAATTTCCCCCGTAGTGTTCCGATGTTCAATGAGTGTTTTAGGCGTTTTACTTCCGATAAATTTCTAATACTAGAAATCAGAAGTATTGTGTTCGTTTTCGTATTTTAATTGCTTTAATTAATAACCACATTAACCTCACTCAGCCTGAGTTGGGCCAGTCTCACCCAGCATCATCCCTCGTGAATTTGAATTTGAGTGATCGCGTCGGACCTCGCTGAACGTTGCTTAACTTCGATGATCGGGCAGGAACTCAAGGCAAACAATATTTCACCAAAGCAAGTATCTACCGCTCAGAAGATAAGAAAGAAGATCATTTAAACTGGGCGTAACGTCGCGTCGCTTTCAACTACATGGTCCTATCACGACCGGGGTTTTTACTCTCGAACCAACTATTCAAATTAAACTCATTTTACCTCACCCAGCGTGAGTGGGGCCGGAAAATAGCCAGCATCACGTTCGAATTTGTATTGTCACCCATCCTAGTCTTAACTTCGCTGGACGTTGCTTAACTTCAGTGACGTTGCTTAACTTCAGTGACAGAACAAAAGCTGGTGTATGTGCCATCAACGCAGGCTTTAGAACTTGATTTTTGTGTTTTCATGCAACAGAGGTTCAAAAAATGAGGGTTCTACTTTATAAAAACACTTATATAAACATTTTATAAAAACAATCTTCTCCGTGGGCTGAGATGACAAGAAAGAGAAAATGAGTCCTCTTTCAATTGAGGATGTAACCACAAGACTGTTAGCGAAATGGGACTCCATGTTTCGATCCGACAGTCTAAACAAATCACTACTATAATAATACTGAGGGTTGAGTGGTAGAAAATGCTCTGAGCGTATAACCACGCGTGATGGTTACCTTCCACCAAACTGCACTAAAGACTATTAAATTATTACAAGTTGATTTTTTTGGAAGTTCCTGTTCCTGATACAAAAACTATCACAGGCCATCCAAAGGGGCAATAGCTCAAGCATCAGAGGCACTCTTCCTCTTGATAGTGAGTTTGAAAAAATGTTTTGGTAAATATATTTGTAGCACATGTATATAAAGTTCAAAATTAAATTTCTATGTTGAGAAGCTTGACGTTTTCTTCCAATCGTAGTAATTGCTTAACGCGCCAACGTTCTATACTACCCGTGTGTCAGAGCCTTACGTGTGGGTTACTTGGGAATGCCAACTGTGTATAATTGAATCAGTAGAACAGGAGCAGCATGCTCGGTTCCCAATCGGAAGGTTCAGAGTTCAAATCTCTCAGTGACGAATTTTTTTCAAGCAATGGGAACAAATAAACGAAATACAAGAGTCGAATTCTAAGTGTCGTATGTTCATTTTCTAGTTCGTGATGCTGGCATTCCGGTCCAACCCAGGCTGGGTGAGGTTAATGTGGGTCGCAGAGAGAGGTTTCAAGTTTCATTTTCAAGTTTCCGACGTATTTTTGAGCCATGAGAACGTTCTTATTAATATTTTTTATATGTATATAATTTAGAAAGTGCTATCGTAAGCTGGAATGATTTTTCAGTCGTCTAGTGGAGCTGGTACATCATTGAGGCGAAATAAATGTACAGTGAAACACTCACATTACAAATGATTTCTTTAGTCGTCAGTATGTATTGAAACGAGAAGTCTATTGGTTCGAATCTCGGCTAATCCGAGATATTGTAGGGTTCAATCCCATAGACCAGGGCCAGCCTCCGTGGCGTGATGGTTGAGACTACTGCCCGTAGTCCAGAGGTCCTGAGTTCAACAACCGGTTGGGACAGATTTTTCGAAGAAAATTTTGTTCCCTTCAAACACGTGAGGCTGGCATTTCCGGCCCTACCCAGGCTGGGTGAGGGTAATGTGGGGTACTGGTACGATTCCCAGCGAATAAAGGGTGAAAACTCCGTCCGGACTATCTATCTCAAATCAGGACGTTAAAACCAAATAGAATCAACTGGTGACAATAGATCTAAATGCAGTGTTAACCAGTGTTAACTGAAAACCCTGCAACCAGGTCAGATAATAAATAAAAAAATAATTCCTTGGGTGGCATAGGCCATAGAACATAGTATAAAATAACAGCTCTGGGGGTAAATCTTATTCGGGTAGTACTAGAAAATAATCTGGTGTAAACATTTCACGACTTTTAATAAAACACCTCGGCCGAGGTGTGAAGAACGTCCTATAAAAAGAAAGAGACAGCCCGGCAGAGTGTAAGGTAATGGAAAACATAGTTCTCATGCATTTCATGTATTTTCAGTCAGCGAAAATTTCTACATGAATTTCAGAAACTGCGATATTTATTGCAGAAATGGACTCTACGTAGAAAAAGAAATTGATTTGACTTTTTGTTTGACTTCCTAGGTCAACGGGAACCCTATTTCCGTGACAACTTTTACACAAATCATAAACAAGATATTGAGAATGGTGAAGAAACGATGCAGTTACGGCATCGTCAGTGAACTCACTGAAAAAAAATTAAGTAAAACAAAAAACAAGTGCTTTTTCAACACTTCAAATTATTTCAGGAAGTTGTAGGAAGTACCTACTGTAATTAACGTAATAGATAGGCTGTGTTGATTAACAATAGTATTAGTCACCGTGGCAGAGTGAGTTGGCGCGCTAGGCATTGCATGCACGATAGCCTGGGTTCGATCCCCGGCGGGGCACGAATTTTTCTGCTCTCTAATTAAATGTTCGGGGTCCACTCATACCTCGTGAGGAAAAATGAGTAGCTGCTTTGATGTGAAGTAGCGACCAGTGCCGGAATCATAGGCAAAAAAATAATACAAGATAGTTTATATTGAAGTGATAAAATCCTAGGATTCTGCGCTACCCACTAAAATTGTGACATAATAACACAAAGAAAAAATATTATTATTATTGGTACTATTATTATTAACTACAATAATAAGTATAGGTATACAACTAAACAACATATTATATTCTTATCTCAGTGGTAACTACTTTTGATTAACTTTATTAATAGCATAGTGATGGTCACGTCTGATTGATAAGGTGGCGGGTTCGAATTCCAGTCTCGGTGTAAAATTATCTGATAACCTCGGTTAAAAATAGCATGGAAAATGGTCCTAATATTAACTATTAATTTCAATAACACATTGAATTGCTCTGTGTACCTCGACTGCCCAGGTTAAACCTATGCACCGTCAGTCCTGATAGCTCAGTGGTGAAGGGGGCCGCGGCGGTCTGGTAGTCCAGAGGTTGCGGGTTTAAAACCCACCTAGCAGTGGCGGCTCGTCGGGTGAAGACACTGAAGACATTTTCACCTAATTTTGAACAGTGAAAACACAACTCATAATGCCTTGAACATGGCACAATTGATCCAACTCAAAGAAAAAAAAAAAAAAAAAAGAGTAAGCTTTGTGTAAAATAGATCAATGCTGCTTAACATTTCATGTTACTTTCCAAGGAGAACACCAAATGTGAAGACAATTCGAAATTGTCTTCAGTTGTCCTTGAATCAACCAATCAGAGTTGAGTATTTCCAAGTAGGTATCATGAAATATTAGGCAAGAACTATATCTATGTAATATGCTACTGAGGACAGTCTTCAGTTGTATTCAGTTTACATTATCTACACGACCTCATACGAAATGTCACGAAGCCACATACCATGTGAGATGTCATGTGTTTTTGATATTAACATTGTTGCCAGTAGCATTATGCCAGACCTAGGAAACCAGTCAATGATTTAGCCTCCCATATCTAGCACAATCTTGTAATATTAAAAATAATAATAATAATATCGTAGGCGTTAGGAAAACAGGATTTTGTGTCAGGAATTTTGGATATTATTTCTCATTTTTTGGGTTCTAGTTTTGTACATAGTTCCTAAACGATAGCCGATACCAATAAATTTTTAACTATTTATGTATCTTGTCAACTATAGTCTTAAAAAGGACATCTCGATTGAAGTCAAATCTCGGAAATAATTATTTAATGTAGGTACCGAAATTGAGCCAAATAAAATAATCTGGTATCTAGTTGTTCCAAGAATTTTTTATAGGGACAATGGTGGTCCTGTTTAAGATCCTGACTATGGAACCACTTTAAAAAAAATCATGAAATTAGACGTGTTGAAATGAAATTCTCAAGAGAAAATTCTGTTCAGGGGGTGTAGTATTATTTTTTTAAATAAATAAATACGTCTTACCAGTGGCGGCTCGTCGGGTGAAGACACTGAAGACATTTTCACCTGATTTTGAACAGTGAAAACACTACTCATAATCCCTTGAACATGGCACAATTGATCCAACTCAAAGAAAAAAAAAAAAAAAAAAAAAAAAAAAAAAAAAAAGAGTAAGCTTTGTGTAAAATAGATCAATGCTGCTTAACATTTCATGTTACTTTCCAAGGAGAACACCAAATGTGAAGACAATTCCCAATTGTCTTCAGTTGTCCTTGAATCAACCAATCAGAGTTGAGTATTTCCAAGTAGGTATCATGAAATATTAGGCAAGAACTATATCTATGTAATATGCTACTGAGGACAGTCTTCAGTTGTATTCAGTTTACATTATCTACACGACCTCATACGAAAAGTCACGAAGCCACATACCATGCGCGATGTCACGTGTTTTTGATATTAACATTGTTGCCAGTAGCATTATGCGGATTATGCCAGACCTAGGAAACCAGTCAATGATTTAGCCTCCCATATCTAGCACAATCTTTTAATATTTAAAAAAAAAAAAAAAAATAGTAATAACGTAGGCGTTAGGAAAGCAGGATTTTGTGTCAGGAATTTTGGATATTATTTCTCATATTCTGGGTTCTAGTTTTGTACATAGTTACTAAACGATAGCTGATACCAATAAATTTTAACTACTTATGTATCTTGTCAACTATAGTGTTAAAAAGGATTATTATCTCGATTGAAGTCAAATCTCGGAAATAATTATTTTAATGTAGGTACCGAAATTGAGCCAAAAAAGATAATCTGCTATCTAGTTGTTCCAAGAAGTTTTTAAATAGGGACAATGGTGGTCCTGTTTAAGATCCTGACTATGAAACCACTTTTAAAAAAAATCAAGAAATTAGACGTTTTGAAATGAAATTCTCAAGAGAAAATTCTGTTCAGGCGGTGTAGTATTATTTTTTAAAATAATAAATACGTCTTACATGATTTGAGGGATTTCTTTAAATTTAAAATATAGCTCTTGAAGTTTGTAGAAATTTAGCTATGAAATTAACTTGGCAACATTGTATCTCTTATCTTTAGAATGTAAACAAAACTTGTTCGCACTTTTTAAATTTTATTAGATTATTTTCAAATCTTTTCAACGATAATCAAGTGACTTTTAATAATTGGTGTAACTAGTTAATAAAGTTATTTCCCAGTATTTGATACAGGATAGAAACATTATTCCTACCTGATCTGACCTGTGCTTTTCATAATAAGTTGAATATGAAGTAGCTATGTACTTCTTTCAGTGTCAGAAATAACATTATAATTATGCAGGTTGCAGGTACCTAAGCACACAGCTTCCAGTGAAGTACTTAAAATTATAAGGCAATATCTGTGTTTTTCATCAAAAGTCATTTAAACATCAATGGTAACAAATTTAAGCTGATTTTATATTTGTAGTAAGTATGTTTTCTTCGATTTATTTTGTAATCTGGTGGTGGATTTTCTTCCAGTTTTGGATTGTAATTTTTAGTCTTCAACTAACTTTCTTTCCTTCCCAGTTCTAACCCCTCTTTAAAATGTTGTACCTACCTATCTACTGAGGTATAATCCTAATATTTTTATTTTAATTCCTTTTTAGCAACTTTTAGTTAATATTTTTTATTAAGATGAATAAATATTTTTTATTAAGATGAATAATTAATAACAATATTTCAAAGAAACAATGAGATTCCCACAAAATCATGGTGTTCAAACATTAAAAGTAATCCCATTCAGATTAAGAAGTAATGAGGATAAGAAAGATATTATGATTACTCGATGTCCAATTTCTCCAATTACTATAACCACCACTAAAAAAGTAAAGCAAATGCCTGCCCCACAGCCTTACAGTTCAAGCCTGAATGGCTTATGAAAAATGAATGGCTGTGTACCAGCTCAAGTGTTGACAAATTGTTCTGCTGGCCTTGTTTATTTATTAAGTACCAACCAAGTGTTCTCCAAAAAAAGTACCTATAAAAACTTATATGATGCAAAACTGGTATGAGAGAAAATCATGCTCTGCAGGGAAACAACCATAACTTACAATGGTCTGTGTTTATGAGACCATAAGAACTAAGATCTGATAAATTAATAATTTTATTTTTTCAATACTTCTGGGTATAATTTGTCTTCACCTAGTCTTGAAGTCAGGAGCCGCCACTGCCACCTAGGACATGACACTTTATTCTCCCATTTGGGACTTTGAACAGTGAACACATAATATGTCATGGGCTTACTGCTGGAATAATGGAACAAGTCCTTGTCGGATACCTAGTTTAAATAAGTGTTCTGGTAGTCAAGTGGTTAACGCGCTAGTCTGGTAATCCAGGTAGCGCAGGGATCCGTTGGTTCGAATCCCACCCAGTGCACGAATTTTCCCTCATTAATTTGAGTTTGTGACCACTTAATAATAAGACTCTGAGGGTTAGGTGGTAGAAAATGCTGTGTGCATTAACCTCGCCAATTTACAAACCTTCCACTAAAGAGTATTATTATAAGACAATATTATTATTATAATATTTTTTTTACCAGCGATGCATCTCTTCTTTCGTCAAGTGAACCTAGATTTGTAAACAGAGAAATATTTTTCCTTTGGTTATTAAATCATAATTTTGGTGAGTAGTCCAAAATGATTGGACTTTTTCGTGTAGGTATCTTTCATACATGTATCTTAATAAATAATATCTTATATTCACTAATTACGCCACTGGCTGCTGCTCACATCAAAGCAGCTGCTCACTTTTCCTCACGAGGCATGACTGGACCCTGTAGCATCCAAAGTGCAGAGTCGAAAAATTCCGCCTCCTCTGGGATTCGAACCCAGATCACCGTGCGTGCAAGCCTAGTACGCTACACCTCTCGACCTACACAATAGAACAGTTTAACTGTAAGACCTCCAGGAATCACTGAAGTTAAGCAACGTCGAGCATGACGAAGTTTGGATTGATGATCTCTGAGGTTACAATCCATCTGTGCTTTTAGCTTAACATAGCCTACCACTATGATTCTCCGGTCCGATTCAGGCTAGGCGAGGTTAATGGGAGTAGCTGAGTATTTTTACCAGCAAATGGTGGATAAAATAGTATAATATTGTAGTCACTGGTATTCAAGTGGTGAACGCGCTAGTCTGGTATTCCAGGTAGCGCAGGGATCCATTGGTTCGAATCCCATGCACCCACTGCATGAATTTTTCTTCATTCATTTGAAATTTCGACCACATAATAATAAGACTCTGAGGGTTAGGTGGTAGAATATGCTTTGAGCATTTTAACTGTTGAAAGAAATGTTAAGCGACATTAAAACAAGAACCAGTTTCGCCTCATCATAACAGAAAAGTAGGTTCAATTCCCGTCTGAATAAAATTATTTTCCGCATTCAAAATAATGTATTTTTTCTTTCTTCTTGTGAAATGGACCCCTTTGTAATCAAGCATTTTGATTTAGTAAGTGTACTTAAGTTTAGTGTTAAGTTAAGGGGTTAAGTGGCAGAGAATGCCTAAGGCATTAACTTCGCCCCGGATTCCAAAACAATTGTAATTAAAAATTAATATTGATCTTTATTTCTTTTTGTTCATACCTAAGTTTTTTTTTTTTAATATTGTTATTTTTTGTTGTTGATGATTACTTTGTAAAAAAATAAAGTGTAAATAAATAAATAAAAAATAAATAATTCAGTAGAGAATTCTGAGCCCTGTACAACAGAATTCATAACTAACTTCATAGGTATATTTAACTTATTGTACAATTTAAATCATATTATGATATTTTTTACAATTTACATTCAGATGTTATATTGTACAACCAAATTTCGTTTCATAAAAATAATTCATTGTGTTTTATTTAAAGTTTAATTTTGTAATATAAGGTTTACAAATTATGTTCTATGGGACACATAAAATAAATAATAAATGTAGGTATTATATTTTATATAATTAATTCCATGTCGTTTTATTGCCTTCTTATTGTTTTCAGATTTAGAATAAAATCTTTAATTTTTGAGGATTTTTTTTTTTATTTTGAACAATTATAACAATTAAATATAAACAGCTCCTCAAACCTCAGCATTGATTGAATTGCTAAGAAAATATGAAAAAAATTGCACAAGATAGAGAAGAATGGAGGACTGATGCAAGCCGTTGTTTAGCCGATAACCCCTTGATGATCCAGAGGGGGAATGATTTGCTTACAAAGTATGGGCCATAGAATGATCAACTCCTGAGCGCTCGATTAGCTCAGTGGTAAGATACTCGCTTGCCATACGGAAGGTTCTGGGTTCGAATCCCACAGTCGACCGAAAAATTGTATTCAAAATTTGGTTTCAGTTCTTTGTTAGGGATACTTTCCGGTGCGCACGTGTTGGCCCAGCACCTGAATGGGAAGTAGTGTGTCACTTCTCGCCCATCTACAGTAACTGCTAAATATAAAAAAAGATAACTAATTGTTTGTGTTATTATGTCACAATTTGTAGTGCGTAGCATCGACATTACGAGAACTAATGCTAATGCATCATATCTCCAACCAACCGTCATATTCCAAGTTCTATCTCGTAATGCCGCCACTGGTCGTTGCCCACTCTATAACTACCCCAATCGTCATCGCGAGGCTAGGGTACACCCCGACATCCAAAGTACAGAGCCTATTAAATTCCGACCCCGCCGGGATTCGAACCCGGGTCACCTGGAGTTCAAGCCGAGCATGCTACCGCTAGGCCAAGTGGCTACTGTAACTGCTGTATCATGGCTACGAAAAAAAATGCTGTGAATTACTCATCTTTAAAAGGAAATTCATTTTTTCCCGCGAAACAATGAGTAGGTCCTACTGGTTCAAGTATAAATTTAATGTAGTCAGCGTCGCGTCGATAGCACGTTTAATACAGTTCTGTCACTGAAGTTAAGCAACGTCCAGTGAGGTCAGGATGGGGCGACAAATTCGAACCCTCCCTCATGATGGGTTGGGCCTTGCTATTCCCGCTCCATTCCAGGCTGGGTGAGGTTGATGTAGTTGGTAAGTTTCCAGCGAATGGAGGGTAAAACTGCTCTCTCTCGAATGACCTATTAGTTGAGACAAGCAACGTCAAGCAAAAAGAAAGAAGAGTTCTCAGTACTCCGATACTGTCATTGAGCAGTGCTAGGTACATCGGTAGAGTTACCGACCTCAGTAACTTGATAGATAAGGCGGCGGACTTGGAACCTGGAGGTCGTTGGTTCAAGTCTCGGAATCAGCGTAGATTTAGTAAAGCTAGTTTGAGTAGATGTGATACCACGCAGGTGATTAACACAAATATGATAAAAAAAATTAAACTTTACGTCGGCAGAGTTTATGGTTTGAGGTCAAGGGAAAAAAACTAGTGAGATTACTTTAATGAAATCCTGTAAAAACATAAAAAATTTGGCAATGAAATTCAGACATTTCTTCACCATCTTTTCTTGCTGATAGGACAATAATAATAATATCGCCTTATTTATACTGCCCGATTTGGACTATTAAGTTCCATTATCCCAGCAGTAAGCCCGAGACGTATTATTATGTGGTAAAAATCCTAAATGGAAGCATGTCCCGGCTGTGTTTCGAACTCGCGACCTCTGGATTACAACTCTTATCAGTCAGATACCTTGACCATTGAGCTACTGGAACAGAGGAATAAGTATTCTTATTGAAAAGAAAATATTATTCGTCTGTAGAAAGATAATGTACCCATCTAACTCAAAGGTAGCTCAGTGGTAAAGGCGGCACTCTGTGAATTCAAAGTTTCCAGAGGTCGTGGGTTCAAAACCCAACCGGGACATGACAAGTTATCCTCCCATTTGGGATTTTTACCACATAATAATATATGTCTTGGGCTTACTGCTGGAATAATGGAACTTTAGTAGTCTTAATCGGGCAGTATAAATAATATTATCGGGCAGATTTTAGTAGTCTTAATCGATATTATTATCTACTTTTAAATACAGAATCTGTGTGTAGTAGGTATAACCCTGTAGCTCAGTGGTCAAGGCGTCCGTTGCACGTCGGTCTGATAATCCAGAGGTCGTTGGTTCGAGACCTAGCCGGTACCTACATGATACGTCATCCTCATAGTTAGTATTTTGACCACATAGAATAACACGTTTTGGGCCTACTGCTGATGAGAAAAAAAGAGACTCATTAGTCTTAATATGGCAGTATAAATAAGGCGATAATATTTCTGATAGGAGAATGTACAGGATAGTCGGTTTTCTCATTGAAGAATGCTTTTATTCTTCGCCCGTTGATGAACAATGTATCCATTCTAATCTCTTAGTCTGAGTAGAAGGCAATTCCATTATTGGCTACATTATAGGCACATAATAATAAATAGGTCTTAATTTTCATATTTGTTCAATCTTTTATTTATATTATCTATCATGAGTTAAAACGTGGAACCCAATACTGTCTATATTTCCATGTGTCTACTTGTATGCTGTCTATGTATTATTTAACAAATAAAGATGCCAAATATTTACAAAATTACAAAATAAAGATGCCATTTTTAAATACAAAATCTATTTGCACCGATCCACTTTCAGTACCTGTTGTGTCACTTCCGATCTCTGCGGGGCGCCGCGCCGCCCCTGACGAATCGCTACAAGATAACAAGGCAGGGCCTCACTTCAAAAAATTCTCTCTCAAAATCCTTAAGGGCGGAATTAATGGACGTTTTTGTAATACCTTTGTGGCGCTGAGTCACGGATTGCGTACTGTGTGTTAGATAGGGAAAACCGACGCTTAGCAATGACTTGTGATGTAGAATTTGTCTAATAATTTTGCCCTAAATTTTCCTTTCAACCGTCAAATTGTGTTCAAAAACCAAATCAGAGTGTGTTGTTTACTCAAATAACCCGATGAGACTGTAGTAGAAAGGGAGATTTGGGCATTATGCGAGTGTAATAGAAAAGGAGATTAGGGGATTATGAGAGTGTCGTAGAAAGGGAGATTTGGGAATTATGAGAGTGTAGTTTAAAGTTAGATTTGTGGATTATGAGAGTGCAGTTTAAAGGGAGATTCGGGGATTATGAGAGTGCAGTTTAAAGGGAGATTTGGGGATTATGAGAGTGCAGTTTAGAGTGAGATTTGAGGATTATGTGAGTGATAAAGCTTTCTGGAGCGAGGTTCAGAAAATCATAATGGCCGTGATGGCATTATCACATGGTCCCGACACATTAACTTTGAGGCCGCTCCTCTGAAGAAGTAAAAAATATACGTAAAAAAGAAAATCTTTAATCCACCAATAATAATGTTCAAAATCACCAAAATATGTACCTACTTTTTTTGAAACTCTTTATTAGTAGAACATATATACAGACAAATAATGGTAAAAATTAAATATAGAAATTGACAATATTAATAATATAATCAAGAAAAAATAAATAATCAAATGTGTGTATGGGCAAACATCATGAGATGTCAGTTGTTGTTATTAACATATTCAACGTTTATTGTTATTATGAACTGTTTATAAAATTATATATAGATTATAAAAAAATAAATTTGACCTAAGTAGATACCCGATTATTGTTTCTCTTATAGATATTTCTCTTATGTGAATCCAGAGGTCGTGGGTTCGAAACCCAACCGGAACATGACAAGTTATCCTCCCATTTGGGATTTTTACCACATAATAGTATGTCTTGGGCTTACTACTGGAATAATGGGACTTACTAGTCCTAATCGGGCAGTATAAATAAGGCGATATTAATATTATTATTATATTGTAAAAAAAAAATTGACCTGAGTAAATACCCGATTATTGTGTCTCCAATAGATATTTCTCGTATAGATATTTCTCTTATAGATATTTCTCTTATAGATATTCCTCTTATAGATATTCCTCTTATAGATATTTCTCTTATAGAAATTTCTCATATAGACATTTCTCTTATAGACATTTCTCTAATAAATATTTCTCTTATCGTTAGGTTTCGCTGTCTTAACAAGACCTCTTTTCTTCTTGGGTTTCAGAAGCCGCCCCTGAGAACAGACCAGGCGATCATAGACAGGGCCGAGGTTGCCAAACGCATCCGGCTCAAATCTCTCACCGCCCTGGACACGGATGTGAGCGCCGACTTTTGCGATCTGACAACGCAGGACTACGAAGTGAACGCCCCCACGTCCAATCTACTACTGGGCGAAGATCTGCTGAGCGCCCTCGAGCGTCCTTGAGAGGCGAGGGCGACTCGAAGGAGGTGTTGAGAGGAGGGGGCGACTCCAAGGAGGTGTTGAGAAGTAGAGGGAGGGAGGATTTCTTGGAACAGGGTCAATCGTAAATCAATTTGAAATAACTTATTTAAACTTGGGGCGAAATGAATAGACGAAATCAAGATCACATGGTCCGATATAAAAGCTTTGAAGCAATTCCATCTAATAAAACAATACGCAAAATCTAGACTCTAGTTCACAGATTTATAAAAATAGTCTATTAATTCCACCCTTAGTGCCTTATAAAAGAACATTAAGGGCGGAATTAATAGACGTTTTTGTAATACCTCTGTGGCGCTAAGACTAGCCTTGTCTTCTGTCTTAGGTGAGGAAAAACTATGCTAAGCAATGACTTGAGTTATTGATTTTGTCTATTAAATTCGCCCTGAATTTAAAAAGAAAAATGGACATAATATAATGTCCACAATGGTCTTAAATAATAAAAATTTGGAGGAAGGGACAACGGTTCATTTATTTTTTAAGTCTTGAAAAATAAATGTTAAGAGCTCTCTTGAAAAACAGAGAGAGAGCGGAGAGAGAGAGAGAGAGAGAGAGAGAGAGAGAGAGAGAGAGAGAGAGAGAGAGAGAGAGAGAGAGAGAGAGAGAGAGAGAGAGAGAGGGGAGAGAGAGAGAGAGAGAGAGAGAGAGAGAGAGAGAGGGTAGAAAAATGCTATTTCAGCGACCATATTTAGTGATAATGATTTATTTTTTTAAAAACAACAGAAAGAAAATTACGATTGCCTTGTCACATGTCGGCGTAAAAAAAGTAAAAATAGGTAATACAGTTTTGGAATTATATTGACCCCAACAGACACATGAATAAGAGGTTGACTAATGCCGACCCCAAGTAGGTTTGGGAAAAGGCAAAGTGAGACGATTGACCCCAAATAATAGGTAGACAGACCCCGAACACCAACTTTCTTCTTTTCCCTCAAAACAATGGCTCCTGAACGCTATGTTCTTTCATCTTCTTGGTTGGATCTGTTTCTACCAATAGGGCTATAATCGTGTCTAGTATATGAGGATTCAAAGTTATTTTTTACCCCGAAAAAAAAAAGTTTTGATCAAAGATGCATTTTCATCCAAACTGTTTGGAAGAGAAGCGAAATTATAATGCTCTCTGTCGTTCAGTAAGCTTATCTTGCTGTATGTGCAATACTTAAACCCTAAGGTGGCGGACTTGTAATCTGGAAGTCGGTGGTTCAAGTCCCAAGTTAAGCATAAACTTAGTAAAGCGAGTTTGAGTAGTTGTGATATCACGATTGTGATCTCCACAAATATGATAACTTTTTTTAAAAAACTTCACTTAAATCGTCAGCGATCTTAAGATTTATGGCGTTAACAATTTAAGTCACGCATAAGTTTCCTGTTTTTCACAAGTTTCGACATTGTTTATGGAATAAACGAGTATTCATAGACCCAAGTATCGGATTTGGAAGGTCTAGTTTTTGGTAATGTCACCATTTTTTATGCTAAGACAGAGCGGTATTTGGTTTTATTTCACTATCTCGCTAGCTCCGTGGTAAAGACGACTGGGCGATAGGTTCGCCCACCCCTACGCAATTATTATTATTATGAGTGGATAACTCTTCGCAGATTAGACATACATTGGTTAAAATATTAGACCATACACTTATGTTGTAATTTTCCAAGATTTTGTTGTTGCATTTTTCGAAGCTGGCCAATAAGAAATTAAGCATGTTTTTTTACAAGATTTTCTTGTTGCACTTTTCGAAACAGGCCAATGAGATCATGTTTGTTTACAAGATTGTTTTGTAAAGACCACCAATAAGAAATTAAGCATGTTTTTTTACTGAGTTAGGCTTTTCTGATTTATTTTATGTAAAATCAGCAAGTATGCAACAGTATCAGCCATATATTGTAAAATGTGAAATCCATATTGTATTTTTATTGTGTACTTTTTTATGTTTTACATTTTGGGATTACTAAAATACATGTCCTGAGGGAAATAAGTAGCATAAGAATCTTTAATAAGCATAGTCTGCCCTTATGGGCTGTCAAGAATTTAATAGTTACACTTATGTAATCTCTAAATAATAAAATATATACAAATTAAAAGCTTTTTTGAGATTAAACATAAGTACCTTTTTTCTTACAAATTTATACATAAACTTTTGTAGGTATTCACTGTACATTATCTGTTCTGTTAACATTTGTGTATTGCATTTTTACTGACATTTCTTTACTGCACTTTTCTGCATAGTGATGGTTGTCGAGATACTGTGAGATTTTAGTTCAGGCGGGTGTCGCTACGAAGGCGAAATTAACAGATAATTAGTAGCTTGATAGACGAAGTGGTGGACTCGTAACCTGGAGGTCGGTGGTTCGAGTCCCAAGAATGGGAAATATTAATTCGGGTTTGAATAATTGTCACGTTACTCTAGTGATTAACACAAAATCGTTAAAATCGAACACTGAATGAGCAAGTATCCGGTGTTTCACAGGTTTTTTTTTATTTTTTTTTCTTAGATAAAGAAAGTAGTGTTTTGAATTATGGCACCTTATGAATGATTTCAAACATAAAATATATAAGGGAGATGGTCAAAAATGCTAAAGACCATCATAAATAGGAGTATCAAGAAAACAAAATTGATTACAAAAAAAAGTTCTGTCTTCTGTCGTGCTCAAACTTAAGTTTTTTTTCTATTAATTTCGCCAAGTGATCGATCCCGCCTTGAACATTGTTTCAAATTGTGGAATAGAGGTACCAAGAGGTGGTGAATATTTTTTGTTGTTGGTATATTTTAAATCATTTATATTTCTATTTTAATATACAACGTGTAATCGTAGTACCTAAGTGAAAGGCCCATATTGTTTTTATTATCTGCTTCTATTTCAGCTTGTACATAATAATAATATAGCCTTATTTATTCTACCCGACTAGGACTATTGAGCAATACTTCCGATTTCTAAAATTAGAAATGTCTCGGATGTAAAATCGTACCCTGCTGAGAATTGAACCCAGGTCAATATGAATGCAAGGCCGCTACTCCACTCCACCTGGCCACAGTGACTAAATTCAAAATATCGATTCCGTATTGAAAATTTCTTTCTGTTAAAAAAAAAAAAAAAAAAATGAGGTGGACGTCAGATTAAAAAGAGCTAAAGTACACCGTCAAAACCTTTTGACGCCGTATCGGTGTGCCTGTGAACAAATCCCCTTAATTTACTACTAATTATTTATAATCAAATTAAAATGAATCTCTAATTATGGACACAATACTTCCTCGTGATTGTTTCACACTGTGTACCTGTACACGTGGCAATTTTGAGATTTTATACAAAATCACACTTATCTCCAAAACTACTTAACCAATTTTCTTCAAATTCGTTTAAAATGGTAGAAACTAAAAAATCTAAGTAAAGGAGAAGACAGTTGTTTTTTGTCAGCACAAACAGAGCTGAATAACAAATCTATTCTGACTAGGTAGGTAAATAAACATTTAAAAAAATCTACAATTACTGCAGTAAATTAGAGGGATGTTCACGAGAAAATCGATTAATCGAAAGGCGTTAATATTTGAAGAGAAAAAAATCTTCGAGTATGGGTAGCATAGTCACTAACAGCCTGATTAAGGACGGCCATTAGCCATTTGATTGTGTATAAAGTTGATGGATTTAATCTGTTCATTAACGACTATGCACTTGGGCCTAAATGTTACTTTAACATTAACCCTTTGACTATTAAACCTTTTTTTTAAACCCTTTGACTGGCTGTATGGAATGGACTTGCCAACCAATGCTAAAAAAAAACAACAACAACAAAAAACTTTCGACGCCGTATCGGTGTGCCTGTGAACAAATCCCCTTAATTTACTACTAATTATTTATAATCAAATTAAAATGACGCAGTTGTGAAAATTCTTTTGACAGTGAAAATTAGTTTTGTGTGCTCCTGATAAAACGACATTTTCACTTGGAATTTGTTCGAATTTTTTCGAGCTTTTTGGTGTCCGGAAGTAATTTTTTACGCTCCGTTCATTTCTGGACTCAGTTTAAAACTTTCATTGTGTTGTTTTCGTTTTTTATCGAACTTTGAGTTGAAATTTGGAAAATTTTCAATTTCAGCCAATACATAAAATTATTTTGCTCTGTCAGCTTTGAGATTTTCTTCGTCGCGATCGGAAAAATAAAGCGAACGAGATAAATTTGTTTACTTCGGAAGTGTTTTTCTCGTTTCAAATTATTTATTTTGAACTTGTTCGTCATGGTTGGAATATTTTCCCCATGATACAACTATGACAGATGATAATAAGATGGATGTGGGGGAGAAGCCTCCTGATCCTGTGGATTCCGGGGCACTCAGGAGTCTGTTTCTACTGGTGTAGCTGATGCTAATGGATCTGTTGCTGACAATGGTTCTCCTGGTATAACTGATGTTAACGGGTATGTTGCTGGAAATAATTCTACTAATACAGCTGCAACTAATGTGCATGTTGCTGCCAGTAATAATTCTTCAACGAATTTGCAAAATGTTATTATAAGACCCAAAGTTTTATATGATGAGGAGGTAGTCTGTGACTCATACAAGGTTCTTGTACAAGGTAACAGAGACTCTAACTTAAGTTACCATAAACTTGGACAAGATCTGGCACAAATTACAAATAATTCTACTGAAATATTAAACAAAGAAAAGCTATCAAAGGATAAAGTTCTGATTACTTGTAGAAATGCTAAGCGCGCTAACACTTTGGTTAATGATGAGACACTTTCTAAAAAATATAACGTATTCATTCCTCAGAACTATGTTTCACGATCTGCTATAATTCGTGATATTGACACTGATATTCCAGACAATGATATCTTTGAATCGCTTGAGACTAGTCAGTATAAACTTATTTCAGTACATAGATTAAATCGCCGAACGACAGACGAAAGTGGTAAAGTTTTATATGTACCATCTAAAACAATGAAACTAAACTTTGCAGGACAAGATATTCCTGCCTATGTTTATCTTTGGTACTCAAAAGTTAACTGCGAGCCATTCATTCAATCCACACTTCAGTGTTTCAAATGTATGAGATTTGGACATGCGGCAAGCAAGTGCAAGGCTAAATTCGATGTCTGTAAAAAATGTTACCAGGTACAGAAAGAAGATCATGTATGTCAAACTGATGTAATCAAGTGCTTGAACTGTGACGGTTCACATAATCCTCAAAATAAGAACTGTCCAGAACTCAAAAGACAGAAAGATATTAAAGCACTCATGAGTTCTCGCAACCTATGTTTTCAAGAAGCGGCTAAACTCATTCCTAGTGCTAAACAATCTAAAGATCCTAGATACAGTGTCTCAACTAGTAATTCGTTCAATTTATTAGCTGGATTAAATGAAAATTTTCCTAGTTTGTCTCTGAATCCTGCAAATAAGAAAACTATTGAAAAATATGTGCCACCTCCTCTCCCTTACAAATCATTCTCTGCTCATTCTAACAAAAACGCGCAATCTGGAAAGAAAGCGCAGAAAAGAGATTCTCGCCCTGAAGCAAGTGGTCTCAATATATCAACCAATAAGAAAGTACGAAATGAAGCAAAAGGAAAACAAGAAAACACGGTCGCCCCCCTGTTCTACAAGCTGTGCGAGCAAAGAAAACGAGAGGAAGCAAACCAAGTCACTTCTCAGTCAACTTGGTCTTCACTTTTCTCTGTTCCAGCCTCTGGTTTCTCCTACCCTCCTCCTGTTCTCCAGGCTCCTAAATCTACTTCTGCTCCTCCAGCCAGTTTATCAGTGAATGCTGGTCATGTTTCCAACCACTCTGGTCATCAAGGCGTTAATCCCTTCAGCTCATATGTTCAATCCTGTAGCAATTATAATCCAAAGAATAATAACAGATTTCATAATAATCGATTCAGTAAGCTAGATAAAAAAGAAATAAATTTTTCTGATGAGGACATTAGTTTTAAATCTAGAGATCGAATGGACATCGGTTCGACCAGTCCAGATCTCAAATATTGATCTTTTAACAATATTATATTAATAATAATATTATAGTATTATTATTATTAATTATTATTTATTTTTTAATTTGTACTTACTCATATCTATTTTTTATTTTTAAGGTAATTACCTATTTATTTTCAAACTATCGGTTTCCATTGTTTCTACTCTCTTTGCCTATTACTTTTAAATAATTATCGCATGTTAAGCTCTTCTAAAAGTAATATTGATATTTGTTCCAATAAAACCATTATACAATGGAATGTAAATGGAATATCTGATGTTAAAAAGAAAGATGAACTCAAACTTTTATGTAAAACTTTTAAACCAATTATTATATGTTTGCAAGAAACACATCTATTACCAACACAGGATTTCAACTACATACAATCCTTTTCAGTCTACAGGAAAGATTTTACGGAAGGCCGGATCGCTTGTGGCGGCGTGATGACGCTGGTTAGCAAATACCACTACTCCGAAGCCATCCCTATCTCCAGCCCTCTGCAAGTTGTCGCCGTGAAAGTAAGAGTTGCGTGGCTCAGCTATGAAATTTCAGTTTGTAACGTATACATTCCACCATCATTTAAACTTAAGGAAAATCATCTATCTAATCTAATAGCTCAAGTTCCGTCCCCATGTATATTATGCGGAGATTTCAATGCGCACAGCCCTATATGGGGTGCTCCTAAGTCTAATGCTAATGGTCTGGAAGTGCAGGAGTTTTTAGAAAAAAATGAATCTATGTTTTTACTTAATGATGACCAGCCAACTCATATCAATTCATCTTACGGTACTTTGTCCACTATTGATTTGACTTTTATTTCCAGTTCACTAGTAATGGATGTGTTGCATAGTGTCCATGATGACGCTTGTTCCTCTGATCATATTCCGATATTTATTGAATTCACAAGCAACAGATATCTCACTTATCCAGATAGATTTGTATGGTTGTATAAGCAAGCTGACTGGGAAAAATTTAGTTCGAGTATTAATTTTTATGAAAACCTCACAATTTCGCATACAACTAATATTAATGAAATTTTATCCATGATAAATTCTAACATTTTAAAAGCAGCAAACTTGGCCATACCCAAACTTAATTTATCCAAGATGAAAAGAATGGTGGCTTGGTGGACTGAAGAAGTGAAAACAGCATTAAAGGACCGGAAAAAAGCAATGAAAATGTATAAAAGAAATAGATCACTTGAGAATTTTATTGAATATAAAAAGAGAAAAGCAAGAGCCAAATACTTGATCAAACAGAATAAAACTGCTTCTTGGATGTCGTATGTGAACTCAATTAAGGATCCAATTACCTCCTCAGACATGTGGTCTCAAGTTGCTAAATTCAAAGGAAAGAAAAGATTATTTAGTCCTATTTGTGCATTAAAAAATGAAGATGGTAATATCATTTCAAATAAAACAGAAATAGTAGAATTATTGGCAAATAATTACAAAAAGAATGCTTCGGACCTATTGTATGACCCTGAATTCAAAAAGTACAAATCGGAGATGAGTATGAAGATTTTTCCACCTCCTAACACAGAGCAATGTATCTATAATCTTCCATTTAATATGACAGAACTAACATCCACATTCAAGTCATGTAGATCTTCGGCAGTTGGAATTGATAACGTATCATATCAAATGATTATTAATTTGCCTCTGTTGGCACTTGATAAACTTTTAGAAGTTTTTAATATGATATGGGTTACTGGTTTTTTTTCCCAACTGCTGGAAGACAGCAATTGTTGTGCCTGTTTTAAAACCAAATAGAGATAAATTGTGTGTTAAAAGTTACAGACCGATATCATTACTCAGTTGTATGAATAAAATCATGGAAAGAATGATTAACAGAAGACTGTCGTGGGTGATTGGTAACTATCCTGATCTGAATGATCCTTTCCAGAGTGGGAACCGAAAACATAGAACAACGATGGATAATTTAACCCTTTTGGAGCATGAAGTCCTTACAGCTTTCCAAAACAAAGAATATGTTGTGGCCATTGCGCTGGATGTGGAGATGGCTTTCGAAAGAATTAATAAGATAAGCGTACTAACTAAGTTTGCAAAATCCGGAATAGGTGGTCCACTATTTAAGTATGTGTCTAATTTTCTGGAAACCCCTCAAATCTGTGTGAAAATCGATAATACGTTATCCAGTATTCACACACTCGATAATTCAATTCGACAGGGATCATCACTATCTGGCAACATATTTGGCATTGCTATTTGTGACATAGCGAAATTTATACCAACTCAAGTAAACCACGGGATGTTTGTGGATGACAAAATTATTTACATGAGAGGCAACAATATACATATTATACAAGATGTATTACAAACTACACTAAACAAAATATCGCATTGGTCTAAAACAAATGGTTTAAAATTTTCTTATGAAAAAACACAAGGTTTAATTTTCACCAGAAAAACAGTTTTCTCTACACCAGAACTTTTCTTTGGAAACAATAAAATAACATTCCAAAATGAACTAAAATGGTTAGGCTTGTATTTAGATACCAAATGGACTTTCAAAAAACATATACAAGTAACTAAAACTAAATGCCTTAAGGCAATGAATGTTCTGAAAGTTTTAAATAATAGAAACTGGGGTGTTGGACGAATATGCTTAACAAAACTATTTAATGCATTTATAAGACCTATCATGGAATATGGATCTGTAATTTATGGATCAGCAAAGCAAAATAATTTGAAATCTCTGGACACTGTTTATCACGCTTGTATCAGAATTATTACGGGAGCGTTGAGATCTTCACCAGTGCAGAGTTTATACGTGGAGAGTGGTCAAGCACCACTGGAATATAGAAGATTAATATTACTGAGTAATTATGTAACAAAGCTCTTGACCCACAAGGACAATCCTTGTCACCTAGTGGTATCACCCAACAGTGGTGTCAACTTCTATATCCAGAATGATAGATATCCAATGCCTGTTAGAATAAGAATGGAAAAAATCATTTCCCTAAAAAACCCAGAAATTGTAAAAAATTTAATACAGATGGATGAGAATCGACCTTCCTGGATTTTCAAACAGCCGGAGGTATCCATGTTAACAACTGAGAACAAAAAATCCATTTTGCCATATGAAGCAAGAATTTTATTTAATGAGTTTAAATCAACAAAAAAAGGCACTGCGTGTTTGGTTTTTACGGACGGTTCCAAGTCTCCATCCTACACTGGTTTCGCGTTCTCCTGTGAAAATCAAATCCTCTCTTACAAGTTGAATAATATTTGTAGCATATTTACTGCAGAACTACTGGCACTTTATCAGTGTATAGAACATGTCTGGTCCATAGCACTTAAAGGAGATCTTCAATATTCGGAAGTAATCATTTGCTCCGATTCTAAAAGCTCATTAATGGCAATTAAAAATGTATCATCAAACAATACGATTGTCCACAATATCGTCGGAACTTTAAAAAACATTGAAGATTTAAAAATATCAGTAATTTTTTTGTGGATACCTAGTCACTGTGGAATAGAAGAGAACGAAAGAGTGGATAAAGCTGCCAAGGGTTCTTCAAATACTATCTTGTATAAGAAAATTCACTTTGAAGATGTAATACAAGGTAACAAAAAATGTCTATTACAAGAGTGGGAGAAATACTGGAACGAAAACTTTGAAACCAATAAACTCTGGAGAGTTAAAAAGACGGTCAAAATTTGGAAGTCGTCATCGTACTTTTACAATAGAGTAGATGAAATGGTGGCATGTAGGCTAAGAATAGGCCATACAATGTTAACTCACCAACATCTTTTTAAACGTGAACAAGCTCCATTATGTCAAAACTGTCAAACAACAATAACAGTAAAGCATATACTACTTGACTGTCCAATTTATAATATCTATAGAAGAAAATGGAATTGTGAAGGAGATCTTGATCTAATGCTTGGCGATAATGAAGATGTATTATTGAGAACTATGAACTTTGTTAAAGACATAAAATTGTTTTCTAGATTGTAAAAAAAGTAGGAAATTTCATTTTATTTTTACCTTTTTATTATTTAGAATTTTGAAGTTATAATAATGTTGTATTTTATTTATTGATTATGTAATTAACAGATGTTATAAACCTTGTTGTAAAATACATCTATAAAAAATTGTTGGAAAAAAAAAAAAAAAAATTAAAATGAATCTCTAATGTATACATGGTATAAACAAAATGGAGTACAAAATTAAAAGTTAAGCCTAGTAAGTTGAGCTTACAAGGATAGCACGCTTAATACTTTGCTCAACTGTAAAATATTAAGTCTTTGAAGTCCCATTCAAAAGCGAGGTTATCTCGGGTCGGGGGTTTTACCCTCCATTCGCAGAAAACTTAAAAACCGGCTTTTCTTTACATTAACCTCACCCAGCATGGGTTGGGCTGGGAAAAGCCAGTATCACGAAGTTTTCACCTCGCTGAACGTAGCTCAACTTTGGTGGTCCTACGAGAACCTGTGTATTCAACACGCCATCGAAGCTGGCCAAAGATATTTTAAGGGCCGAATTATGAAACAGGATTAAATATCTAGGATTTGTTAATCGAAGCCACTGTCACTTAACAGTTGATATAAATCCGATGTGATTGGTTGAAGTTCTCACTAGAGGTCGTGTTAAGGACAAAACAGGATTACATTAATCCTGTTTTGGATTAGGAAATCTAATCCTATTTCATAATTCGGACTTGAGAATTTTTTATATAGGCTTTCTTTTTTTATGGCAGGATTCTCACTGGAGTGAGCTCTTCCACCCAACCATTTATTTGCTGGCGATAAAGCCAGATAAAGAAAATAAGCATTGTATGATTATAATCATTTCGTTTTTGAGAGAAAGACATAGAAGTAGGATCGCAGATAATCTCAGGTTTTTTTTTCTTAATAAAAAAAGATCTTCTCAATTTTAAAAATGTTAATTCCTAAATAGATGGATGGTTGTTTTAATAACCAAAGTAAAAAAGTAATAATACATGATTGATGAGCATTCTATAAATTTTTGGGCATAATTCTCAATTCTTAAACAAAAAGCGAGTCGTCCCGAAAGAAAACTATACTAGTTTGAGTGATTTAATGAGAAAAGTAGGCTTAAGATTGGTCAAAGGTTAATTTATTAATAATATCGCCTTATTTATACAAGCCGATTAGGACTAATGAGTCCCGTTATTCCAGCAGTAAGCCCAAGACGTATAATAGAGATCACATAATATCCCTAACAGGACGATAACTTGGCATATCTCGGATGGGTTTTGAACCCGCGTTCTCTGCATTACCGGACAGACGCTACCGGGACATATTTATTGTGTTGTCCAGTTTGTTCATTATTGTACAAAAAGTGGCTTAGATCTGGTTTACATGTTATTTCTCAAGGTTTAGGCATGGCCACAAAAACGTCATATGTACAAATGTACATACATATCTCCCATAGAAATTATACATAAAAAGGAAAATCTAAAAGGACCCACATGAAAACTAACGAGTTGAATTTCTGAGAGAGAAGTGCTATAAGCCAAAAATTTAGAAGTTCTGACTGAGAATTTACAGAGGCGAAAAGGTGGTAAAATAATTAGTTGTAGGTCCAAAAAATCAATCTCAAAAGTATAATAATCTCTTTGGTAAAATAACCTGAATAACTTTTAAAGCTATCGAAAACAGTTTGATTAATTTCTTTGGCTTTACGAAAAAAGGGTGCAGTAAAAATTTCATTTTATGTGAAAAATATGTGGTCACAGACTCACAAAATGGAGGAAAAATTCATGCACTGGGTGGGATTCGAACCAACGGACCCCTACGCTACCTGGATTAACAGACTAGCGCGTTAACCACTTGACTACCAGGGTACAATTGTACATTGTAGATATATGCATTTTATCATAGCTAGCTATTTAATTCATTTTGAGAGCATCGTTCTATTTGCTAAAATCTACACTAATGCAGAAGCTATAGAAGTAGAAGATCTTTCAAAAGATACAGAAGGAAGCAAGGCACTTTTTCAATGGCAAGTAGAATTCGCATGAAAAATTCATACCTTTCGGCAATTGCTATATTACCCGTCCAAAATACCTGAGATTCAAAAAATTATTTGTTGGTGAGAGAATCGAATACAATACAGTCACTCAGGCTAAGTATTTGTACCCAAGAGGACATTTTTACAATCTACAATGACTTCATTCATCCAGGTTATCACCACGCTCGAGTTTGCTTAACACTAAGTCAAGCTCAGTCTCTGTATCCAAGAGGACATATCAGTTTCGTTGCAATCTACAATGACTTCGTTCATCCAGATTATCACCGCGCTCGAGTTTGCTTAGCACTACGTCAAGCTCAGTCTCTGTATCCAAGAGGACATATCAGTTTCGTTGCAATCTACAATGACTTCGTTCATCCAGATTATCACCACGCTCGAGTTTGCTTAGCACTACGTCAAGCTCAGTCTCTGTATCCAAGAGGACATATCAGTTTCGTTGCAATCTACAATGACTTCGTTTTTCTCCTCATCGGCGAACACATGACTGACGAGGAGTTGTGCTGCGGACCGCCCAGTCAAATAGGCCCCGTGTACTGTGGAGTAGAAGTTGCTATGCGTGTGTTCTCCGGCGAAGGCTATCACAGGCTGAAACGAGGCGGGTTTACATTTGAATTGTTAAAATAAAAGTTACAAAATATAGCCCTATTTTTTTTTCTAACCAAAGTTAACCAAACGGGAATAAAATGAACCAAACTGGAAGCAAGTCATTTTTCTTTTGGAAGAGGAAAAATTTCCACTTCCAAAGTTAACCAAAGTGGAAGTAGAAAATTCTTGCTTCCAGTTCTTTTATAGGTTAAGTCCATTGTTTATCTTTAAAAGTAACCAAACGCATTTTTTTTTACGAATGACCTTGGAATAAAATGGAAATATTTGGAAGAAACCTAACCAGGAATTTTTTTTTTTTGGTTAGAAAGAAAAATACGACTTATGACTCCTTTGTGGTGAAGCTTCTTTTCAATTTTTGTGGGTAGCGCAGCATTACTAAGAGCCTCCTTTGCTCTTCCAAATTATTTTACACTAATGATTCTGTGAACTGTAAACCTCACACAGATTCAACTATCGCATTATAAATGTTCAATCAAGTATGAGGACATCAAGACCTTTCATTCAATACCCCACTCGATAGGTTTCAATTAAAAATAAATTATCAACCGGCCCTTTTTTTTTTGGCCTTTTTTCAATCTTTTTTACCACAGTGCGGCCCCCTTAGCTTTCACGATCACCACATTTTACTACTCGACTCAGATATATTTTTTCACTCACAAAATTTCAAGAGCCTTGCTTTATACAATAAAAATAGAAAAATAGTTTTCGATTTTCACCAAAACGGCCCCCATTTGGCCCGGACTGGCCTCATTCGACCCAAAAACGATACGTAAAATTCTAGGACCCCAATGAAAATGTATACAAAATTTCATCTATTTTGAAGAATCCGTTCGTGAGTTATCGCGGAACAGACAGATAGACAGATACTTACCTTGAGTCCCTTGGGTGTGTTGACACAGATGGCTGGGCTAGGTCGGCTATGTCCAGCTGGCTAGCACCCACTGCCATGGCTGTGTAGGAACCGCGTGTGAATTCATCACTCTTCCATCTTGAGCTGAGGAACAAATCAAATAGAATTTTATAATTTATAAACAATTGGATCAAGCTTTATTTATTTTTTTAATATACAGGGTGTCCATAAAGTCTGGACCCACCCCCCCTATCTCGGGAACCACTTAAAATATCGAAAAACTCCAAGACACCTATTTCTTTGATTGAAGAGGGATTTATTTTAAGCTAAAAGAAAATTGTCTACACGGCCCCAGTCAGGCTGGGCAGTGGCATGGACCAACTTTAAAATCCTAAATAGAATGGTATGTCTTGTGGCATATTGTTTGAAAGGTCTTATTGAGAGAAGATCATTACAACAAATTTCAGTGAACTACAACTTACCGTTCTCGAGATACAAGGTAATACCTGCGTAATATCCATATATTTTGAGCTATAACTCGTTAACCATAAATTATGGAGAAAATTTTTCTTGTTAATAATAACGCCTTATGACAAGACCTTTCGAACATGTTATAACTCGACATACTCTGTTTGCGGCTCGAAGAACCAAAAAATGGATGCGGCTCGAAGAACCAAAATGTTTGATCCAAGGACCAAAATGAGTGGTGCTGACCAAAAATAGTTGGTGCTGACCTTATGTGAATTCCTGGCAAAAATAGGCTACAAACTTCTGTGTTCAAACTTGGTTATATTTTATTTATTGGAAGAAAAACTTTGGAAAGATATTATTACGCTAGAATGATACGTTGTTGAGCGCTTCTGCCAGAGAACTGATCTGCCCGAATTTTCATTGAACCAATTACAGTTTTCTTTCGGCCAGATTTAATAGTAGGTTGTAGGTACACGGCGCGGCGGGAACATACTCCCCCCATGAGACAGTGGTCTCATACACCAACTACTGCTGAGGTAGAGGGCACAACTTCACTGCGGGCCGCTTGTATATACCAGACTTCGTTTGGACAGGTGCAACTCGGAAACACACTTTTCCTGGAAACACTTGAATGACACGACCAAGGGGCCAGCATGACACGGGGCGACATCAGATTTGATCAGCACAAGCATATCAACATGGAGCTGATTCTTATCATCTTGACACCACTTAGTTGATGATTGAAGCGAACTAAGGTATGAGTCCAGTAGCTGAGTAAGCAACTTGTATCGCACACTCAGATCTTGACTCTGAAAAATAGGAACATGAGTTAATGATACATGAGGATGTCGCATAAGGAAATGTGCTGGAGTCAGCATAACAGGATCACCGCTGTCGGAAGTAACTTGTCACAGTGGACGATTATTGAGGATGGATTCTATCTCACTCAGAAAAGTAGACATCTCTTCGAAAGTGAGAATTTCGGATCCAATTACTTTATAAAAATGACTCTCGACCTGACGAATATTTGATTTCCACAATCCAACACCATGGTGAGGCGAAGCTGGCGGATTGAAGTGAAATTCAATTCTTTGTTTCAGCAGCTCTTCTGTAAATTCACTTTGGAAGTCAGGTGACGCAATAAACTGGTACAGTTCACCTAGAATATTAGCAGAGCCGACAAAATTAGTGACCTGGTCGAAATAAATATTTTTAATAGGTCCACGACGAGCAATAAATCTCCTTAATGCAAGCAGGGACGTCGGGGTAGACAAGACAGGGGCGAGCTCGAGATGAACAGCTTTTGTGCTTAAACAAATAAATAAAGCTTTCTGAGATGAGTCGCAGAATCCAATAAGATTTAGCTCACAATTCCTTTCAATAAGAACATGTCGAGAAATCTGAAATGTGTTTAAAGTAGGTAATTCTTGAACAAATTGAGTCCATCTATCTTGTACACAAGGGGGTGGGTTTCGACCCAATCAATTTTCAGAAGCCATAATTCTTTAATGAGAAGTTTAGCACAGATAGTGACTGGACTCACTAATCCGAGTACATCAAAAATATGTGCAGTTGTACTTAGTATGTTCCGTTTGGTATACTTAGTATCTTGTACATTGACTTTGAAGAAAAACTTATCTTCGGCAGGACAGTATTGAGTACCAGGTACTTTGAGTGAAGAGTTACTATCCCACTCTACCCTTGACATGAGTCTGTGCTCTTCAGGGTGGTATATTGCTTTCTTGTGTTAGGAAGGAACAGCATGTCCGTCCTTAATATAAAGAGTAATTGCAGTTTTGTACTGCTCTTTTACATCAGGGTTAGCGGAGAGCTTTTTTTCTGTATTAAGAAGACGCTTCTCAGCTATTTTATAAGACTCGCCATGCAGAGCTGAGTCTGACTTGAACGGTAAGGAAAAACTATATCTACCATCTGCTCGACGTAGATACATATTGTAAAATAATTCCTCACATTCTTTATCCTTACTGCACAATGATTTAGGTGCAGGGACTTCTTCGAGAGTCCAAAACTTTTGAACCAAGGTTTCTAATGGAGCTTCTATAAAACCGCACATATTATGTTCATTACCTTGGTATGACAGAACAGGCACTTTACCCATGATGATATCTCCAAGCTGAGACTCAATGATGACAGGACCATCAGGATCAGACGACTTGGGTTTTCCATACACTAGCGAGAATAGTTCGGCACCGATGAGTCCGTCGATTTCACCCGGTATATGGAACTCGTCGTCACTCAGGTTCGACTCTCGGATGATTGAAAATAATTTCGTCACATCTACAGGACAAACAGGGAGATTATTAGTTATCTTGTCAACAACGAAGGCCTGATCAACAGTAAAACGTTTTTTCAAGTTGAATCTTGAATGAAGAGTGAATGAAGTTACACCTTTCACTTCACTCCTGGTTGACCCGATACCTCCCACTGAGGCGGACACCTTGTGATAAGGGATGCCTAATCTTTGGCAACATTTGGAAGTAATAAAATAGCTCATACTTCCGCTATCTAATAACATTCGTACAGTGTGCACGTCACCGTTTACATCGGGAATATTTACCTTGACGGTTGATAGTAGGACTGTACATTTCTTCGGTTGTTTACTCACGGCAGTGACGGCAACCGTATCATGAGACACTGACGTCTCTCTGCCCACATCACTTACTCGCGGCTTCGACTCAGGCGGATTGTCGGACGACGTCTTGTAGGAGCTCAAATGAAGCAAAGTGTGATGCGTGGACTTACATATCTTGCATGTATTCTTGCTTGTGCAGCTAACAGCGAAGTGAGATGAGCTAAAACAATTTAGACAGAGCTTTAGCGACTTGATTGTATCCAAGCGTGAATGAGGATCCATTTTGTTGAATTCATTACACTGATATAATAAATGAGAGCCTTTGCAAATTAGGCATTTATTATTTTTCCTATGCGAGGAAACAAGACTAACAGTTTTTGTTTGCCATTTCTTGGCATGCGCGGGTTTCGAACCCGGTACAGTATGTACCTGCGCAGGATTAATTCTCTCAGTTCGCTCAATGACGCGAACGTAATCTTTAACGAACTGTAGCAGTTCTTTGAACTTGGGAAGCGATTTATTGGCTAGAACTTTAGTCTCAAATTTCTTGCTTAACTCAAGATCTAGCTTTTTAATACCAATGGAGTACAAAATGTATTCAGCTAAATCCTCGACGTTCAGAGCTTGTAAGGCAATGACGGAGGCACCAAATGAATCAATAAAATTGTTGTAACTTACATGAGACTCCTGATTTATTGGCTTGAAGTTGAGAATCGTGTCAACGTAATGACTGGCTAGATACCTGACGTCTTGATATCTGTCTACAAGTGACTGCCAGATGATCTCGTAGTTGGAGCCCACGGGCGGGACGCCGGCGCACACAGAAAGAGCTTGGTCCTTTAGTTTCGACACCAAATACTGCACTTTCTGGTCGGCAGACAGGGACTTGTTGTTGTGAATGAGCGACTTGAAAGTCTCAAAGAAAGAAGGCCAAGATTTAATATTGCCATCGAAAGAAGGTAAATTCAAGGATGGTAAATGGGGTTGATCTATCTTTACTGATTCAAATAAATCTTTAGAGGAAGAATTTTCAAATTTCTTCTCATAGTATTTAATTTGTCCATATAGACCCATAAAACTATTGAGTTCATGGAAATTCGGTTCGTAACCTAGCTGTGTATTTACTTTTCTGCGTTCTATATCTTTAAGCACAGTCTTAAATTCCTCAGATAGAAAATCTAAAGAAGCAGCTTTGGCGAGGAAAGTTCCTCTCTTACTTCTATCAACATTACAAGGTGCGATAGAATCATAAATATCTTGTGTGGTAGAAAATAAGTTCTCTAATTGAGCTTGAAGTAAAGACAACTCACCGTCGTCAGCGGATACTAAGGACTCGTTAGCAGGATCTTGATCCTTGTCTTTGTCAATGGAACCAGGCATTCTTGACAGCTGGTGATGCAATTAATTCCGGGCGGAATCGATACAGGAAACGAGGAATCACTCCGGGCGGAGATGAGACGGGAACAAACAGGAATCCAGCAGCACTCCAGGTGGAGCCTATACAGGAAACAGGAATCACTCCAGGCGGAGATGAGACAGTAACGAACAGGAATCCAGCAGCACTCCAGGCGGAGCCGATACAGGAAACAGGAATCACTCCGAGAGGAGATGAGACGGGAACAAACAGGAATCCAGCAGCACTCCAGGCGGAGCCGATACAGGAAACAGGAATCACTCCGGGAGGAGATGAGACGGAAACAAACAGGAATCCAGCAGCACTCCAGGTGGAGCCTATACAGGAAACAGGAATCACTCCAGGCGGAGATGAGACAGTAACGAACAGGAATCCAGCAGCACTCCAGGCGGAGCCGATACAGGAAACAGGAATCACTCCGAGAGGAGATGAGACGGGAACAAACAGGAATCCAGCAGCACTCCAGGCGGAGCCGATACAGGAAACAGGAATCACTCCGGGCGGAGATGAGACGGGAACAAACAGGAATCCAGCAGCACTCCAGGCGGAGCCGATACAGGAAACCAGGAATCACTCCGGGTGGAGATGAGACGGGAACAAACAGGAATCCAGCAGCATTCCAGGCGGAGCCGATACAGGAAACCAGGAGTCACTCCAGGCGGAGATGACACGGGAACAGGAACTGGATAGATCCACGGTTCGAAGGACCAAAAATGTTTGCGGCTCGAAGAACCAAAAAATGGATGCGGCTCGAAGAACCAAAATGTTTGATCCAAGGACCAAAAATGGTTGATCCAAGGACCAAAATGAGTGGTGCTGACCAAAAATAGTTGGTGCTGACCTTATGTGAATTCCTGGCAAAAATAGGCTACAAACTTCTGTGTTCAAACTTGGTTATATTTTATTTATTGGGAAGAAAAACTTTGGAAAGATATTATTACGCTAGAATGATACGTTGTTGAGCGCTTCTGCCAGAGAACTGATCTGCCCGAATTTTCATTGAACCAATTACAGTTTTCTTTCGGCCAGATTTAATAGTAGGTTGTAGGTACACGGCGCGGCGGGAACATACTCTGTTGAAGTTAGTTTCTGGTCGGTTTCGTCAGCCAGCCGGACGAACAGTCAAAAAAGTTTTAACGAAAAAACAAATCAAACTTTAACTTGTTCGAAAGATCTTGCGATAAGGAGTTATTATTAACAAGAAAAATTTTCTCCATAATTTACGGTTAACGAGTTATAGCTCAAAATATATGGATATTACTCAGGACATCCGACCCTGTATCTCGAGAACTTTAAGTTGTAATGAACTTCTCTCAATAAGAACTTTAAAACAATATGCCACAAGACATACCATTCTATTAAGGATTTTAAAGTTGGTCCCTGACTGGGGCCGTGTAGGCAATTTTTTTTTTTTTTTTTTTTTTTTCTTAAAATAAATCCCCCTACAATCGAAGAAATAGGTGTCTTGGAGTTTTTCGATATTTTAAGTGGTTCCCGAGATAGGGGGGTGGGTCCAGACTTTATGGACACCCTGTATAATGAACATGGTAATAAGTTGAGAAATAAATATAAACAAAGCCTGATCAAGGGTGGTGATACAGAATCAAAAGTATTTGCATCCGCGTTTGTGCGCGCCCACAACGGAGGACCACAGCCTAGACCCTAGTAACTACACCTAGATATAGACGACCCTAGACCCTAGTAACTACATCTAGATACAGACGACCCTAGACCCTAGTAACTACACCTAGATACAGACGACCCTAGACCCTAGTAACTACACCTATATACAGACGACCCTAGACCCTAGTAACTACACCTAGATACAGACGACCTACACCTAGATACAGACGACCCTAGACCCTAGTAACTACACCTATATACAGACGACCCTAGACCCTAGTAACTACACCTAGATACAGACGACCCTAGACCCTAGTAACTACACCTAGATACGACCCTAGACCCTAGTAATTACACCTAGATACAGACGACCCTAGACCCTAGTAACTACACCTAGATACAGACGACCCTAGACCCTAGTAACTACACCTAGATACAGACGAACCTAGCCCCTAGTAACTACACCTAGATACAGACGACCCTAGACCCTAGTAACTACACCTAGATACAGACGAACCTAGCCCCTAGTAACTACACCTAGATACAGACGACCCTAGACCCTAGTAACTACACCTAGATACAGACGACCCTAGACCCTAGTAACTACACCTAGATACAGACGACCCTAGACCCTAGTAACTACACCTATATACAGACGACCCTAGACCCTAGTAATTACACCTAGATACAGACGACCCTAGACCCTAGTAACTACACCTAGATACAGACGACCCTAGACCCTAGTAACTACACCTAGATACAGACGACCCTAGACCCTAGTAACTACACCTAGATACAGACGACCCTAGACCCTAGTAACTACACCTAGACACAGACGACCCTAGACCCTAGTAACTACACCTAGACACAGACGACCCTAGACCCTAGTAACTACACCTAGATACAGACGACCCTAGACCCTAGTAACTATACCTAGATACAGACGACCCTAGACCCTAGTAACTACACCTAGATACAGACGATTTTTCAGGACTCTGTTGATGTCGCATATCTTTAATAAAATGGTTAGATTATTCTGTAAGGTACCAGGGGTGCCCTAGGGTTTAGGGTCCTGTCGCGCACTTACTTCAGGGTAGCAAAATTTTTGGCAATTTTATTTTATTTATTTTAACAAATCGACGGTAGAACCCATGTTTTATAAATATCAGTAGTTGTAACTATACAACTATACATAGCAGTCCCAGTGGTTAATATTTTCTTTACCAGTAGTCCATTTATCTATTTATTGTCTGACCGTAGGGTTTCAGTTTTAGTGGAAACTTCATACAATTAATAATAATATCGCCTTAATTATACTGCCCGATTAGGACTATTAAAGTCCCATTATTCTAGCAGTAAGCCCAAGACATATTATTATGTGGTAAAAATCCCAATTGGGAGGTCAACTTGTCATGTCCCGGATGGGTTTCGAACCCACGACCTCTGGAATCTCTGGATTCGCAGAGTGCTGCCTTTACCACTGAGCTTTCGCAGAGTGCCTTCACTTGAAGTAATGATATTTTTCGGTTCCAAGTGCGGTTAGCTTTTAGAGAAGGTGGGTTTTTAGTGGGTGGAAATCCCACACCCCAGGATCTGGGTGTCTTTGAAAGATTTTTTCCTGCCTGCCATTAAAAAAAAAAAACCACAGCTCTCGGGACTGCGACCTAATGAGATCTATTGTGAACAAAAAGGATTCTTTTTGTTTTTAACGTCCTGATTTAAGCTATTCAGGACAGTGGTTTAACCTCTATTTGCTGAGAATTGTACCAGCTATTATTATTATCTGATCAGGTTGCAGTGTTTTCAGTGGAACCCTAACAACGAACACTGCGACCTATTTAGATCTATTGTGACTACTTGTACGAGCTACCTACCAACAAGTCTCACAAATCCTTCGGCACTATAGCTCTGCTGAAGTGAATCTGACAAGATTTTTCTCCTTATAAAAGGAGAAAGTAGCTGAATACTATGCGTTTCTCCTCATAAAAAAGACTCACCAAACACACTGTTTCGGGTTGGGAATCAGGGGATCGTTCAGGAATTTCCGGAGGATGATTGTGCAGGTCTCCGCGATGACGTCATTGGTAAGAGTCTCCATGTATTCTGCTTCCTCCCCCGATATCCAAGCCAGGAGCAGCGTGTCCGTCACTTTGGCGAAGGAGTAGATCTTCTTGAACCACGTCTCAGAGAGGTTTTCTGAAACATTGGTGAGTAAACTATGTGTTGAAGTTAAGCAACGCCCAGCAAGGTTTGCTATTGGTAAGATTCGAGCCAGGAGCAGAGTGTCCGTCACTTTGGCGAAGGAGTAGATCTTCTTGAACCACGTCTCAGATAGGTTTTCTGATATATTGATAGAGTAAATTATGCGTTTAAGTTAAGCAACGCCCAGCGAGGTTAGGTATTGATAAGATATTCGAGCCAGAAGCGTGTCCGACACTTTGGCGAAGGAGTAAATCTTCTTGAACCACACCTCAGATAGGTTTTCTGATACATTAATACAGTAAATTATGCGTTGAAGTTAAGCAACGCCCAGCGAGGTTAGGTATTGAAAAGATATTCGAGCCAGAAGCGTGTCTGACACTTTAGCTAATGAGTAGATCTTCTTGAACCACGTCTCAGAGAGATTCTCTGAAGCTTTTATTTTATTTTAGTAGACAAATGGACGTCACATTAGCCAGTCTGGAAAAGAAAAAACCTAATAATCAAAATGGGGGAAAAATATTATGTGAGTAGCTGAATACTATGCGTTAAGCAACGACTATCGAGGTTGTAATTTTGTGGCTTGACTCTCGAATTTGAACACAACACGTGATAATAGCTATTCCCGGCCCTACCTAGGCTGGGTTAGGTTAGTAATGTAAGTAACTGGTTTGAAAAATTCCATCGAATGGAGAATGAAACTCCAATATTTTCAGAGTTGCACATTGCATAATCATGTTTATGTCGGGCACACATAAGAAATAGTTTGTGGATGATATGGGATCAAACACCAATCTTTCATCATCATAGGGTGGCGTCATCGTGAACGATAGTAGCTAAAATAGAATCAAATAGAATCGTTGGCGTTAGGAAGGGCATCCAGCCGTAAAAATGTGCCAACACCAACCAACCTCAACCATGAGGTTGAAGAACGTCGACCCTGCTTAGGATAAGACAGAGTAAACGAAGAAGAAGAGAACTGGCTGTAGTAAAAACCTCTTAATAGATTTTTCGCTATGTCCCTTGGGTTCTATTATATCCAGGTTGGACTGTCTATGGCAGCAAGGAAATATCTCGACCCGGCCATTAGCTTAAAACTAACCCTGTTATATAACTTGGGTGAAAGAGATTGCCATAGGCAATAACCCCGCCTTTTAGTTAGGACATATGTTTTTATATATTTTTCTATTCTTTTTCATTTTTATTGTATACTAGCCGTTTGCCCGTGTTTTGCAACGGGACTAAATTTCAAATTTAGTAAGGCATGGCCGTTCTGCTGGACAGCAATGCCTCTTTGAACTTTTTATAATTTTTCTGGACAAAGCGATAATGATTTTGGGGGGGTCAATTCTGAGACATTTTTTCGCTATCTCTTACCGTTTTGGCTAAACAACTCCGGACAAACAAACATAGGTAGGTAGTCCTTTTTTCTGTTTTATATATAGAGATTATATTGTTTCCATTTTCTTCATTGTTAAAATAATTATTTTTATTGTACATACAGTCATATGTACCGACCTCAGTAGCTTGATCGATAAGGTGGCGGACTTGTAGCGTAGATTTAGTAAAGCGAGTTTGAGTAGTTGTGATATCACGAAAGGAATGAACACAAATATGATAACAACTTTTTTTTATGTCCATTTGTATCCAATAAAGTGTTGAATAATAATAATAACTCGGCCCCATTTAGTAAAGCGAGTTTGAGTAGTTGTGATATATCACGAAAGGAATGAACACAAATAAGATAACAACTTTTTTTATGTCCATTTGTATCCAATAAAGTGTTGAATAATAATAATAACTCGGCCCCATTTAGTAAAGCGAGTTTGAGTAGTTGTGATATCACGAAAGGAATGAACACAAATATGATAACAACTTTTTTTATGTCCATTTGTATCCAATAAAGTGTTGAATAATAATAATAATTGTTGTTGTTGTTGTAGCCAGCTTGGCTACAGCTGGAGGGGTGAGTGATGGTCTCCAGCCAACTTTATTTCAAAGTTGGCTCGTCCTGAACCACATGTTTCTCTGTGCGATCAACCATCATGAGGACTTGGACTTTTCTTTATAAGCCACTAGGGGGCTGTCGCCCGCTTTGCGGGCGGAGGCATGGCCGTGAAAGCAAAAAGTCCTTTTTCGCCAATGGCAAGTGTTGTAGTGGGAATTTCGAAAAATCCCGTCTTATTGCACAACTAGACTATAAGACAAAGCTACCTACCAAATTGATAGGACATATAATATACTAGCGGGCTGTCGCCCGCTTTGCGGGCCGAGGCATGGCCGTGAAAGCAAAAAATCCTTTTTCGCCAATGGCAGGTGTTGTAGTGGGAGTTTCGAAAAATCCCGTCTTATTGCACAACTAGACTATAAGACAAAGCTACCTACCAAATTTCAGCTTCCTAGGACTTACCAGTTTGGAGAAACAGTGATGATCAGTCAGTCAATCAGTCAGTGACTTTGACATTTATATATTAAGATTAAACCCCTAGAAAACTGCAAGCTAGCCTGGCTTGTAAGGGTCGGCTAGTCTGTTCTCGGCCCGAAAAGGATACTCACGCTTCCCCCTCTCCCCCGCGGGGTCATCGTTCCACAGGAGCAGAATCTGGGTTGGGTGGAAGAGATTGCCACAGGCAATAACCCCGCCTTTTAGGTAGGACATTATTGTTATTTTCTTTTCTTTTTTACTTATTTATTTTGTCATTTGTTTGTTTGTTTGTTTTTTTTTTTTTTTTTTTTTCTTTCTTTCTTTCTATTCTTAATTTTATACTGTTGCCTGTTTGTATTCCTAATAAAGCTTTAAAAAAAAAAAAAAATCTAAGTGATACTCACGCTTTCCCCTCTCCCCCGCGGGCTCATCGTTCCACAGGAGCAGAATCTCCGAGAGATCAGACTCGAGAAAAGGCCGCGTATACACGAGGTAGATCTTGTTCACCGTCCCGAACAGGAGACGCTGCAGAGAGTGGCGCTTGTGTCGCGGCAGGGGAGGAGAGAACAGTGTGGACTCGGCCTGAAGCACGCCCAGGGTAGCGAGCAGATCACGCTGCGAGTGTGGAACCGGCTTCCGTCCGCACATCTGAAGGACATGATAAATAGTTGTAATTTTTCACCGACCTCAGTAGCTTGATCGATAAGGCAGCGGACTTGTAACCTGGAGGTCGGTGGTTCAAGTCCCGGTTTCAGCGTAGATTTTGTAAAGCGAGTTTGAGTAGTTGTGACATCACGAGGGTGATTGACACAAATATGATAACTTTTAGTTATAATTTTTCATATTAAATATAATAAATTTTATCGTTTGTTCAATAAACAATGTCAAAACTTGTGAAAAAAACTTTAACGCCATAAATCTAAAGATCGCTGACGCTTGTGCCTCCTCTACTATCACAAACTTCTATCACTGTCTTGTACTCACTCTATCACAATGTGATCACTAGTGTCTTCTCTACTATCACAAACTTCTATCACTGTCTTGTACTCACTCTATCACAATGTGATCACTCGTGTCTTCTCTACTATCACAAACTTCTATCACTGTCTTGTACTCACTCTATGACAATGTGATCACTTGTGTCTTCTCTACTATCACAAACTTCTATCACTGTCTTGTACTCACTCTATCACAATGTGATCACTCGTGTCTTCTCTACTATCACAAACTTCTATGACTGTCTTGTACTCTCTCTATCACAATGTGATCACTCGTGTCTTCTCTACTATCACACCACTTCTATCACTGTCTTGTACTCACTCTATCACAATGTGATCACTCGTGTCTTCTCTACTATCACAAACTTCTATCACTGTCTTGTACTCACTCTATCACAATGTGATCACTCGTGTCTTCTCTACTATCACAAACTTTTAACACTGTCTTGTACTCACTCTATCACAATGTGATCACTCGTGTCTTCTCTACTATCACAAACTTCTATCACTGTCTTGTACTCACTCTATCACAATGTGATCACTCGTGTCTTCTCTACTATCACAAACTTCTATCACTGTCTTGTACTCACTCTATCACAATGTGATCACTCGTGTCTTCTCTACTATCACAAACTTCTATCACTGTCTTGTACTCACTCTATCACAATGTGATCACTCGTGTCTTCTCTACTATCACAAACTTCTATCACTGTCTTGTACTCACTCTATCACAATGTGATCACTCGTGTCTTCTCTACTATCACAAACTTCTATCACTGTCTTGTCGGAATCATCGGACTCGAGGTCTTCTTCTTTCTCTTCTGGGATGCAGGGTTTGAATTTCCACCGCACTGAAGTGATCCTGGGGAAAACAGGAGAACATAAGGGATGAAGAACTTATAGGTTTTATAACTTAAGATTACAAAACAACTGTAAATAAAAATTGTTAATTTTCTATATTTTTTTGTAGACTTTTTTTTTTTAATTTATTGTTGATTGTTTTGTATAAAAAAATAAAGTGTAAAATAAACTTCATATCGCAATTCTTTTTCTTGTATATATTACTTCCGAGAAATTTCTAATATTAGAAATCGGAAGTATTGTTTTCGTTTTTGTAAAAAAAAATATTTTTTTGCTCCGATTTCAATTTTTTTCATATTTCTGGACGTTTCATAACCTACTGAGTAAATTTGGTTTTGTGTCCGTCTGTCGGTCTGTCGCTCTGTCGGTCTGTTAAAATGATTCCTTGTAACGCGCAAATCTCGGAAACTACTCGACCGATTTTGATGAAATTTTGCACACATCTAGGAGACATTCTGTAGATGGTCCCATTTTAAATTCATCGAATTCATACCAGCGGTTCTGGGTGAAAGAGACCATGCGCCTGACCACTAACTTTTTACTTAAACGCTTATATCTCGTGAATGGTACACCCGATTTCGATGAAATTTTGTAAGAATATTCATATTATTATTTTACATAGGTTATTTATATTTATTTTTAAATTAATTATAATATGACTGATATTAAAGAAAATCCGAAATTTTGGACAAAAAAGTAAAAAAATAAGGACCACCCACGACTTGCCGATACAGAATTTTTTGTGGAATTTAGAATGTAGAAAAACAATATTTTACCATATAAAACAAATTTGAAGAAAATCGGTTGAGCCATTTTGGAGATACAAGTAATTTTCTATGAAATCTCAAAATTGGCACGTGTTTACAATGTGAAGCAATCACGAGGAAGAATTGTGTCCATAATTGGCAGTGTTTTTTTTTTTTTTTTTAATTTACTGGTGATTGTTCTGTATAAAAAATAAAGTGTAAAATAAACTTCATTTTGCGATTTCTTTCAAACAGGATATCATTGTTTAAGTTATCAGAAATGAAATACCAACATCCAGAACTCACTTGTGGTTTAGGAGAACTTTGTCATGCGGGATATTCCTCGAGATGGGCTCCAATATACTGGAGTAGCCAGTGGGCAGAGAAATGTTACCTCCTTGAAGTTCTGTGTAGCTGCCTAGCTCTAGCAGGTCAATGTCTGCCATGCTGTTACACCCTGAGGAAACAAGTAAACCATATTTATTTATTTAGTACCATGCACTGGTATTCAAGTGGTTAACGCGCTAGTCTGGTAATCACAGGTAGCGTAGGGATCCATTGGTTTGAATACCACCCAGTGCATTAATTTTTCCTCATTAATTTGAGTTTGTGACCACATGATAATAAGACTCTGAGGGTTAGGAGGTAGAAAATGTTGTGAGCATTAACCTCGCCTGGTGGTTACGTTCCACTAATTATTATTAATGAATATCATTTTTTTTTCAGTTTACAACTTAAAATACTCATTAGTGGAAGGTAACCACCAGGTGAGGTAAATGCTTAAAGTGTTTTCTACCATCTATTCCTCATAATCTTATTATTACATGGTCATATAATCAAATTGATGAGGAATCTATGCATTGGGTGGCATTCGAACCAACGGATCCCTAGCTACCTGGATTACCAGACTAGCACCTTAACCACAAGGCTACCAGTGCACAAATTCCTGAATTTCCAGATATAAATTTCCTGATAGTAATAATATTTTTTGCTACTTGAAACTTTTTATGTCAGTTAATTGCTCAGAATGATAAAAGGAAATAACCAAGGTCTGAAGAACACAAAAATTGTATGAGAAATTAAATGAAATTTATTTATTTTTAATGTTGCTTTCAACTGCATGGTTATATCACATGGATTTCTTTTATTTTTAATGGAGAAGATATTTTGGCATTCACATCTCTAGATCTGCACAAAGCATTACCTGTTATACAAGTCTCTCGCTTGAGCAAACACTGGAATATCAGATGCCTCAGATATCTTTCCTCTGGGCTCACAATGTTCCTCAGGTAAAGCTCTATCTCCAGATTTATGTGCTCTCCGACACTGTGAATGTCCTCCGGTGGAAGATACTGAGACAAGAAGTACTCCTCACATCGATGCAGGAAACAAATGTAAGCCTCATAGATTTCCTGAAGAAGACAAATTCAATTATTACCTAACTTATTATTATTTTTTTTTTTTTTTTCTATTAACATTATTTTCATCATTCAAATTTACTAAAACTACAAACACATTAATTTCGTTTCCTGATTTGTGACTTTTAAAATAAAGTATTTGGTAACCATATATAACAAAAAAAATTAATATTGAACATTTCAAGAATATTTTTCCCCTTTAGGCATAAACAAGGTGGATCCATTTTTGGCTAATGCCTTATTAACATTCTCCCCAAATAAATATATTTATGTATTTCTCTTTTTCTCAAAGAGATTTCAGTTTCTGCATAAACCTTCAATCCAGTAGGTACCTCAGGTAAATTAATACACAACTTGTATATGTATGTATTTTGTCAATCTTCTTACCTGCAGAATAGGATGCGGCACTTGATGTCCATCTTCAGTAGTGGCAATCACCGTGTGTTGTTTGGGCACACTGACAATGTCAATGAGACCATTTGCCATGGCCACTTCATACATAGGATTACCCAACACTCCGTGGATCCAGTTAGCACCCATTTCTAATTTGATGTCATCTAAAAATTTAAAAGATGCAGAATTTGTAACAACTGTTTTATCATAACCAGTATGTTTTGGTATTTACTTTTTTTTAAATTTGGATTTAATATTGCTTAGAACTACATGGTGTCATATCACTATGGTAGTTTTGCCTAGCTACTCCAATCAACCTCACCCAGTGTGAGTGGGGCCAGTATCAAAAGGGATTAAATTTATTATGTATAATGAAAATTATTTGTTGAAAATTAACTGAAACAAGAACTTGTTATATCATAACTTACTACCCTCACTCTTGCGATCAAAGCCTGTAGGTACTTATTTTGAACTGAAGACTAGTCAATTTGAAAAAAATAATAATATTTTGGTGGACTAACCCTCGACATGATTCATAATCTGAAGCCAGCATCAATGTCACATTTAATACACCAGTTCTTGTAAGATTGCTGAAGTTAGTCAACATCAAAGGTAAACATTTTTCTTTCCAATATGACAGAAGCTGGATTAATTAGTGATTGGGCACCAAGTTCTTCAAGTTTTCTTTAACTGAAGATATCTATTTTAGCCTTTATCTTGGTATTATTTGCCCTCTTATTTGCATGAAACTTACAAACCTGCTACCCAAATTGACCTCACTCAGTCAGGGTTGGGCCAGAAAGCCAGCATCACAAAGTCTTCACCTCGCTAGACGTTGCTTAACTTTGGTGATCCTACAAGAACCGGTGCATTCAATGCACCCTCTACCCTGGCTTGAAAGTGTTATTGACCTCCACTTTCAAAAAGCTTTTAGCATTAGGGACAACAACAAGATTGTACCAAAAGGTAACTTGGTAACACTTACCAGAGTTGAACACTGATATTCGTCCCCCAATTCTGTCCCTAGCTTCCAGGACAAGAAAGTCAGAATGTTTGTTCTTGATCAAATGATTAGCAGCAGACAAACCAGCCATACCAGCTCCCAGAATAATTACTTTGTACTTTGGAATGTCTGAGCTCTCTTTTCCAGCCATAATTGAAAAATTCAGTATTTTTTACTGTTTATCATAGAAAATTCATGAGAAAACCGGGCGAGTTAGCTCAAACACCTTAACAGCGATAGGTAAGAATAAATAGATAAGATTTTAGTGATAAAAAAATTGAAAAACACCCCAGAGAAAATTTTAAAGAAATTGTTTACAAATTTTTCAAATTTTCGTATTCGATATTTTAATTACGCTATCAATCGATTAGAACGAATCAGCCTCACTTGTTTTTAAAAAAAAATCTCACTCTGTCCACTAATTTTCAACCTCCTTGGAACTCGGCAATGGTTCTCAAAATTTGTCCAAATACCCAGGGCAAAATTAATAGACAAATTTATCACAAGTCAATTACTAAGCGTTGGTTTTCAATATCTTACACAGTACGCATTCCGTGACTTAGTGCCACAGAGGTACTACAAGAACGTCTGTTAATTCCGCCCCTAGTCTTCTAATACTCTGTCTTATATCGCTTAAGCAGGGTCGACGTTGCTCAACCTCATGGTTGAGGTTGATTGGTTTTGGCACATTTTTTACCGCTGGATGCCCTTCCTAACGCCAACGATTTTATTTGATTTAACGTGCTGGATTAGGACGGGGGATTAGGGTAAAAACCCTCCATTCGCTGGGAATCGCACCAGCTATCCACGTTTACCTCACCCAGCCTGGGTACATCCGGAAATGCCAGCCTCACATAAACGGAAGGAACAGAATTTTCTTTGTGAAAAGTCTGCCCCGACTGGGGATCGAACTCAGGATCTCTGGACAACGGGCAATAGTCACAACGGTTACGCCACTGTACATTGTACAAATACTAAACTTAGTAAATTAGTAAGATGTTGTATTAATAAAATCTCTCGATCTTTAGTTTAAAAGCGAGAATACCTACTACCTACTAGTGAGCCGCCAATCAATATTCCGGACAATGCAGTATTAATTGGTGGTAAACACAACCTTCAAGATAGGCCAGATCGAAACTGAATGTACGGCGCGAACAACCTGCCCCAGCAGAGTTAAATCGCCTAAAAAGAAAAAAACTGAAGTAATTGCAATTAGCAAGTTTCCTCTCTGACAGCGTCGATGACGCGTTGAATGCACCGGTTCTCGCAAGATCGCCGAAGTTAGGCAACGTCCAGCGAGGTTAGAACTTTCTGAATTTGCATTCCGGCCAAACCCAGGCTGGGTGAGGATAATGAGGGTGGCAGGTTTGTGAGTTTACTGTGAATGGAGGGTAACACCCCCGTCGTGATATGACCATGCAGTTGAAAGCGACGAGATGTAAACCCAAAAATTCTAAATTCCTAAAAGAATACTTGGGTGACCCTGACCAAACTATTCTTAGAATAGGTCTGGCTGGGGGAAGTTAAACAGTGAGAAGACCAGTGTCTCGCTAGAGGAATACAAACAGAGAACTGACTAGCTAACTCTTACAAGCTATAGGCTAGCTTATAGTTTCCTAGGGGTTTAATGACTTATAAAGAAAAAGTCCATGTCCTCTCGATGGTTGATCGCACATAGACATACCTAATGTAGTTTAGGACGAGCCAACTTTGAACTAAGGTAATGATGATCTTCAGCCAACTTTCAAATAATGTTGGCTGGAGACCATCATTGCCCCTCGAGCTGTAACCACACCCCCAAGCTGACTACAACAAGATTATTAGGATAATCATGTATCTGAATGTAGCTTGCGAGCTAAAACGATCAGTATAAACAGAAATTGTACACTATATTGTACATATTTAAATATTATTATTTATACCTTCATAGTAATCCTCAAAATACAAATTCCTAATAAAAATTATTATCATTACCTACTACAAGAACAAAAAAAACTTATGAAGTGGCTAATTAAAAAATAAGCTGTTACCATTTTGTGAATCAAGAGAAATAAAACAAAAACATTATTTTTATTTAAAAATAATAAATAGTCAAGAAAAGATCATAATTATGATAATCTTAAATTATATTAAGCGTAAAATTAAACAGTCGGAATACTTCGAACATGAAGAGCAAAATTCAACTTCAAGACTGATCAAGGCACTGTAACCGTAATTACAAATACTTTGTTGATTTGATAGTAGTGTAAACCAGGTCTCATTTATTTGAATTTTTATCAAAATATATTATTCTCAGGATAAACAAATTTTTCGTAGTTGTTCATCAACAATGCATCATCCCTACCCAACACACTATATATAACACTGCAGCCAAATTGTTGAACAACAAATTTGGGGTTGAGTGGAAGAGAAAGCCACAGGCTTTAACCTCACACCTTGGTCCAATACTTATTCTATTGTCTTTTATATTTTATGTCCTGTGTTGCAATTGTTGCTGTAGTATGCCAGTAAAGTATTACATAATAATAATAATAATACAATGCTATCTTCCTCTAAACGTGTTTTCCCATTGAACTTCCCATGGGCCACCAAAGGTGACACGGCCATACGAGATATCATCTAGCTAGGAATATAACATCATCTAGCTGGACATAGTAATAATAAAAAAAATGTAACTTTATCTAGCTAAGGAAGATATCGTCTAGCTAAGCTAGGACTATGATATAAAATCTAGCTAAGCTAGGAATATGATATAATTTAGCTAAGCTAGGAATATGATATAATCTAGCTAAGCTAGGAATATGACGTCATCTAGTTAAGCGTGATCCATCTAGTTAAGCGTGACGTCATCTAGTTGAGCGTGACGTCATCTAGTTAAGCGTGACGTCATCTAGTTGAGCGTGACGTCATCTAGTTAAGCGTGACGTCATCTAGTTAAGCGTGACGTCATCTAGTTGAGCGTGACGTCATCTAGTTGAGCGTGACGTCATCTAGTTGAGCGTGACGTCATCTAGTTGAGCGTGATGTCATCTAGTTGAGCGTGACGTCATCTAGTTGAGCGTGACGTCATCTAGTTAAGAGTGACGTCATCTAGTTAAGCGTGACGTCATCTAGTTGAGCGTGACGTCATCTAGTTGAGCGTGACGTCATCTAGTTGAGCGTGACGTCATCTAGTTAAGCGTGACGTCATCTAGTTGAGCGTGACGTCATCTAGTTAAGCGTGACGTCATCTAGTTAAGCGTGACGTCATCTAGTTCAGCGTGACGTCATCTAGTTAAGCGTGACGTCATCTAGTTAAGCGTGACGTCATCTAGTTAAGCGTGACGTCATCTAGTTAAGCTAGGAACATGACGTCATCTAGTTAAGCTAGGAATATGACGTCATCTAGTTAAGCTAGGAATATGACTTTATTAAATTTAGCTAAGCTAGGAATATGACGTTATTAAATTTAGCTAAGCTAGGACTATGACGTCATCTAGTTAAGAGTGACGTCATCTAGTTGAGCGTGACGTCATCTAGTTGAGCGTGACGTCATCTAGTTGAGCGTGACGTCATCTAGTTGAGCGTGACGTCATCTAGTTGAGCGTGACGTCATCTAGTTAAGCGTGACGTCATCTAGTTCAGCGTGACGTCATCTAGTTAAGCGTGACGTCATCTAGTTAAGCGTGACGTCATCTAGTTAAGCGTGACGTCATCTAGTTAAGCTAGGAACATGACGTCATCTAGTTAAGCTAGGAATATGACGTCATCTAGTTAAGCTAGGAATATGACTTTATTAAATTTAGCTAAGCTAGGAATATGACGTTATTAAATTTAGCTAAGCTAGGACTATGACGTCATCTAGTTAAGAGTGACGTCATCTAGTTGAGCGTGACGTCATCTAGTTGAGCGTGACGTCATCTAGTTGAGCGTGACGTCATCTAGTTGAGCGTGACGTCATCTAGTTGAGCGTGACGTCATCTAGTTAAGCTAGGAATATGTCATCATTTAGCTAGGAAAAAAATATCATCGAGTTAAGCTAGGAGTCATCTAGTTAAGCTAGGAATAATATTCCTAGCTTAACTAGATGACGTCATATTATGACGTCATCTAGTTAAGCGTGACGTCATCTAGTTGAGCGTGACGTCATCTAGTTGAGCGTGACGTCATCTAGTTGAGCGTGACGTCATCTAGTTAAGCGTGACGTCATCTAGTTAAGCGTGACGTCATCTAGTTAAGCGTGACGTCATCTAGTTCAGCGTGACGTCATCTAGTTAAGCGTGACGTCATCTAGTTAAGCGTGACGTCATCTAGTTAAGCGTGACGTCATCTAGTTAAGCTAGGAACATGACGTCATCTAGTTAAGCTAGGAATATGACGTCATCTAGTTAAGCTAGGAATATGACTTTATTAAATTTAGCTAAGCTAGGAATATGACGTTATTAAATTTAGCTAAGCTAGGACTATGACGTCATCTAGCAAGGAACATGACGTCATCTAGTTGAGCGTGACGTCATCCAGGGTGGACAGGTTGGGCTCGGACTCCGCCCGCTTGAACATCTCGCTGCTGGGGGGGGAGGGGGAGAGCTGGGCGGGGGGGCGGGGGCGGCTGGGGTCCTCGTCCTGCTGGATGTTGGGTACGCTGCGGCACAGGTTGTTCTCGTTGTCCACCTCCCCTATGCTCTCCAGGCAAGCCGCCACGCGCAGCATCTCCTCGTTGAGACACGCGTCCTTGATGGAGACCTGGGGGGACGGAAAGGGTTAACACGTTGAGCGCTAAGTATACAGGGTGTCCCGTATACAGATGCAAATATTTTGAGGGTAGGTTCAGCCCACCGTGGACTATCATATGAGCGAAACTTGCAGTGGGGCATTTTGCTTCGTTAAAGAGTTATGGCCAAATCCCTGTTTTTCCCACAGGTCTAGAGGTCACTTGGATCAATGCACGTTTTTTAAAGAAATGATAGCCAGTAAGTAATTTTTGACTTCATGTATGGATAGTTGGATAGTCATGCATATTTCCCTTGAAATGCAGTTGGTTGCATAAAAAAATATTGAAAGACCAGAGAGATATTTAATCATAAGTTCAATACTTTTCTAAAATTTGATTTTTCCCTGTTTTCCCTTTCGTGAATTCAGAGTACTTCTACAATTCCAATTCTGCGTATCACTAGTTAAAAAAATACCCTATTATGTTTAGTTTTATAAAAAAGAAAGCTCATTTATATTACTTTAAAGATCATGGAACACAGTACACACAAAGCTCAAAAAACACTTCTGAATCATGATGGAAAATTCAAAGTTGGCTGAATTTTAACAGAATTGGCGCGTAATTTGAGGTATAAATACACTGCTCTGGGATGTTTAACAGAGGGAAATTGATCATTCACAGTGGTCGGTCGGTGTGAACTTTTATGTGAATGGGGTTGCGGAATCACATAGTTATCATGAGGAAAAATGAGAGAGGCTGCAACGAAAGCAGCAACCAGTGGTGTAATTATGGAAAAAGAATACACATGGAGAAAGAATACACATGACACAATACTTCCCAATTAGGTGCTGGGTCAACACGAGCGCACCGGAAGGTATCCCTTACAAACTACGGGATATTTATTGAAATATAAAATATTTCTGTTCGATGTACGAGGGACGTCCGAAAAAATAGGGAACAACTGTCGTAGGGGGTTGTAGGAATGTTTATGAAAAACAAAAATGTTGAATGAAAAACAAATTATATATTTTCAAGTTTTTTTTTTTTTCTTTACCTTATTTAGGTAATTATTGATTGTTTTGTATAAGAAAATGAAGTGTAAATAAATAAAAGGAACTGTTGTTGACACAAATTCGGAATTTCTCGATTTCGAACACCCGAATCGACAAAAAAAAAGGTATTCAAAATTTCGTTACAATTATTTTTAAGGAATACCTTCCGGTGCGCTCGTCTTTACCCAGCACCTAAAAGGAAAGTATTGTGTCACTTCTCACCCATCAGAGGGGAGGCATACTACGGGATGGGCGAGCTACAACACAGACCACAAGCGTCTACAGTAGCTGTTGTTTTGTGACTGCGAAATGAAAAAGGCAGTGGAATGATTCTTTTTAAAAAAAAGTTCATGGATAGCGGGTTCAATAACCTCTTACATTTTTCATCCAGTTTCAAAAATTCACTACTTATTATTATTTTTGCACACCAACCTCAGTCGCTTGATCGATAAGGCGACGGACTTGTAACCTGGAGGTCGGTGGTTCAAGTCCCAAGTTCAGAAAAAAATTAGTAAAGCGAGTTTGAGAAGGTGTGATATCACGAAAGCGATTAACACAAATATGAGACAACTTTTAACTTACGTTACTATTGGAGAAGATAGCAGGTCCCACTAGATTACTGGACGGAGTCTCACTCCTCACAGTACTGCTGTCGCCAGTAGGAGAACTGCTTTCTATTGTATTGGACCGCTTGAACCCTGGACTGCTACATTTCATCGGAGAGGTGGCTGTGTCTTTGGATAAGCTTCGAGGAGGAAGCGTTGTGATCTTCTCCTCGCACGGGGTGGAGGAGCGATGCTCCTGCTGAAGTGAGAAGAGGAAGTAAGTGAGAAATATTTTAAGGGATAAAACTTATAAATTAAATACAGCAGTTCTCGTCAAAATGCTTGAGTTAAGCAACGTCCAGCGAGGTTAGGACTTGGTTGATCCCTCGTGAAGCTGACTATCTCATTTAGGAAATATTTACAGACGCAAAGTCTGGGAATATTTTAGACAAGAGCCGTATTTTTCTTTCTAACCAAAGTGGAATAAAATGAACCAAACTGGAAGCAAGTCATTTTTCTTTTGGATCCTGCCCCGCTGGGGATCGAATCTAGGTCACCGTGCATGCAATGCCTAGCGCGCTAACTCACTCTGTCATGGTGACAATGCACTCCACCTAAAGTGAGACGTGAAAAGAATTGAGGACAAGACTAGAACTCTCGCCTTGAACATTCTTTTTCTCCCTTTTTCTTTTTCTTCTTTCCATCTGGACAATTCCCCTTCCCCCTCTTCACTTTAGTATAGAGATATAGTATTATTATTATTTTTTTTAAGTGGGGTTTAACGTCGCTTTCAACTGCCATGGTCATATCACGACGGGGGTTTTACCCTCCATTCGCAGGAAACTCACAAACCTGCTACTCACATTGACCTCACCCAGCCTGAGTGGGGCCGGGAAAAGCCAGCGTCACGAGAATTAGAATTTGAATGGTCACCCATCCAAGTCTTAACCTCGCTGGATGTCGCTTAACTTCGGTGTTCTGAAGGGAACCGGTGTATTCAACATGCCATCGACGCTGGCTACTATTATTTTTAATTTTAATATTATCTTATAAGCATTATATTTTAAGCTAGTTCATAATTTTAGTATTATTATACATTAAGCGAGATAGGCCAAATATTGTATTAGTTAGCCATGGGTCCGCCCGTTTATTATATGTAAACGTTTATTATTCTTCACAGTTTTTTACTTTGAAGACGGGTATACCTTTCTATTATTTTTATATTGTTATAATTTATATTTGTCAAATAAATGGAAATGTTGTAAAAAAAAAAAAAAATAAGACACTCACGTGCTGATGTTAATAAAAAATAAGACACTCACGTGCTGATGTTGGTGAATGAGGAAGCAGGCCTTGCCCAGGATGACAATATTGTTGACTATCCTGGTGGTGAAGATACAGGCGTACCCCAGCAGCACCAGCAGGTAACTCACAGGACCCCCCAGGCGGAGAGACTGCATCACCACACGGATCATGACCACTCCTAGAGGCAGGGGAATGAAACCCATGCGCCGGGCTACGAGGTCAGAGTGATCTATGAACGCCTGAGGAATAATTTTTTTTTTTTTAAGATTACTTAACGCCCCAACAATAAAGGCAATTACAAAGTAAAATGATGTACCAGTGTACCTATATAAAAAAATACCTTAAATTACGAGTTTTACAATGCAATTATTTTAACATAAACAAGAGATCAAAATCAAAATCATGGGTAATCCAAAACCATTTTTATCATTTCTTTAAAATATATATGCGACGCTGAGATGTCAATTTGTGTCGCGTATTTGTTATATATATTCAAAGCAGTGGGCAGCGTAGAGGCGGAGTGCAAAGTGGATAGTTCCATTTCTCCAGAGGAAAAAAACGCAAGTTAAATAATAAAGTTAAAAAGTTAATCATATTTGTGTTAATCACTCTCGTGATATCACAACGTCTCAAACACGCTTTACTAAATCCTCGCTGAAACCGGGACTTGAACCACCGCGACCTCCAAGTTACAAGTCCGCCGCCTTATCGATCAAGCTACTGAGGTCGCCTTATCGATCAAGGAATAAATAATAATAATAAACTCCAATATAACTCCAACAATGAGTGGTCTAAAAAAACATTGAAAATTTGATAAAGAATTTTATTTTGCTTTTATTTTGTACTTATACTTTGAATTTGTAATATTGTTATATGTTTACGAGTATATAGGGCTTTGCCCGTAAATATAGTTAAGTTAAAAGTTAAGTTATCATATTTGTGTTTATCACTGTCGCGATGTCACAACTACTCAAACACGCTTTACTAAATCCACGCCGAAACCGGGACTTGAACCACCGACCTCCAAGTTACAAGTCCGCCGCCTTATCGATCAAGCTACTGAGGTCGCCTTATCGATCAAGGAATAAATAATAATAATAAACTCCAACATAACTCCAACAAAGAGTGGTCTAAGAAACATTGAAATTTTCATAAATAATTTTATTTTGCTTTTATTTTGTACTTTTACTTTGAATTTGTAATATTGTTACATGTTTATATAGGGCTTTGCCCGTAAATATACACCTGTTTAACAGTATTATTATTATTATTTTATGATCAACTCACATTCTTCTGTCTAGTCTGGGTCATATAAATAGGCGAGGCTCAAAAATAATATGTTTTTTAGATGAGAAATATTTCAAATTTTTCAGGAGAACAAAAAGAAAAAAAAACAATTTCTTTTTGTTCCTGCCTTTTATAATTTTGGTGTATTTTGACTCCTTCCATACTCTATCTGATTCGAAAAAAAGTTCTTTCGCTGGTATTTGAACCAAAGAACCCACTTGAACAAGTTGTTGTATGGAATAAAATGAAAATTCATTTTTTGTTACTTACGCCCCTTTCTCATTCCATGGTCGAATTTAGTCCTACCTGCTTCACGTGGAAAGGCTGCTCATTAAAATTGAATTCATTGAACTTGGAGACTCAAGATACTTATGTATCCGAGTCAACAGGTTACAGAATCATACATGGCCGGGTCGAGATCCCTAGGTCCAAGCTCATGTAGATGTAAGATCACGTGATCAATTTGGAGCTCTGTGATTGGTGGAAATTGATCATGTGACGTTAAATCGACATGAGCTGGGACCTGGTAAGTTTATCTCGACCTGCCCATAGTTCAAAGGGGGTTGGGTGGAAGAGATTTAGTTAGGACCCGCCCTTTAGTTAGGACAAATATTATGTATTTATTTATTTTTTTTTTCTTTATTTTTTTTTCTATTATATTGTATTTTAATTTTGTAATTATTTATGTTGTATATAATATGTCCAATTAATAAAGTGTAAATCATCATCATAGGGTGGCGTCATCGTGAACGATGGTAGCCAGACAGTGGAGGAATGACTCAGCACCTCTACCACTGTCTTTACAAGGAGGCCAATGATTGACAAGGCCCCCAGAACCAAGCCGATGCTGGTCTACTCCCTGTTTATTGTCCCCCAGCCAGACTGCTGGTGTACTCCCTATTTATAGTCCCCCAGCCAGACTGCTGGTCTACTCTCTGTTTATAGTCCCCCAGCCAGACTGCTGGTGTACTCCCTATTTATAGTCCCCCCAGCCAGACTGCTGGTCTACTCCCTATTTATAGTCCCCCAGCCAGACTGCTGGTCTACTCTCTGTTTATAGTCCCCCAGCCAGACTGCTGGTGTACTCCCTATTTATAGTCCCCCAGCCAGACTGCTGGTCTACTCTCTGTTTATAGTCCCCCAGCCAGACTGTAAATAAGAGCCAAAGTGTAAATCTTATATATAAATGTCAAAGTCACTGACTGACTGATCATCGCTCTACAGCCCAAACCGTAATACCTAGCGAGCTGAAATTTGGTAGGTAGCTTTGTCTTATAGTCTAGATGTGCAATAAGACGGAATTTTTCGAAACTCCCACTACAACACCTGCCATTGGCGAAAAAGGATTTTTTGCTTTGCGGGCCATGCCTCGGCCCGCAAAGCAGGCGAAAGCCCTCTAGTAAATAAATAAATAAAATCTCACATTCTTCTGTCTCGTCTGGGCCATATCATAGGCGAGACTCAGCGAGTAGTCCTGGTACACGTGGAAAGGCAGCTCATTAAAATTGAATTCATTGAGCTTGGAGACTCAAGATATTTATGTATTTTAAAAAAATCCGAGTCTTCAGATTACAGAATCATTAATGGCGTGTCGAGATCCTTCTACGAGGTCCAAGCTCATGTAGATGTGAGGTAACGTGATAAATTTGGAGCTATTTATTTATTTACACTTTATTAATTGGACATATTATATACAACACAAATAATTACAAATTAAAATACAATATAAGAGAAGAGTAAAGAAAAAATAAATAAATATATACATAATATATGTCCTAACTAAAGGGCGGGGTTATTGCCTTTGGCAATCTCTTCCACCCTACCTTTTCTGTGGTTGGTGGAAATTGATCATGTGACGTTAAATCTACATGAGCTGGGACCTGGTTCTATTTCAACCTGCCCTGAGTTCAACTCACATTCTTCTGCCTCGTCTGGGCCATATCATAGGCGAGACTCAGCGAGTAGTCCTGGTACACGTGGAAAGGCAGCTCGTTGAACTTGGTGATGAAGCAATGCTTGAGCCAGTCCACCAGCACCTCAGCGAGCAGCACGAAGATGCAGTCTATGATCAGCAACCAGAAGCGGTCGCCCGCCCAGTTCAGCTCTTTCATTGTCTGCACCACCACGATCAGCATGAGAACGAACAGGTGGAAGCGCTCGCGAATATCGCTGCACGTCTGAGGGGAGAGAAACAGTGGAAGGTCAATCACAAGCGTCTGAGGGGAGAGAAATAGTGGAACGTCAATCACAAGCGTCTGAGGGGAGGGAAATAGTGGAAGGTCAATCACAAGCGTCTGAGGGGAGAGAAACAGTGGAAGGGGGGGGGGGGGGGGGGTTCTTGGATCAAAGGTAAGTATATCACTGCACGTCTGAGGGGAGATGCAAAAATTGAATGCAAATATTTATGCCACCCGAAGAAGAGGAAGACCTCGCCTCAGATGGATGGACCAAGTGGAGGACGACCTGAAGGAGATGCAAGTCACTGGATGGGGATCCGCTGTCAAGGACCGGCTAATCTGGAGGAGAGTGGTTGAACAGGCCAAGGCCCACCCCGGGCTGTAGCGCCTATTGGTAAGGTAAGGTCTGAGGGGGAGAGAAACAGGGAAGGTCAATCACAAGCGTGGGTACAAATTTCTGATGAGGGGGGGGGGGGGGGGGGGGGGGGGGGTTCTTGGATCAAAGGTAAGTATATCACTGCACGTCTGAGGGGAGAAATAGTGGAAGGTCAATCACAAGCGTGGGTACAAATTTCTGATGGGGGGTTCTTGGATCAAAGGTAAGTATATCACTGCAAGTCTGGGGGGAGAGAAATAATGGAAGGTCAATCACAAGCGTGGGTACAAATTTCTGATGGGGGTGTTCTTGGATCAAAGGTAAGTGCAAGAATTCATTCCTTGTATGGGTCCATCTTTGTGAAAAAATAATAATAAGTAGTGAACTGTTGAAACTGAATGAAAAATGCAAGAGGTCATTGAAACCGTTATCCATGTACTTAAAAAAAAAGATGAGTCATTGCACTTCCTTTTTCATTTCATAGCCATGAAACAGGAGCTACTGTGGACGCTTGTGGTCGGTGTTGTAGCCTGCCCATCCCGTAGTATGCCTCCCCTTTGATGGGCGAGAAGTGACACAATACTTCCCATTGAGGTGCTGGGTCAACACGAGCGCACCGGAAGGTATCCCTTAAAAACAGTAAATTGTAACAAAACCGCCGCCTTATTCATCAAGCTACTGAGGTCGGTACTATTGTTGCTACAAGCTACAAGTCGGTACAAGCTACTATTGTTGCTGTCTACTAGTCAGCAACAAATGGTTGAGTGGAAGAGCTCAAGCAATTTGAGAATCCTGCCATTAAAGCCATAGCCTCTTCCTTCCCAAGCGCTTTTATCATTTGTAGTGGTACCTGTCCGATGTGCATCCAAATGCACATTCGCAATATAGGGTTTGTAATGGTATCTTCCCAAGGTGCATTCAAATACACTTTTCTGAACTCATGTTGATTTTAATCTTTAATGTGCACGGATCTTTACCACAGAGGTTTTTTCAAAGGAAGGAGAACTCTGTGCGTTATTATAGGCGGGACAATTTTGTCTTGGTATGATAGCATTACCAAAAAAATGTGCATTCAGATGCACATTGGGAAGGAAAAGGTTTAAAAAAAAAAAGAACTACTCACCACTTGAAACAAATTACTCTTGTCGAACTTCTTGAACACGCTGCCCTTGAGCTCCACGAAGTTATTCGAGAGCATGATGGTGAGCAGGGCTTTGTTGTTGGAGTTGATAGCCACGTTCAGAGTGGTGGCCTGTAGCAGGACCAAGACTCCGTGAAGGAACACGTACACTACAGCGATGGTGTAGTGAGGAATTACACCTGGGAAATGATTATAGATTATAATTATTATAAATAGACTCCCTGGAGGAACAAGTACACCACAGCGATGGTTTAGTGAGGAATTACACCTGGGAAATGATTGTAGATTATAATTATTATAAATAGACTCCCTGGAGGAACAAGTACACCACAGCGATGGTTTAGTGAGGAATTACACCTGGGAAATGATTGTAGATTATAATTATTATAAATAGACTCCCTGGAGGAACAAGTATACCACAGCGATGGTTTAGTGAGGAATTACACCTGGGAAATGATTGTAGATTATAATTATTATAAATAGACTCCGTGGAGGAACAAGTACACCACAGCGATGGCGTAGTGAGGGATTACACCTGGGAAATGATTATAGATTATAATTATAAATGTAAGGAGCACGTACACCACAGCGATGGTGTAGTGAGGAATTACACCTGGGAAATAATTATAGATTATAATTATAAATGTAAGGAACAGGTACACCACAGCGATGGTGTAGTGAGGAATTACACCTGGGAAATGGTTATAGATTATAATTATAAATGTAAGGAACACGTACACCACAGCGATGGTGTAGTGAGGAATTACACCTGGGAAATGATTATAGATTATAATTATAAATGTAAGGAACACGTACACCACAGCGATGGTGTAGTGAGGGATTACACCTGGGAAATGGTTATAGATTATAATTATAAATGTAAGGAACAGGTACACCACAGCGATGGTGTAGTGAGGAATTACACCTGGGAAATGGTTATAGATTATAATTATAAATGTAAGGAACACGTACACCACAGCGATGGTGTAGTGAGGAATTACACCTGGGAAATGATTATAGATTATAATTATAAATGTAAGGAACACAAACACCACAGCGATTGTGTAGTGAGGAATTACACCTGGGAAATGGTTATAGATTATAATTATAAATGTAAGGAACACGTACACCACAGCGATGGTGTAGTGAGGGATTACACCTGGGAAATGGTTATAGATTATAATTATAAATGTAAGGAACACGTACACCACAGCGATTGTGTAGTGAGGAATTACACCTGGGAAATGGTTATAGATTATAATTATTATAAATGTTTTTATCTTTACAGTGACAGTTATGCCTCTTACAATGACAGAATAACAGGTACTAGGATACCTTCATGCATATTTAAAGTAGGTGAATCTGAATATACCTTAAGGACTTTATTTTAAAAATAACACAACATAATAATTATATAAAATACATAACATGTACATTAAAATTATAGGTAAAATATTTCATCAAGCGCTCTAGTGCTTGGTATAGTGTCCCTCACACACTCGGCATTCCCTCGCTGAATGGCCAAGCTACTGAGATTATGCCAAGCTACTTATAGATTATAATTTATAAAATTTAACTCCGTCGAATTATTTAAAAAAAAAAAAAAAAAAAAAAAAAATTATAAATGTTTAAAAATTTAATCATCAAAATTCTAGGAAGACATGAGTTCCAAAGAAGGCGTTTCAAGGACAAGCTCAATAAGAAGATGAGTTGAAAAAAACTGATTTTTTTTTATGAATAAAAGGCAAAAATTTTTGCAAAATAATATAATAATAATTATAAATGTGTTTTTTGTGTTATTATATCACAATTTTAGTGGGTAGCGCAGAATTATAGGACTTTCCGTATCTTTATTATCCTGATTGCTAATTTTTGCCTATAATTTCGCCACTGGTCGCTGTTCTCATTAAAGCAGCTACTCATTTTTCCTCACGAAGTATGAGTGGACTCCGAACACTCAAGTACAGAGCAGAAAAAATCCTGCCAAGCCGCGGATCGAACCCAGGCGTGCGTGCAAGCCTAGTGCGCTATCCACATAGCCACGGTGACTACACCTATGAATTCCGCCCTCAGAGTGTCAGTAGCATTTGATGAAGTCCTAACACAAATGGAGCTGTGCCGACCTCAGTAGCTTTATCGAAAAGGCGACGGACTTGTAATTGGAGGTCAGTGGTTCAAGTCCCGTGTTAAAATATTTAGTAAAGTGAGTTTGAGTTGTTGTGATGTCACAACTGTGAATAACACTGATATGATGGTTAAAAAAAGTTTCATTGTAGAATTGATTTATTACAAGACCAGCCATCATAAAGACTCCTCACTTTCTATTTTACGTTGAGTACATTATTAATAATTGTTGCTCTGTCTCTGAAGTTAAGAAACATCAAATCCGACCACCCGTGATGCTTTTTTCACAAAACACACAATAACCGCCATCACGTAAAGAAATTTTATTTTTTTAAAATGAAGGAAAAAACTCCTCAATGACTAGGGGTCCATTGCATCCTGAAGTAAAATCGACAATACATTTAATACTGTCACTGCACATTGCATAATCACGTAATAGAAAGGCGCTCATATAAATTTTGAGGTGTATTTGCTTTTAAACTACCTCACAGCGTCGCGTCGATGGCATGTTGAATACACCAGTTCTCGTTCTATCACTGAAGTTTTACGTTTAGTGAGGTGAGGACAAGGATATGTGACAGTTGAAGGAGACCCCTTGAGAAGCTGGCAATTAGAAGCCCAACCCAGACTGAATGATGTTATTGCAGCTAGTTTATGAGTTCTAGCAAATGATGGTAAAAAAACACCCATGACAAAATAATGATCAAAGAAAAAAATCATCATCATCATAGGGTGGCGTCATCGTGAACGATAGTAGCCAGACAGTGGAGGAATGACTCAGCACTTCTACAAGGAGGCTAATTATTGACAAGGGCCCCCAGAACCAAGCCCAAAACTTTTATAAATCCTTGGAAATTTACCAGCTAAAATTTTTGTTAGGGTTTGATGTTCTGCTTCCTCAAAAACATATTCCATCTTGTTTGTTATTTTTGTAAATTCTATTAAAAGGGATTAAATTAATTTTGTTTTTTTCATAGTCATACCAAGATGTTGCCGCTTCCTATCTCTCGGCTCGGTGGCAGTCCAGAAAAGCGCATCAATAATGTCCTGCCCAAATGAGGAGAAGAGTCTATCACCCACTTCCAGCATATTGTAGAAGATATACAGCTTGATCACTGACTGGCTCTTGATGAGATGGTACATCATGGACGTGTCCACATAGCACATGAGCATGGAACACAAGATGAGTATCGTGGCTTTGATGATGTCACAGATTTCTGCCGGGCGGAGTAGAAACTTTGTGCCGGTGGTTGTGGTGGGGTAGATGAAACACCGGTGCAGACACCGGGAGACTAGGGAGCACAGGGCGAGGAGAAATCGGAATGGCAGGAATGTGTATACAAAGAGGAAAGAGTCGGCGCACTGAAATAGAAAGAAAAAGGATTTTGCACTTAGTTTAATTTTCTCGTTTCATGAATGGACTATTTTTCTTATTTCATGCCCTTTCAAATTAAATAATCACTTTGAGGTTGTATTTCATACCCGTCCAAATTAAATCTTCTTTCATACCCTTCCAAATTTTTGTTATAAATATTGTTATATCGTACAAAGAGCTCTGATGCTCGTTAATAAATGAACTGGTACACCCGGTATTATTATTCTTAAAAATAATAATAATAATTAAATAATCACTTTGAGGTTGCATTTCATAGTACCAGGATTGTTGGTACCAACAGATATCTCCTACACTAGGTTATCAAATCTAGCATATAATATTATAGCAGTTTATCCTAGTAAATGGAATTATCTAGTTCCTAGGACTAGCTGCTGTAGAATAAAATTTTGATTTTAAGCTTTAGTATACCTTTATTCCTTGAATAGCTGTCAGCTAGCTAGGCCAGTGAGGAATTGGATGGTCTTCTCCTTGTTTATAACCCCAACCAGACTGTTAGTCTACTTTTGGTTATGAGGAAGAAAATCTCTTTTACTTGTATAAAAGACACATCAAGATTTCCATAGAATAAACAAGATAATTTTAATTTAAAAACATAAATAAATTCAGTAAAAAATATTGCCACAGTAGGAATCAAACCTGTGACATAGTCCTTTGAAGATGAAAAGTGTACTAGCTTACCAATATAATAACTTCAAGAGCACATCAAGAGGGATGTCAAGGTCATGCCATGCCAATTAGCTTTTAACAAACAGTGCCAACATGTGATATGCCATACCTGAAAGAATCCATAAGCCATGAACTTTTCAGCTTCTTTAGGAATTTTAAGAAATGTGTAGACCTTCTCCCTTCTAGCTGAGTATTGCTCTTCATCGAATTCCAATGCATAGGACCTTTTCAACTCTACTCCAAGAAATTTAAAGAGTGACGGCTTAGGAGCTTCTGAAATTAAAAAAAATGAATTCACACTACAGTAAACCAAATGAACTCAATTTAAATATCCTGTGAAAGGTTTAATCATATGATATGACCATAAAATAAAAATATTTCAGGCATTTTCCACAGTGAGTAATTTTTATTTTCAAGTTGCATTCACAAGAGTGATGTCAAACTGAAACTTATTAATTTTCCTGGGACTTGAACTATAAGCCTACAGGTTTAAATTCTGCAGTTGAGCTCAAGAAGTTGGTTAAGTTTTTTGATGGTAATTGAAGCTATGACTTAAAGAAAATTACCTTTAAATGAGACTCTTGCAGATGTTTCTCTGAACACACTCATTCTGCCTTCCTGTGAAAAGGTCAAATTAATATATAAGTTTTTTTTTTTAAAAAAATAAGCCCTGATACAAACTAATACACTGTCAATAGTCATTATTAATTTGAAAAAATATACCTGTTTCTTGCTTTAACATTACAAGAATATGCAAAACAAATTGCTGAGACTCATGAATTAACTGAATTAAAAGCCTTAAATGGATGGACAAATGGACCAAAAAATAATCCAAAAGAGGCTGCCTGCTATGGTGTAATGCCCAGCTGCACTTAATAAGAATTCACATTTCTGTATTACCAAGTCAGTCTGCATAATTAAGTTTTTTTAAAAATAAAATAAGCCCTGATACAAACTAATACACTGTCAACAGTCATTATTAATTTGAAAAAATATAACTGTTTCTTGGTTTAACATTACAAGAATATGCAAAACAAAATGCTGAGACTCATGAATTAACTGAATTAAAAGCCTCAAATGGATGGACAAATGGACCAAAAAATAATCCAAAAGAGGCTGCCTGCTATGGTGTAATGCCCAGCTGCACTTAACCCAGATGGGGCTGACGTCCTTCCAGAAGGACGTCCTTCTGGAAGGACGTCAGCCCCATCTGGTGAAAGGTACTACGTTGAGGATTTTTCTAATTAATTCAGCTTCTTGAGGTTAGTTGGCGACACCTTAAGCTCTTGGTTTTGAGTCCGAGTGATAAGTTGACAGCACTTATTTTGATTCAGGACTCAATTTATATCACTCCAAAAAAATAAAACAAAAAATTTCACTGCGTTATCTGGGTTAATAAGAATTCACATTTCTGTATTACCAAGTCAGTATGCATGATAAATCCAAGATGAATTTGTCTACATAGGTAGGTATTACTGACTCAAATCTTCACAATGTATCAGTGGACATTCAAAATATATTTCAATTAGATAAGATAAAATGCTCCTTCCAGTTTCATTTATTCTAATCTGTTTCATTTTTAACCTCTGAAACTTTGAAAATCCTAGAGGACAGTGAGTGTCCACTATTAGGAGGTTTCATTGTACTTACTAGATAAGTCAGTACACATTATCCTACTCTACGACCTCACAAGCAACAGTACAATACCAGAGCCTAAAGATGCATAATTGAAATATAGAATGTAATAAAGCAGCTTATCATCTCACCCAAAAGAGACCTTTGATACTTCTGAATTTAATGGTACTGCATTATCCTTGATTTGATCTAAAGGTGGGCAAAGAAGATATTTGCTATTCTGACAGTGCTCTCTGAACTTCAATTCTTCAAACAAGACATATTTTGAAAATAATTTTATTAAATTAGGTAACTACTAAACAATCAATTTTTCTTTTTTATTACTGAAAATTTTCAAAATTGGCATTATGCATTATGGGCACTAATAACTGAATACAGATAAGGAATAAATTTTTTACTGAAATCACTGAAATGATAACAACAAATTAAATTTTGGTTATCAAAATTCAAATTTACCGCTCTTTGTTTAAATTAAAATCGATTCAGTTCGATTTTGCTTATTATCGATTTTATCGAACAATCGAATCGAAATTCCATCTGAATATTTTTTTTTTATCATATTTCTAAATTAAAAATTTGGGTAAAAGATTTTTCAAATTACCTATTATTATTATATTTATAATTAGATCCTAATATTCTTTTTGCATATCATTAATCAATAAATTTGTCTTATTCGTTACATAAGCGTGATCTACAGCACTTGAAAACTGAGTTATTTGTCTGACCTTATACTCAAACCATTATTCCTGAGGTCTACGTGAAAAAACATAATTTATATAGGTCTACAGACTGTACTCTGTAGCAAAACATGTGAGGTGACTTAGGTCTAAAGGTGTGATAGGAAGTTGATATTCCAAGAATTTATACATAAGAGGAAGCATTCTTCAGTCTGTATTCTGTCATTAAGTCATTCACACAAGCCGATGTGTCATCAATGGATGTCTGTTCAAGACAACAACAAAAATTCCCCTGATAAAGCCCCAGTGTTATCAGTTTCTGTTATCAATCCTTAGAGTTGGCTTGAGTGCAGTTGGTGTTGTGAATTTGTGATGGTGCTCCTTCCTGAATAGAGGCTGCTCATCTCTTCCTAAAAAAATTTGCTAACACTTTGTCCACAATACGTTACAATGGTGAAGTACTTCGAGAATAAAACAACATTCCATTACAATTGGGACCAAGTGGCCCAGGGATTCTGGAGAAGATATCCAAACCCAGAGAGGTACGTACAGAATTTGTTTGTTCATTTTTAAATATCATCCCTTTGTTATTATCTGACCTGTCCACTGAGACCCTACATTATTATCAATTTTTCATAAATAAACACTGCAAAATTGTGTGATTTCACTAAAGACGTTTACCCTTTAATTGCTAGGAATTATACCAGTTACATGTCCCTTCATTAACGTCATTTAGCCTTAGTTGGTCCGGAAATGCCAGCCTCACCTGTTTGGAGGGAGATTTTTTTGTTAGATAACTTTGCCCATCCCAGCTTCAAACTCAGGATGTCTAGACCATGGGCAGTAGTCTTAAATTTGCACCATGAAAGCTGGCTGTAATTTGTTGCATTGCTATCAGACTTTAGAGAGTGGACTAGAAGTTCAGGAGTACATATCAGAATGGCGGTTGACTTTGGTATTGTACTAGTAAGAGGTGAACCAGGAAAAACTTACTGGGTGGTATTTGTCATCCTGTCCTAATTTCTCTCTAGCAATGCAATTGAATACCTACAATTCAACAAGGCTAGACCAAAGAGTTTATTTTCACTCACATACCATAAAAGCCTCAATTATTTTTACTCAGTTTAGTTCAACCCCTACAACCAGTTTGAATAGTAAATATAAAAGTAATTTTAAAAACAGTTGTTACCCGTGTCTTTGCAGCACTCATGTTTTGTCAGAAGATATTATTGATCAAAAAGTATCTGGTGAAAAATTATTCACAAAGAGAATGCTAACCAAAACAAACAAAGTACCAAAGTGGGGTGAAAGGTTCATCAAATCCACTAGCTTGAAAATGATTGAAGAGAGTGTTTGTGACCCTAAGCAAAAGACTCTGGTTACGTACACAAGAAACATTGGATATGTCTCTGTGATGGTAAGTTTCAACATAAAACACTAGAAATGAATCTTGGGATTTGACTTTTTATATATGACAGAAATTATTTCCTTATATTTGTGTATATTCTGCAAATACACCTGCTTGTATAAAACAAAAGATATATCTACAAGTGTAAAATAATAAAATTGCAGTAATATTTTAATGAATTTGTATTTCAATGATTGACCACGCTATCATTTTATGTGTACATATTATTTTATTTAGTTGATAAGGTGATTGTGTTTGATAAGATTAAGATATGCACACATACTTGCACAATTCACCAATTACTGATATTAAATCACAACAGTATCAGATCTCATTGACACAGCTTGAGTTTTATTAGCATTGTAACACTTTTTATTATTTTACTGTTCACATTGTAAATGCCTATGTATGTACTACCCAAAAAATCCAGTCACAAGAATTTACACATGAAATTACAATTTTATTGTATTTACCTGCTAAAATTTCCCTTGCTCAACCAGTAATTCATCTAACATCATTAATACTTTTCAGAATGTTGTGGAGAAAGTGGAATACAAAGTCAGTGATGAAAACAAAAACTGGACAGTTGCCAATCGCTCTGTTTGGATTGATTCCAAAATTTATGGATTCAGTTTAGCAATTCAGAACCTAGGTCTGGATAGGTACAAGAAAAATATAGTAAAAATGACCAGAGGTTTCAATTTCATTTTGAATGCAATGTTTCCACATGTTTTACAACAAAACCTGTCAAGTAATGTGACAGTGGCTAACCCAAATTATGCACTCAATTCGGATAAACTGAAAACAAAAGCAAAGCAAGTCACATCAGATTTGGCAACTAAATCATCAACATTGCTGAAAGCTCCTAATCCTTCCTAAAAGTGAATGTACAACTATGAAAGTACTTACATACTGATGAACACTCAATTATAGGATTGTAAATGATTCTATCATCATCATCAAAGCTGTAAGTATGATTCTTGCGTAGAACTAAGAAGAAATGAATAAGTTGTTGTTATTGGTAGATATGATGATTTTCAATCTTGTGAGATTGAGGCCAAATCTTGACAAATATAGTAACTTCAATAATAATGACTACGAAAAAAAGGTTACAAAACTAAATGACTTTTTAATAAGAACATTTACATGAGAATGTTATATTGGAAAATTAAACTTATTTAATCCTGGAAATATGCCCATGAAAAACAAATAGAGGACAAATTTCTTTTTGATTGAAAAGCAATGGTAAATAGAGAAATTTTATTTTGAAATCAAAATGAATATTTATATGAGGCTGTTACATTAAGATAGTTACTTGCTTGGGACAATTATTGTTGATTGTATGCACTCATTTAAGTTAGAATAATCTGTAAAATTAAATAAAAAAAATTGTTCACCATTCTCAAGTATCTAATATGTACATATTAGATATTGGAAGTTAGTATTGTGTTCCTTTGTGTTTGTATCTGTCTGTTATTTGCATTCTTTGTTAATTTTCGAAAATACTGAATGAATTAGAACGAAATTTTGTACTCAGGTAATATAGGAGACGTATTGTAGATGGTCCCATTTTTGAAATTGTAAAAAACTAACATTTAATGTTTCAACAAATTACAATAATTTCTATTTCAGGTTCCAGCAAGTATCATTCCATTCTAAAGACTTAAAGCTCTTCAGTCAAAATGAAAATCAAAACATTCATTACCTACTTCACAGAAGTGTATGTCTTCAAGAACAATCCAAGATTTGTTTTTAAACTTATTATATGTAGCTATTTTATTTATTTGTAATAGAAAATATTGTGTTCATAGCTTTTAAAATTTTGTTATTAGGTGTTTATTTTCATAGACATTAAGTGGTGTTTCAGTTATGCTCCAATCTTATAAATTGAAACTTGTTAGGTTTGAAGAAAGTTCTTATGTTAAGAAATATAAAATGCATTAATATTTTAAATATTACATAATCAATATATTGACTGATATTAAACAAAGATAAAATGTATGAATATTTTAAATATTACATAATATGTATTGACTGATATTCAACTCATAATCATACCATTCCAAAATGGTTTCTCATTACGAAGATAGTTGAGAATTAATTTTGAAGAAAATAATAATCTTTTTCTTTTGTTTTCATCAAATGTTTATCCTGGAAATTTTTTTAAACCTTAGTAATTTCTCTTAATTAACTTCCATAAGTTTTTTAGCTATTACCTTCAAAATTTCAAATTATTCTATTGTACTTTGTAATTAGTAGATAATTTTATTATTCAACATTCACAACAAAAGTTGTTGCTTTTTTACAAATTAATATACAGAATAAAAATTATAGTATAAAGTAATAATATTATACTTAATTAGGTTTTAATGATTTGTCAAAGTAAATTTGCTTTGGTAATATATTCATCTATTGTAAGAAAAAGTTAAAATGTTCTTTGAAATATGACTCTGCTGTAAGTGAATTACTCTATCTTTTCCCGTCATTTATTATAATGTATAGTTAGTTGGTAATTTACTGTGGATATGAATTCACAACCTGTCCAAGCAATTTTTTTTCTTCCTGGTAAAAATAATGATTTACTATGTCCACTTGTTTTTTTTTATGAACAGTGACATTACATTAAGATACCTATAAAAATTGTGAAAAGTCTCTTGTTTCAACATGAGAATCAGGAATATTTTTAATTGTCCTTTTTGACCTCTTTTCTTTCTTTCTCCTACCTTTACTTTTTTCTCTGACATTTTTTCCATATCATTCATCTTTAAACTCTGTGCTTGATAAGAATATTTTCTTAACTGAAATTCTTTGAATTTTCTCTTTTCACAATTCTCTAGTTATAGCTACTTCTACAAACTTAAGTAATTTTTACCATTAAAACTATGTGATGTTTATTGTACTGTAAAAAATTGATTGTGTCCTGTAAGTGTTGGAATTTCTATATTATTATGTATATTTTGTAGTCACCTAAAATAATAAAATGAAGAAATAATTCTTTTTACTAGAATGTCTTACTTTTTTCTTCTTTTATTTTTTTTTACATGCTTCTTTTTAGATCTCTTAATTTAAGAAAATAATGTTCCTTCTTCTTTTTTCATTTATCCATTTATGTGCTTACAATGCAGTCCATGCACCATTAATGAGTGAAAATGCAGGGATTAATTCATCCTGATCGATTAAACAATCAGTGATTGTGTTATATATTCTTCAAATCATTTTACGTCACGTCCTGGAATCGAACCCGAGAACACTTTTGGTACATTCGTGGGTCGCATGTTGAGAAGCGCTTACAACGAGGTTCTTTTCAGTAGATGAAAAATGATTTTGGTGGAAAAAGTGAAGCAGTTTTGATTACCGAGAAGGTTCATGTCAGTGGAAGCTTTATGAAAGTGAAGCCATAAAAATGGAGCTGGCGGGAACTTTTTGAAAATATTTTTTTTTTATTCTTATCAAAAATATTTTTCTGATTTTCTTGCTAAAAGAGTTTTGTAACATTACAATAAAATACTAAAAAAATTCCCCCATAGTCAATATTTCAAGAAAGCAGCTTTTATTAGTCTTCTATGTTCATAACTATGGACTTGCGAAAGCAAAGTCTTGTTCTTGATGAGTTGGTCCAACAATTCATTCAAAATGTCAAAGTTGGGTAAGTTTATCACAGTAAGAATATTAGGTACCTATTCAAAAGTTGAACTTTGTGATTTTGTGTGGTTAGGGTGACATTGAATTCAAATCCTCATGGTGCTTGCTATTCCCGGCCACACTCAGGCTGGGTGAGGTAAATTTGAGCAGGTGGTTTGTGAGTTTCTAGCAAATGAAGGGTAGAACCCCCGTCTGTATAACCATATAATTGAAATTGATGTTAAATCCAACAAAAAAGAGATGGTCTCAAACTGGGTTAGTAAGTACAAAGTAGTAATCAGGTTGCATTTATCAAATGCATTTTTAACAAGCTGTTACATTAAAAAGTTTAGTGCCTCTTTAACAATCAATAATTATCACATTAAGTATCAAATTGGCTCTCATATTCGCATACAATTTGTATTATTATTAAATATAAATACTCTTGACGATCATATTTCGGCTATGTCAAACACTCCTGCCCCAGCTTCACAACCAACACCACAAATTCTTCCTCTGATCCTCATACTCATCATCATAGGGTGGCGTCATCATGAACAATGGTAGCCAGATAGTGAAGGAATGACTCAGCACTTCTACCACTGTCTTTTACAAGGAGGCTAATAATTGACAAGGGCCCCCAGAACCAAGCCAATGCTGGTCTACTCCCTGTTTATAGTCCCCCAGCCAGACTTATTGCATTCTCATAGCATTAATAATTGAAATTGCAATTCTAACTCTGAGCCATTCAAGAATTTTTCCATTTGTCCTGTCCCACTAGTGACTCATTTTTCTGCTGTTTTCTTGATGAAACTATCATTTTCTTGGCCTTCATATAATATATCATCATACAATTATCACATTGATTCACATGAATTTAGGATGATCTTAATATTTTATGATGGCTTCAACCATATTGATCAATATGTATTCAAAATAATGGATCATCTAAGACTACTTGGATGTTACACAGTGATAAATTTAACAGTTAAATAATTTTATATGATGAGTGATGGAAAAAACATCCAGGTATAATTTCTATTATTTTTTCTATGAGATTTCAAAATGTTAGAAAAATCTTACTCTTAAGAAAAAGAAGAAATTTACTGTTCATAATCCAAATGAGGATCTATTCAGAATTGTATGAGATACTTCTTTCCCATGTACCAACATATTATTAAATTTAGACCTAACAATGTTTCTTTTATACACATTTAAAGGAAAATTTCTGGAAGCTTTAAAATATCAACTGAAACAGTCAACTTACTAAGGAAAATTATTCAGGATTATCAATGGAAAAATGCCAGGTACGTAAGTTTCAATTTGAAATATATATTTTTCTAATCAGATGTTATATTACACTAGCTGGCTGCTGCAAAGGCAAAAGTTAATCAGAGTGTTAACGAGAGATCATTTTAGCCAAATGGAGATATTTTTTTTACTATTAAGTCTGACCATGCACTAGGGCCTGGTATGTGTTAGTCAAGTTCAATTTTTCTATCTAATCTTCCAGTTTCTTTCAACTATTAGGCAGGTCGTACACTGAAGAAACGCGTTTCATGAAACGCATTTCATGCAACGAATTTCCCGAAACGGATTTCACTAGACCGCGCACATTGGTGAAACTTTTTTAGTTCAGTTTCGTTCGTCATGTCATCCGATGAAGATGATATTGTCTACCTACATGAAAAATAAATAAATAAGAAACCTTTGAAACATACTAACCTCTACTGTTCACTTCTTGCGCCACCATCTCCCATTTACATTGGACAAAATCCCTGTTAGAATATTCTTTCAACTTCTAATTATATAGGCAGGGATACTTTTCTACAGTCTCTACCAGATTCACTTGAAAGTCCATTTTTTGTGAGTAGAAAAAAAACACTGCCAATTGTGGACACAATAGGTACTTCCTCGTGATTTGAACCGATTTTCTTGAAATTTATTTTATATGGTAGAATATAGTTTTTTCTACATTCTAAATTCTACAAAAAATTCTGTATCGGCAAATTGTGGTCTTTATTTTTTTACTTTTTTGTCCAAAATTTCGGATTTTCTTAAATATCAGAGTCAAATGATAGTTAATTAAAAAATCGGGTGTACCGTTCACGAGATATAAGCGTTTAAGTAAAAAGTTAGTGGTCAGGCGCATGGTCTCTTTCACCCAGAACCGCTTGTACGAATTCGATGAATTTAAAATGGGACCATCTACAGAATGTCTCCTAGATGTGTGCAAAATTTCACCAAAATCCGTCGAGTAGTTACCGAGATTTGAGCGTTACAAGGAATCGTTTTAACAGACCGACGGACCGACACACGGACACAAAACCAAATTTGCTCAGGAGGTTATGAAACGTCCAGAAATATGAAAAAAATTGAAATCGGAGCCAAAAAATATTTTTTTTTACCAAAACGCACTCAATACTTCCGATTTCTAATATTAGAAATTTCTCGGAAGTAAAACAACTAAATAATAATAACCTCTACGGTCTATTAAATACTGATTAATTAATTTATCACCGAGAGATCACACGAAACTGAATCACACGAAACCAAATATTTCGGTTTCAACGAAACGCGTTTCATGCATTTCTAGAAACTGTATTTCTAGAAACGTTTCATGCATTTCTTCAGTGTACGACCTGCCTAAGGCGGGTCGTACACTGAAGAAACGCGTTTCACGAAACGCATTTCTTGAAACGTGAAATTTGGATTTCACAAAACCGATAGATTGAAATACACAGAGGCGCGTACACTGAGTTACAAGAAACTACAGTTTCTAGAAATGCATGAAACGCGTTTCGTTGAAACCGAAATATTTGGTTTCGTGTGATTCAGTTTCGTGTGATCTCTCGGTGATAATTAATTAATAGTATTTAATAGACCGTAGAGGTTATTATTATTTTGTTGTTTTACTTCCGAGACATTTCTAATATTAGAAATCGGAAGTATTGTGTTCGTTTTTGTAAAAAAAAATAATATTTTTTTGCTCCGATTTCAATTTTTTTCATATTTCTGGACGTTTCATAACCTCCTGAGCAAATTTGGTTTTGTGTCCGTCTGTCGGTCCGTCGGTCTGTTAAAACGATTCTTTGTAACGCTCAAATCTCGATAACTACTCGACGGATTTTGATGAAATCCGTCGAGTTCTGGACTTAATAGCTTTACTTATAAAACTTTGCCCTTATAAGATTTTCTATCATTATTATTATTATTAAATTTTCCACACATCTAGGAGACATTCTGTAGATGGTCCCATTTCAAATTCATCGAATTCGTACTAGCGGTTCTGGGTGAAAGAGACCATGCGCCTGACCACTAACTTTTTACTTAAACGCTTATATCTCGTGAACGGTACACCTGATTTTGATGAAATTTTGTATGTATGCATATTATTGTTTTAGATATGCTATTTATATTTATTTTTTAATTAATTATAATTTGACTCTGATATTAAGAAAATCCGAAATTTTGGACAAAAAAGTCAAAAAATAAGATGCTCTAGAGTGTAGAGGCTGTAGAAAAGTATCCCTGATTAGAAGTTGAAAGAATATTCTAACAGGGACATTGTCCAAAGCAAATGGGAGATGGTGGCGCAAGAAGAAGTGTTTTTTTTCAAAGGTTTCTTATTTATTTATTTTTCATGTAGGTAGACAGTATCATCTTCATCGGATGACATGACGAACGAAACTGAACTAAAAAAGTTTCACCAATGTGCGCGGTCTCGTGAAATGCGTTTTGTGAAATCCGTTGCATGAAATAGGTTTCACGAAACGCGTTTCTTCAGTGTACGACCTGCCTTAGGCAGATCGTACACTGAGGAAACGCGTTTCGTAAAACGCATTTCATGCAACGGATTTCACGAAACACATTTCACTAGACCGCACACATTGGTGAAACTTTCTTAGTTCAGTTTCGTTCGTCATGTCATCCGATGAAGATGATATTGTCTACCTACATGAAAAATAAATGAATAAGAATATAATAATAATAATAATGATAAATCATTTGTTTTATTTATCATATTTTTTTTATACAGAGGATCTCAGCCTGGTTGTGACTACTGCCCGTAGTCCAGAGATCCCGAGTTCGATCCCCGGTTGGAGCAGACTTTTCGAAGAAAATTCTGTTCCCTCCGAACACGTGAGGCTGGCATTTCCGGCCCTACCCAGGCTGGGTGAGGTTAATGTGGGTAGCTGTTACAATTCCCAGCGAATGGAGGGTAAAACCCCCGTCCTAATCCAGGACGTTAAATCAAATAGAATCGTTGGCGTTAGGAAGGGCATCCAGCCATAAAAAAACGTGCGTCACCCTACCAACCTTAACCATGAGGTTGAACAATGCCGACCCCAAAAGCAACATAAGCTGATATGGGATAAAGGCAAGGGAGATATGTGTATAGAGAACCCATCCTAAGCCATTTTTATTTGGCTTCTAAGAATAAGAGAAACTTTTGAACAGTTCACTTCTTTACCCACCAACCACCATCTCCCATTTCCTTTGGACAATGTCCCTGTTAGAATATTCTTGCAATTTCTAATTATGTAGGTAGGGATACTTTTCTACAGCCTCTACCAGCTTCACTTGAAAGTCCATTTTTTTTTGTGAGTAGAAAAAATAAAATAATAATAACCTCAACGGTCTATTAAATACTAATTAATTAATTATCACCAAGAGATCACACGAAACTGAATCACACGAAACCAAATATTTCGGTTTCAACGAAACGCGTTTCATGCATTTCTAGAAACTGTAGTTTCTTGTAACTCAGTGTACGCGCCTCTGTGTATTTCAATCTATCGGTTTTGTGAAATCCAAATTTCACGTTTCAAGAAATGCGTTTCGTGAAACGCGTTTCTTCAGTGTACGACCTGCCTTAGTTACCAGTTTTAAGGGCAAACTTAACTTAATCTTTTAGCCAATAATTCCAATACAAATTGCTGCTCACACCAAAGCAGCTACTTGTTTTTCCTCATGAGGTAAAAGGTATGAGTGGACCTGGAAAATCCAAGGTACAGGGGCAGAAAACTCTGACTTCACGGAGATTTGAATTTGAACCCAGGTTACGTAACTGTGCTTGCAAGCCTAGTGTGCTACCAGCTACACCACTTGGCCATGGTGACAACTGATTTATTCCAATTGTTTATTGTTGTATTTTCAGAGACATTATCCATCTCATCAGTCAGTATGGTCAAGCGTTTTCAAAACAACTTCCTTTAGAGTCCTGCATTACCAACATGGTGCGGAGAGTTTTGAAAATCATCCGGGAAGAATACAGCACCTGTGTACAGAAAGTGAGTAAAGATGAACTTAACTATGAACTTAACTATTATTTTTGTGAGAGGCATGACCTAACCTTTATTCCCATTTATATCATACTTAAAGTTTACTGCAATAATCATTTTCTTATAACTAAAAAAAAAATATATTTGTGTTAATCTCTTTTGTGATATCACTACTACTCAAACTCGATTTGCTAAATCTACGCTGAAACCGGTATTTGAACCACCAACCTCCAGGTTACAAGTTCGCTGCCTTATCGATCAAGCTACTGAGGTTGGTATAATCATTTAACTAAAGCACAAATAGCTCAGTGGTTAAACACTTGCATGCCATGCGGAAGGTCTCGCCGGGGGTCTTAAACCCCCCCGCCCCCAAAAATTTGTATTCAAAACTCGGTTAGGTACAGTTGTTTGTAAGGGATACCTTCCGTGTTGACCCAGCACCTAAATGGGAAGTATTGTGTCACTTCTCAGGGATCTGTGTCACCTATTTACATGTAATAGAGAACTGGCTATACTAGAAAAATTCTTTATAATATTTTTTTTGATCTGTCTCTTGGGTTCTATAAATATAATAAGTTACAGAATAAATCCGACCTCACTAGCTTGATCGATAAGGCGGTGGACTTGTAACCTGGAGGTCGGTGGTTCAAGTCCCAGTTTCAGCGTAGATTTAGTAAAGCGAGTTTGAGTAGTTGTGATATCACGAAAGTGATTAACACAAATATGAGAACTTAAATAAGGTACAGAGTAAAATTATAATATATTTAATTTTTATTTCAGAAAACACAAGAAGATGACAATTACCAGGAATCACTTCACAAGAAACTTCTTTATTATAAATTTTTTGATCTGTCTCTTGGGTTCTCTATAAATATAACAAGTTACAGAATAAAATTATAATACAGTTAATTTTTATTTCAGAAAACACAAGAAGATGACAATTACCAGGAATCACTTCACAAGCTAGTGGTCTCATCTGACGACGAGTCTACGGACTTCTCAAATCCTTCCTCTGAGCTGCGGGATTCTATTCTGGATCATGTGGGGGAGCTGGAGATGGAACTGGAGACGTGCCACGACAATGTATCCAGCCAGGCGAGTGTTATTCCTTCATTTTTTTTTTTTTTTAAGTGGGGTTTAACGTCGCTTTCAACTGCCATGGTCATATCACGACGGGGGTTTTACCCTCCATTCGCAGGAAACTCACAAACCTGCTACTCACATTGACCTCACCCAGCCTGAGTGGGGCCGGGAAAAGCCAGCGTCACGAGAATTAGAATTTGAATAGTCACCCATCCTAGTCTTAACCTCGCTGGATGTCGCTTAACTTCGGTGTTCTGAAGGGAACCGGTGTATTCAACATGCCATCGACGCTGGCTTCCATTTCTTTAGTCTCTTCGCGTCCAATGTCCTCGTGAGAGGACATATTATTTTATAGTCCTAAGGGCCCAAGCTAAAAATTAATACTACCAAGTAGCATAACATGTTTGTCCTCGGGCGAGGCCATCGGTCACTTTGTACTACAAAACAAAAATTGGTGTTGGGCGCGAAGAGGTTAAAAAAATCTATGAAATTATTTAATATCCTGACTTCTTCTTTTGAAAAAATCCTAAATATTCTTGTTTCTATTACCTACTTTTTCTTCTTCTTTTACTCTGTCTTATCCCGTCTAAGCAGGGTAGGCGTTGTTCAACCTCATGGTTGAGGTTGGTTGGTTTTGGCACATTTTTACGTCTGGATGCCCTTCCTAACGCCAACGATTCTATTTGATTTAACGTCCTGGAGTAGGACGGGGGTTTTACCCTCCATTCGCTGGGAATCGTACCCACATTAAGCTCACCCAGCCTGGGTAGGGCCGGAAATGCCAGCCTCACATGTACGGAGGGAACAGAATTTTCTATGTGAAAAATCTGCTCCGACCGGGGATTGAACTCGGGATCTCTGGACTACGGGCAGTAGTCAGAACTGTTACTCAGCGCAGTGGTAAGGTACTCGCTTGCCATGCGGAAGGTCCTGGGTTCGAAACCCAGAACCGACAAAAAGAGAATGCCGTTGGCATTAGCACCGCCCTTGATCATATTTTGTTTTGTTAATTTTAATTCCTGTATATATTCTTTCTATGTTATTTGTAAATAAAACATGATCCAACATGTTTAATAAAAAGATTGTATACAAAATTTGGATGCAGATGATGTAAGGGATACCTTTCGGTGCGCTTGTGTTGACCCAGCACCTAAATGGAAAGTACTGTGTTACTTCTTCCCCATCAGAGGAGAGGCATACTACGGGACGATCAAGATGCAACACTGTTGTAGCTGTTGTTTCAATTCTAAAAAATCATACGAAACCAGAGCTCTTTTTTCTCACAGGCAAGTAGTCACCGTGGCCGAGTGAGTTAGTGCGCTAGGCATTGCACGCATCGTGACTTGGGATCGATCCCCAGGGGCGCCGCATTTTTTCTGCTCTGTACTTGGGTGATTACCTCGTGAAGAAAAATAAGTAGCTGCTTTAATGTTAGCAGCGACCAGTGGCGGAAGTATGGACAAAAATAAGATATTGGGATATTGAAGATATGGAAAAGGTAATTCTGCGCTACCCACTAAAATTGTCATATAATAATAATATCGTCTTATTTATACTGCCCGATTAAGACTATTAAAGTCCCATTTTTCCAGCAGTAAGCCCAAGACATATTATTATGTGGTAAAAATCCCAAATGGGAGGATAACTTGTCATGTCCCGGCTGGGTTTCGAACCCACGACTTCTGGAATCTTTGGATTCACAGAGTACCGCCTTTACCACTGAGCTACCGGGACAAACTAAGAAACACATCTGTTTTATTATAATAACACAAAGAAACACATTTATTTTATTTATTTATTATTTTTTATATTTTTTTTTTCACAGGCTTGCGAGCATATCCACTCAAATGAGATCATTCTGACCCTAGGCGACTCCAATATTGTGAAGGTGTTTCTCAAGGAAGCGGCTAAACATAAGAAGTTCCAGTGCATTGTCATGGAGAATTCCCCTGAGAACAAGGTGAGTAGGATTGATTCTTTCATAAGATCAAGGAGGCGGCTCAACATAGAAAGTTCCAGTGCATTGTCATGGAGAACTCCCCTCAGAACAAGGTGAGTAGGATTGATTCTTTCATAAGATCAAGGAGGCGGCTCAACATAGAAAGTTCCAGTGCATTGTCATGGAAAATTCCCCTGAGAACAAGGTGAGTAGGATTGATTCTTTCATAAGGAGGCGGCTCAACATAGAAAGTTCCAGTGCATTGTCATGGAGAATTCCCCTGAGAACAAGGTGAGTAGGATTGATTCTTTCATAAGAGGTTGCCATAGGCAATAACCCCGCCCTTTATTTAGGACATCTGTATATATTTTTATCGTTATCTTTGTTATTGGTTATCTTTTTTTCTATATTGTTCTAAATTTTGTATTTGAATTGTTATAGGGCATCCATAAAGTTTCACACAAGCCTGGGTTTCTCAGAAACGACTCAAAATACGCAAAAATCCGGATTTCTTTATTTTAAGGGGGATTAATTTTCAGCCAAAAAAAATTTGCCTACATGGCCCCAGTCAGGCAGGGCATGGACTAACTTTAAAATCTTAAATAGAATGGTATGTCTTGTGGCATATTGTTTTAAAGGTATCATAGAGACAAGTTCATTACAACAAATTTGCAGGGACTGTGACCTGGTGGGTTCGACTCCCCAGTGGGTCAATATACTTGGATTTCCAGTGGCCACTCATACCTCGTGAGGACAAATGAGTAGTTACTTGTATGAGTAACGACCAGTGGCAGTATTACCGGACAAAAAAGCTTAAGCTTCACCATAAAAATAATCGTTCTTTGCCAGCGTCGCGCGTCGATGGCACGTTTAAGGCACCGGTTCTCGTAGGACAGTGTATTATAATGTAATTGGGTGTATGTCAAATTTCATTGTAATTGACATACATCTGTTTTGTATTGCACTTAAAAATATCATATATGATACCCATGGTACGCAATGGGTTAAAAAAAATCGGACTTTTTTTTAACTTTAACTTATTTTTTGCCTTCTCAGGGTCACGAACTCGCCCTCAGTCTTGCCAAGAGCAAGATCCAAACCGTGCTGATTCCTGACTCGGCTATGTTCGGTATGATATCCCGGGTGAACAAAATCATCATTGGTACCCACACAGTGATGGCTAACGGAGGACTGAGATCTGTGTGTGGCACCCATGCTGTGGCGCTAGCAGCACAGCACTACTCCATACCGGTGAGTTATGCAACACTATGCAACTCCATACCGGTGACTAAATAATCATATTCACAGGCAGTCACCGTGGCAGAGTGAGTGAGCGCGCTAGGCATTGCACGCATGGTGACCGGGGTTCGATCCCCAGCGGGGCAGGAATTTTTCTGTTCTGTACTTGGATGTTCGGGGTCCACTCATACCTCGTGAGAAAAAATGAGTAGTTACTTGTATGAGTAACGACCAGTGACGGCATTACCAGAGTAAAAAGAAATTAATGTAATAGTATAATTCGAAATGTAAAGGAGGCTCTTAGTCATGCTGCGCTATCCACAAAAATTGTGAAGAGGCCTTGTGCTTCATTACAAAGAAAATCATACTTACTTACTAACTCATATTCACAGGTCATCGTGCTGGCTCCTCTGTACAAGCTGAGTCCCCAGTTCCTCTGCTCCTACGATCAGGACACGTTCAACAACTTCAAGTCCCCAGAGACTGTGCTCAGCTACAACCACAGGGACCTCATAGCCAAGGTCCAGGTGTTCAATCCCGAGTTTGACTATGTGCCGCCCGAGCTGGTGTCTTTGTTCATTTCCAACACGTAAGTTCTTATTTTCTTTTATTTATTTATTTTATTTTTTATTTATTTACAATACAATAAACGGAAATTATTCCAGTTCTATCTAATATAATTATTTTTACTAACTATGCTAGCAACTACTAAAAAAAAAATATGTCCTTAACAATAATAAAACTATTTCAACAAAATTCTATTTTGTTATCTATGTAAACAAAATTCTTACTTTCTATTATCAATAAGGTATAGAAAGTATTGTATTCGGTCACTTTTTTTACAAAATGAGCTGATAACATTTGTGGACGAATTATTTAATTTGGGTTTAACGTCGACTTCAATCGCATGGTCATTTCACGAATGGGGGTGTTACGCTCCATTCGCAGGAAAATCACAAACCTGATTCTCACATTACCCTCACCCAGCCTGAGTTGGGCCGGAATGCCAGCATCAGTAAGTCTTCACCTCGCTGCACTTCGGACTTCGGTGATCCTACGAGAACTGGTGCATTCAAGGCGCCATCGACGCTGGCAATTCTTAATTATTTATTTTTTTAAGAAAAGGAAAAAGGAGAAGAGAAAAGAAATCCAATCATTCAAAGATATTATTATTATTATTATTATACAACTCTTTAATAGATACAGAAAGACATTATGTACAATGTACATACAAATAATAATTTTAACAATGAAAAAAAACAATATATACAATAGAAATGAAAAAGAATAGAAAATATTTGAAAACATATGTCCTAACTAAAGGGCGAGGTTATTGCCTATGGCATTCTCTTCCACCCAACCCTGTTGGGTGGAAGAGATTCAGAAAATAAACAACACCTAACATTATTGAATTGTGAATTTTTACTTTCCTTATCCTATAATAAGGAAAGTATTGTATTCGTCGAAAATTTGACCTACCCAGTTTTTCACATTTCTGGACGAATCATAGCCTCAGGATACCAAAAAAGTTGTTTTCAGCCATTGGTCCGTGCGTCTGTCTGTCTGTCTGTCTGTCTGTCTGTGAACAGGATATCTCAAGAACGGTAAGAGCTAGAGACTTGAAATTTGGTATGCAAATCAACTTTATACACCAGACGAACCACGAAACTTTTGGTTGAAATCAACCGCAAAATGCGGCCGCAGGGCCGCAAATATTGGCCGCAAGCGCCGCTTCTATGAATTGGTTAAAGATACAAAAAAATTTACAGAACAACATTTTCTTAGATTAAAAAAATAATGGGGGTCTCTTTTTATCATTTTTTTGATATCTTGAACTTTTTGGACCTCGGCCCCAATTTACCGGTATTTTGGGGGGACCCGCTCAGACTAACTTTTTTATTATACATCCTAGATGGGGATTGTGACATATCAAATCCAATGATTTTGAGGTGCTGATTACGAATTTGATTTTCAGCTCACTGTTACCTTTGAGTCACCAGTGGCTTTTGGTCCTGTTTCCATTCCTAATATGATAAGGAAAGTCGTGTGATGTTTACACCAGATTTTTTTTTTCGAAGTATTATAATCAGTGTGAAGTATTATAATCAGCCACGTTCAGACAGCGTCGATGACGCGTTGAATACACCGCTTCTCGTAGGATCACCGAAATTAAGCAACTTGCAGCGAGGTGAAGACTTCGTGATGCTGGCATTCCGGCCCAACCCAGGCTAAGTGAGGTTAATGTGGGTAGCAGGTTTATGAGTTTCCTGCGAATGGAGGATAGAACCCCCGTCTTGAGATGACCTCGCTATTGAATGAGACCTTAAACCCCAGTTCAAATAAGAATCTGAGAATTATATTCCTATCAGGCCTTCACATTATGCGAATCTTCCCAAATCTCAAGTGTGTCATATTAATTTTCATTCTTCCAACGTGTGCCTTTCTATTTAAAAATCTCAGACAGTACCATGTCCCAAGAAAAACCAACGCAGCGCCCCTCCTCTCTCTCTCGCTACCGACCCTGTCATATTTCACTGAGCTATATGTCCCGGTAGCTCAGTGTAAAGGAAGCACTCTGTGAATCCAGAGGTCGTGGGTTCGAAACCCAGCCGGGACATGACAAGTTATCCTCCCATTTGAGATTTTTACATCATAATATTATGTCATGGGCTTACTGGTCTAAATAAGGCGATATTATTATTTTTTGATACCTCTCAAGTGATCTTTTTTAAATGGAGTCTACTATGTTTTTTTCAGGGGCGGTCACCCACCCTCTTACATCTATCGACTTCTGAGTGAACTCTATCATCCAGACGATTCCATCCATGCCTGATTGCCACACCATCAATGTACGAGTGAGATACACAGCTTACATGTTCATTTCTTAAGGTAGTTTCCAACTGTCACACATAATAAATAACTTGGTTTCACAGTTTGCTCGACAAACCAACCAGCTACTTCAAATAGGACCATTTAGCTTAAATGTATAATGCAGGGGCAAGGGGCATAATACCCAGCATGCCACATCATGGGGCATATTACCTGTCCCGGTAGCTCAGTGATAAAGGCGACACTGTGTGAATCCAGAGATTGCAGAGGTCGTTTGTTCGAAACCCAGCCGGGAGAAGACAAGTTATTCTCCCATTTGGGATTTTTACCACATAATAATACGTCTTGGGCTTACTGCTGGAATAATGGAACTTCATAGTCCTAATCAGGCAGTATAAATAAGGCGATATTATTATTTTTATTATATTACTCAGTATTTCTGCGTGACTCGAAAAAATGATCTATGTTACAAATTTTGGAAATCGGTTTTACTTGAAAAATAATTATCTGAAGGGCTTTAGATTTTTTATTTATTAGAAAAATGATTACAAGACCTTATTTTGAAAGCATTAAAAAAAAAAAAAATTGAAGGTAAAAGTATTCTTAACACCTTTCAGATGAAAAAAAAGTCACTGTGGTCGAGTGAGTTAGCGCGCTAGGCATTTCATGCATGGTGACCTGGGTTCGATCTCCAGCGGCGCAGGATTTTTTGTGCTCTGTTCTTGAGTAGCTGGTACGATTCCCAGCGAATGGAGGGTAAAATCCCCGTCCTGACTACTTCAAATCAGGACGTTAAAACCAAATAGAATCAGCTGGTCACGATAGATCTAAATAGACGTCGGTGTGAGATGATTCTTGTTTCTCTTGTGGAACGCCAAACATTCTAATAATAATAAATAGAATAAGACCTACTGAAAGAAAATCAAAATAATACACGCACAACTTGTAATGAATATTTGAAAATGTATAATAATTTTTATTTCAATTGAAAAAAAGTTGCTTGATAAAATGTTTCTTAAAGTAATAATAATAATAAAAAGTAACAAAAATATTCGAAACCAACGTAATTAAAGGAACACCAATTATTATGTTTAGTAAATGTATAATTTTATTATGAATAGAAATCTGTAGAGTTAAGATGAAAGTGTTTGGGATGTCCGAGAAATGGTGATAGATGTAACCAGCTTGGCTACAGCTGGGGGGAGTGATGGTCTCCAGCCAACTTAAGTTGAAAGTTGGCTCGTCCAGAACCATTGAATATATTTACATGTGCGAACCACACAAATTTTGATTCATTAAAATAATCTACAGTAAAATATTACCATCTTACGAGATATTAAATTGGAGTTACCTGTAATGGTTCCAACAGTCAAAGAGTCAATTGAAATTAAATCTTTGTTGAAATAAATTACAATTTGTGTAGTAAAAGTTGTGGTGGATATACAATTATATTTATATCAAGAGACTTCTTAAAATTTTGGGGAATTAAATCTTTTTGAATCCATAGATGCTGTATGATGTGGTATTTCACTTCACTAAGGCAACAATGTAGTAAGCAACACTGAAGAAATACTTCACCAAGCAACAAGGGGAAATATGTAATAACAAGCAAGCTTCAGAAATAGCTACAGAAGACTTACCAATCAATTGCCCCAGTGAAATTTTGCCTTTAGTTGGTGAAAATTTAGTTAGTTGGTGAAAATTTCAATGATTCCTGCCTCCTGTACTTTTTCAGCACTTAAGAGCATCAGCTATTAGATATAATAATAACTTTTTCATGATAAGAATAACCTATTATTTTTTCATTTTATTTTTCACACCAAGTATTTGACAGTCTTCTTTATTTCGCAGTCATGAAACAGTAGCCACTTAAAACGCTTGTGGTCTATGTTGTAGCTTGTCCCATCTCTTCAAGCAATTTCCTAATAAACTTTTAATAGAATAGAATATATCTTCTTTATACTGCCGAGGTAAGACTGAAAAGTCCCTTTACTCCAGCAGTCAAACAGGTCTTATATATTTTATAGGATAAATTTATCCTATTTAAGAGACATCAAACTATCTTCTATCTTAAATTTGGCACTTCTACTGTTGCTGCCTCTACTCACTTCAAAGGAAATATCACACAAAATTTATACAACGAAAAAGTTTTTTTTCGTGAAAGCATTTTAATACCCCTCTCTTTCGAAGAAACATTTCTCGCGGATACCCTGTTATAATTGTAGCAAGCATAGATTTTTTTTTGCATAATCAAAAACAGAAAGACGTTTGTTAACATTTTTTACTAAAAAAAAAGAAAATGGGAAATTTTCGAGGTAAAAATGGCGTATTTTAGTTACATTATTTCATTAAAAAAAGCAATACTTTCTATTCTATACCTTATATAGTTAATAGAAAGTAAAAAAAAAAAAAAAATTGACGAAAAAAAACTATATTTAAATTTCAATGACGGACTTCCTGTAGCATGCTTCAAGCAACATACATTGTATATAATATATGTTTATAGGTCGCTCATTGCCACATTCTTATGTGAAATGTAAGGACTCTAATTAAGCTTCCTCTATAAATAAAATAATGTTAGTAAATAGGACCGATAAAAGTTATTGTTTTAAATAACTGTGCGTCAACACAAAACGTTATGAAAAAGCTCATAATATAGGTAGTTAGGTACGTTTGAAAAAAGAATTTATTCAAATAATTAACTATATTTGCAAAATAATAGTAATTAAAATACGCCAATAGGTGCTGGAAATTTTTCAAAATAGGAAGATGAAGCAGTTTTCCGTAACGAGAATTCAATTAACGTTACGAAAAATACTTCCCACTTGAACTGACTAATGAAAAAGCGCAGGGAATTAAACATTCCTGGAATCAAAAGTCAGATAGGTAGCAGGAAAGTGAAGGAAAGGTCAAATGGCACAAAAGTTATAGAACTATTATAAACTTTATTCAGAATTCGAAGTTAAAATGAAAAGTTAGTCTGAGAAGTTTTGTTGAAAATTAGGTACATGTCCATACGTAGTAAGTATAAATAATTCTCTTAAATTAGCAATAAACCGTAAATATATTAAAACTTTTAGCTATTCGATTTAAATAATAAAAAAAAATACTCCTGTTTCTTTGATGCAGAATTTATACTTATATGTATATTTCCCTCCCCATTTGTGCTTGTGTTCACAAAACTCACAAGTTCCCGCAACAATATTCATAGTTCAATATTTTTTATGAACTTTAAATTTTGTACTGTCAAAAAAAAAAAAAAAATAGTTCCATTGAATTCGGGGGTTATTTCTCATCTAACCGGGAATCAGGAGTCTGCAGTTTGAGTTTTAAAACTTTAAATAAGGGAATAATAAAACTTTTATTTTTTTTTTCAATTCAATTAATTATTTTTTTTTTTTTTTTAAGTGGGGTTTAACGTCGCTTTCAACTGCCATGGTCATATCACGACGGGGGTTTTACCCTCCATTCGCAGGAAACTCACAAACCTGCTACTCACATTGACCTCACCCAGCCTGAGTGGGGCCGGGAAAAGCCAGCGTCACGAGAATTAGAATTTGAATGGTCACCCATCCAAGTCTTAACCTCGCTGGATGTCGCTTAACTTCGGTGTTCTGAAGGGAACCAGTGTATTCAACATGCCATCGACGCTGGCTTAATTAATTTATAAGTATAGTACCTTATCTTAGATATGAAACACATACTTTATGTTTGTATTAAATTGTTCATCATCATAGGGTGGCGTCATCGTTAACGATGGTAGCCAGGCAGTGGAGGAATGACTCAGCACTTCTACCACTGTCTTTACAAGGAGGCTAATAATTGACAAGGGCCCCCGGAACCAAGCCAATGCTGGTCTACTCCCTGTTTATAGTCTCCCAGCCAGGCTGCTGATATACTCCTGGTTTATAGTCCCGCAGCCAGATTATTAAATTGTTCACAATAAATAAATTGATTTGATTTGTTTTGGTCTCGTCAAAACGTCAATAATAAAGAATATGTTGTTTTATCAACGTGGGAAATGAGTATCGTGTCCAGCATTCGAGATTGACACTGAGAACAGTGACATGTCCAAAGAAGCAGGGGATAATAAAATGTATAAAAAAAAATATGTCCTAAGACTACAAATTTTGGCTGTTTTTTTCACGAACTATAAAATAACCGCTATCACGTAAAGAACTTTATTTTCAAAGGATGAAATGTTAGTACGCCTCCTCGTGGTTCAACCTGGGTAACGCATTGACATGCGGCTGAAGTACTGACAATTTTGGCGATCAAACTGCCATCAGATCTCCTGATCAAGTTTAGTACATAATTATGTCTTCTCACTTTGAGATGTGTGATAAAGCCATACAATAAATAAATCAAATAAAATAATTAAATTAAGAGGAAGGCGACAACTCGCAACAATTATTTAACCAAGTAACCAACTATTCTTTGTAATTCACTCAGATATAAATTTTGAAACTTCTTTTATTTTGCGAATGGTTTTCTTAGCGATTTGTGAAAGAGCAGGAAACTCACAAACCTGCTACCCACATTAACTTCACCCAACTGGGTTGTTGGACCGGAACGCCAGCAGCATGAAGTCTTCATCTCGCTGGACGTTGCTTAACTTCGGTGATCCTACGAGAACCGGTGCATTCAAAGCGCCATCGGAGGTGACTAGTCCTTTGATTATTTACATGAGAAACAGTTATTCCAATACAAAGCTGAATTTTCCAGTTTTACTAACGAAGAGGAAAGCAAAAGAAAGCACAATATTTAGAATTGATATTTTGAAAATAAGTAAAATAACAGCCGAAATCTGTCCTCTCTGGGTAAAATTCAATTGGTAACAACAATGAAATATAATTTAAAATATCTAAAGATTGCTTCTAATTAATGGGCGAAAATGGATAGAAAATTACAATAAGTAGTACAGTTTTATCTTTCGAGTGTTAATCGCTTTACTGAAATTATTGCTTGATGTGGGAATTGAACCACCGAACTCTAGATCACAAGTCCGCAAGCTACGGAAGTTGGTTAATATTAGCTTTTGGAACCGACCTCAGTAGCTAGAGTAGTTTCCTTCTGTGCTCTAAAGTCTCATTTGATTTACTATTATAGTATGTATTTATTGATTCCCAAAAAATATTTTGGGAATATCAAAAATAAGTACTTGTATTTTTAGAATTTATAGACAACCCAGGTTAGTAGCAATCCGCAGATTATATGTTTTTCAATAGCGTTAAGTATAAGCTTTACAAATAGAGCCTAACTGACTCTCTAATCATTCATTGCAAGTCAAAAATTAATTAAAATATTAACAGCATTAGAATTACACAAAATTCATAAAGAAAATGAGAATGATTGTATTCAGCTTAAAGTTAAATGACGGTAGAATCTTCAATGGAATCTACCGTCAAACTTACTAATTTCACATTTTTACCTTTAGTCTCCATTTACATACACACACCACAGAATAATTCTCCCACTCGCTGTTTTTCCTAAGTCCTTGTGCATTTTATTTTATATATAATAATACTCTTTAGTGGAAGGTAACCACCAGGCGAGGTTAATGGTCAAAGCATTTTCTAGCACCTAACCCTCTTTCTTTCTTTTTTTTCTGGTCTAAATTTGATACAACTTTTTTGTACAAGATATTTTCCAAACGCTTTAGTTCTCACAGAAAGTTAACAGTATGGGGATTCACACGGAACAAGAGAAACTCGTAAAAAATACTCAAAGAAGTCCACAAAGGGAAAATAAAGATCTTCCTCAGAATTTTAAAACAAGACAAAAAAAAAAAAAAAAAAACACCTGATGTTTTTGTTTTGAAGAGTTTTTGAGTAGGTACTTTCGTAGAAAAAAACCAAGGTACAGAAAATGCAAAAAAAAAAAAAAAAAAAAAAAATTAGTGGAGAATTTTTTTTTTAATGCTTTTGATCGTGATTTCCAGACGAATCAGACTGGCACCTCTGCTTCACCAAATCTGGTAATAAAATTTGTGTTGAGTGTATATCCTCATACTGTTTTCTTTTATCCAAAACAAAAATCTGCTAAAAATGGCTTCTACAAGAGAAGTTACATAACTTTTCAGCCACATAGAACTACATGGAGTACAAGGTAAAACAGCTTCCGTTCCTCTAATTTTTTCCTTCAGTGTATATTCTTAACCTTGACTTGATGGGAGCTTGAGCTAACTCATAATATATGGCTGAAAAACTTCACGTCCCTTAAAAAAGGTTATTTTATAACGGCATGAAATAAAACTAGGTTTCTCATTGTGTAATTGAATGGGTGAGTAGAAGAACCAGGAATGTCAAAAATCGACTTTTCAGGAAAGCGAAAATAAGATTTGTCTTATTTTTGCTTTCCTGATGCTAATGAGTATAATAAAATTAAATTTTACATTCCTTGTTATTCGACAAGATTCTCACAACTAGGTACTAATACCACTAGCAAAAGTGGTCAGTGATTTTGTTACAATCCTTGTTTTACATCAGATTTTTTTTCCGCTTCAACCACTTTAAAATCGAAAAAAAATATACTTTTAAGGGGTATTTCTCCTTCATATTCACAGAGATGATAGAAAAGAGTACATTCCTTCTAATTCTACGAAGAAAAAAAAATCGATTTTTGACATTCCTGGTTCTTCTACTCACCCATTCAATTAATGTTAGCGTAAAAAAATTGTAAAATAAATTCATTCATGGTATTTCAAGACAAATAGAAAATGGCACAAGAAAAATACGCATGCTTGAATAATAAATGTTCTCTAAAAGTACAAGGATTTACTTGAATAGTTTACCACTGTACTTAAAGGGATTTTTTAAATTGTAAAAATGTATTAATGACATGCAAAACGCAAATACAATATTTCTTATTTTTATGCAAGAGAAAAAGAGAGTAAGCCAATATTTATCGTCATGTTGGTAATACTCGGTTACACCTTTAGCGGATGCGCAGAACATGACTGCGCATGTGTAGAAACACGCATTTGTTTACTTACGTTATGGTAACACAAGACATGCTTTAAAGGCTAGATTCACCTGCAGAATTACATGCGGCCGTATATTGTGACTTAATAAAACGTAGGAAATACTTTACATAATAATGTCATAAAAATTCACTATTTACATTTATAATTCTTTCGGAAGATGTAAGATTATTTTGACGCAAGAATTTTATTAATTATTATATAATACTTAAAAATTAATTGAAAAAAAAAAATTAATTTTCAAAGAAGCACACTTTACTGGATATGCAACAGAAATTAACAATTATTTCACAATAATTTGATGATTTTTTTCTCAATTAAAAATAAAATAATGAAATTCCACAAATACAATACCTACACATATTTAACTTCAAAGAAATGGTAAAATTTAAATATGAACAAAAATAAAGCTTCAAAAGCTTCCATAAAAGTAATGAATAACTTGTGGAGAATAAAATAATATCAACTATTTTATGATAATAGATTGTAATAATGCATTACCCTTTGTTTCAAATATAGTTTGTCAGTAATGAGTAGAGATGAGCTTAGAAGATCGATTGAGCTTAGAAGATCGATTCGAATCAAAACGATCTCAATCGATAGTTAGCGAACCGATCTCGATCTCAAGTGAAATTTGGCCAAACAATTTCTATCTTAACCGAAAATTCACGAAAAAAATTACGATCTCAACACAAAGTTTGTATCGGATCGTACTCATCTCTAAAAAAATGAGCCACATTCGAGATTCGAACCTACAATTGTTCGTCCTGTGAGCTGTTGTGACTAGTGATTGTCTAGCTATGAATCTACAGAGATTAACTAACAGATTATGACTGTGTTGCAAGGTACATTATTCTCAATCAGACCGCTAAACTTGAGGTGAAATTCATCAACTCTCCTTGAATTTGAGGGTAATCTTGACTTGAAAATGCCACGAAAACGACTAATGGATTCTAGAATATTCAAACGAAAAATTCTGTTACTTTACAATTAATAATGAAGACATGTTTGGCATCTCCAGCCCAATCAAGGCTGGGCGTGCAAAATCTAAGGAGTGGGTGAAATGTCCACCTGAAATGAGAATGTTTATTAAAACCTAAAATTGGATTTGAACGTCCATACATTGCTTAAGTGTTTTTATAACACAAACAAAAAATATATTGTTAGTAAAATTTGATCAATTTTGTTCTAGAAATACATACTTTGTCTTTTATCAAAGCATTGTACATGAGTTACCATGGTAATATTGAGTCAGGTAAACCCTCAGATTAAAGGAACTTGAGAAATTCCACTCCCCTGCGTCCTTATTTAGTACGAAGCAAAAACGAAAAAATGCAATACATAGTGAAAAGATCAATAAAATCTATGAGTACTGAACACCTTAAATAATTAGAAATTTTCAAAGAACAATAAAATAATCCATTTACAACATTACGGAAATACAATTTAAAGCATTTATGAGGTAAACGAGAGAGAAGTTAAAAATTGAAATATAAAAGTATTTACACAGGTAAGATATTTTTTCGAGTGTCTTAATGAAAGGTCATGCTTTGCAAGTACGATTTCTTACAAAATGTATCTTATTTGAACAGATGTTTTTTCTCGAAAGATAAAATGAAATAGACAGTACTATGTACAAATAAACATGTTTAACATGAAATAATATGGGAATTTATAATAATAAACAAAATAACATGTACCAATGAACTATGGTAGGAGAGAGAGAAAAAGAGAGAGCGAAAAAAAGAGAAGTATTCAAAAAATAAGTGCCAGCCAGTCAGCGAGCATCATCTATCTTGTTTAATGATGAGGCACATCGAATTTATAGACACAACAAAGAAAATGAAATAAATAATAAATAGAAAGTTATATTTACCTTTTATGTAAAGGTAAATTGAAAGTTATATTTACCTTTTATATAAAGGTAAATAGAAAGTTACATTTACCTTTTATATAAAGGTAAATAGAAAGTTACATTTACCATTTATATAAAGGTAAATAGAAAGTTACATTTACCTTTTATGTAAAGGTACTATGTAATTTGTACAAATTAGAAACTCATCCTCAATTTGTCATGGAAATCTCATTTTGCACACTTACCTACATTCAAAAATTCTATGTCACTCAATTGTAATCTTACAGAATTCCACAACATATACATTATTTTCTTAAATGTATTTCTCAAATACACAGCTTTTTTTTAAATTGAAATCAGAGATGACCTTGTTTCAAGGTCTGAGGAGCCAAACACCATGTCACATCTCCAAGGACATTGTGTCCTTGAAACTGGGGATGACCTTGACTCAGCCGTGTTGAAGGTCATGCGCTTACAGGGCCGGCTGATGCTTGAGTAGGTCGGGGTCGGGGGGGAGGAAGGTGACGTCTGTCTGGGGGGGGCGGGGCGCTATGCTGTTGCTCTTCATGTAGGAGACGAACTGAACGGGGATCTCAGCCAGGACCTGGGGTGTAAAGAGTCAAGAAAATTGATTGATAAAAAAACAAGTACAAGCGGTTTTGTAGTTTTAATAATAGTTTATTTTTTATTAATAACAGAGAAGTTATTCTCAAATTTTCAGTTGGTTGAAAGCCAAGATCCAACTGGCAATAATAAGAGCAGTGTCCCTAAGGTTGCGAGGAACGAGACAGCGGTTTAAATCAGCAATTATTGAAGATGGTGCAGGAGTAGACTATATAATATATTATGTCAATAAATAAATGTATCAGTATTTCTTAAAAAATAGTTTATTTATTTATAAAGAAACATTTATATAAAAGGTGCTTCTCCTAAGCTTTGAAGGGCTTCTAATTGTACTTGTTGTCAATGTTCTTTTTTTTGTGTAAATTTTTCATGTATCGTAAAATACAATACCTAATGGTTTCTAATTTAGTTTAATTTAAATAAATGAAGGTGTGTTCTTCGTGTTACACAATTTTAGTGGGTTGCGCAGAACAACAGAACTTTTTACTTTAAATACTTGTGTATCATTAATAAATGTGTCAGCATATTTGTGTTAATCCTTTAAGTGATATCACACAACTACTCAAACTCTCTTTACTTAAACTACGCTGAAACCTGAATTTGAACCACCGACCTCTAGGTTACAAGTCTGTCGCCTTATCGATCAAACTACTGAGGTCGGTGATATATTCGAAGAGTGTTTGGCTGGGGAACGTTAAACAGGGAGAAGACCAGTGTCTCGCTAGAGGACAAAACACAGAACAGACTAGCCAACCCTTACAAGCAACCCTGAAGTAATGCCACACGGTGGTCTCAGAGCAACACATAATAGAAACACAACCAAGAAGAGGTTTTTAGACGATAAAAAACCTTCTCGCCGGCTCACAGGCATTAACCTACGCTGGTGTTTGACGCAAATTTTCCTCTTTAAAAAAAAACCCTTATAAGCGAGGCTAGCTTGCAGTTTCCTAAGGGTTCAACGGCTTATAATGAAAAAGTCCTCACGATGGTTGATCGCACATGTGGTTCAGGACGAGCCAACTTTGCAATCAAGTTGGCTACAACAACAAGAGTCCTGGATCCAAAGTGTGTGGTTTAGTCGCATTAAATATAAATATGTTACCATTGTTACCTATTATGTACAATTATTAATTTGCATTAAATTACAAATACAGTAGAATCCCGCTAACTCGAAATTCAAGGGACTGGTATCTTATTTCGAGGTATTCAGAGTTTCGAGAAACCGGGATTTCGACTTATAGGGAGAGAATAAATGAGAATTCGAGATACTGGGAGTGAAAAATTGCCTCATTAAATTAAATTGCCATTAAATTAAATCATTAAATTACCTGGCAATATCCAACTTCTTTCCTACCTCAGCCACAGCATGAAGGATTGGTTCTTCTGAGCTAGGGAAAGGGTTTTGAGTACCCTACGTTTACTGATTTTCGAACTCATTCTCACACTGTACTCACAAAACTAAGAAAGTAAGAAACGTCTACCTACCTACCGGAAAAAGTGTTGAGAAAAACTGAAATGTCTGAAATCTAAATGCAAAAGTATATAGATTTTACTATTGTTTCTGATTCCCTGCATAAAATTGTCTGAACTTTTCCCGGATCCTCTGTCCAGCAATTTCACAAGAAGAAAATTTCGAGTTACATATAAGACGTCACCGTATTGAATTTCGAGTGATAGGGAGTATAGTTGGAAAAATATTTCGGCTTATCGGGAGGACTTTTTTACATGCATTTCTTTCGATTTTTTTTTCGACTTATCCAACGGCCGAAGGATTCTTTCGACTTATCGGGATTTTCGACTAGTAAAATCTATCACTTTTGCATTTAGATTTCAGACATTTCAGCTTTTCTTAACACTTTGTCCGGTACGTAGGTAGACGTTTTTTACTTTCTTAGTTTTGTGAGTACAGTGTGGGATTTCGAGTTAGCGGGATTCTACTGTAATTACAAAAATACGTCTATTTTCGATAATAACGAGAAAGACCTACCTCGCGCGCCAGCCGAAGTCTCGCGGTGCGTGGGTCCCCGCCTCCCATGAACTTGTTAAACGGCACGAACTGCACGATGTCGCGAGACTGCTTGACGCCATTCGCCTCCAGGGCCACCGTGTCGGCGTCCAGAGTCTCCATGAGGGTGAAGTCAGCCGTGCCCACGCCCACGATGATGATGGACATGGGCAGGACTGAGGCGGCCACTATCGCCTGGGGGGGCGATGAGGAAGGTCAATGAAATATTTTTTTTTTGTCGTATTTGAGTTAATCACTTTCGTGATGTCACAACTACTCAAACTCGCTTTACTAAATTTTCGCTGAAACCGGGACTTGAACCACTGACCTTCAGGTTACAAGTCCGCCGCCTTATCGATTAAGCTATTGAGGTCGGGTCAATGAAATATATACGTTCTCAGAAAAAAAATGTAATTATACACAACTCTTCGCAAAAAAACGTCGAAATAATAAGATAAAAAAAAACACTTGGCTTTTTTTTAGTCAAACCGAAAGCCAAGTGTTTTTCTCTTGAAATTATCTCAAATAAATGAGGAAAAATACAAGCAGATTGTTCACACTACATTTTTTTTTTGTTCCTCGTGATCGAAGGCTGAAAAAAAACACATATTACAATAGGTCGAAGGCCGCATTAGATAATGTACTTCTAAGACGAACAGCTCAGGCCAGAATGCATCACCTCACTGGACGTTTCTTAACTTCCATAAAAACCAATAATATAAATTTAGAACCAAGTTTTTTTTTTTTAATTAGGTTTAACTAACGTATCTTTCAATTCAACACCTCCATTCGCAGGAAACTCACAAACCTGCTACATTAACCTCACCCAGCCTGGGTTGGGCCGGAACGACAGCATCACGAAGTCTTCACCTCGATGGACCTTGCTTCATTTCGGAGATCCTACGAGAACCAGTGTATTCAACGCGCCATCAGTGATTTTAGTATAATAAAACAGAAAAGTGAGAAGTACTCAAATGTCAAAAAAACCAGCCTTGCGTGTCAGGGCCGTATCCAGGATTTTCGTCAGGGGGGGGGGGGGGGGCAATAGTATAATATAATAATTATATTGTAATGTAGTTGGATTTTACTGTTTATTGTGTTTAGGATCAACATGTACGTATGTAGATATGTAATGTACCTAGAAAAAAATCTAACGCGGGGGGGGGCCCGGGACGAGAGCCTGCGTTCAAGTAAGAATTTCAAGGGGGGCCAAGCTCGAGGGGGGGGGCCCGGGCCCCCTGACCCCCCCTTAAATACGGCCTTGTTCTGTGTGTGACTCACCGCCGTGGTCTGAGGCATGTCCGTGATGACCCCGTCAGTGAGGATGAGCAAGATGAAGTAGGAGGACCCGTCCCGGTAGGTGGCCGCGAATTTGGCCACATGAGAGATGACGGGGGCGAAGTTGGTGGGGCCGCAGAGCTGGACCAGACGAATACAGTTGCGGTAGGCCTCCAGCACCCTGGGGAGTGAAAGGGATAATGTTAGAAGTTGGTGGGGCCGCAGAGCTGGACCAGACGAATACAGTTGCGGTAGGCCTCCAGTACCCCTGGGGAGTGAAAGGGATAATGTTAGAAGGCGGCCACAAGTCTGACTGGGGGACGTTAAACAGGGAGAAGACCAGTGTCTCGCTAGAGGACTATAAACAGATAACAGACTAGTTAACCCTTACAAGACAGGCTAGCTTGTAGTTTCCTAAGGGTTTAATGGCTTATAAAGAAAAGTCCAAGTCCTCATGATGGTTGATCGCACATAGAAATATGTGGTTCAGGACGAGCCAACTTTGAAAGAAAGTTGGCTGGAGACCATCACTCACCCCTCCAGCTGTAGCCAAGCTGGCTACAACAACAACAACGAGGACCCTGGACCTAGGAGCTAGGGTCGAGTAAGGGTCGACCCTAGCCCTTACGACTAGATGAAGACAATTTTTGAGACTCCCCGGCTCCATTGAGGCCGCTTACATTTAATAATATTAAGAATAATAACATCGCCTTGTGTATACTGCCCGATTAGGACTAATGAGTCCCATTATTGAAGCAGTAAGCATTATAGTAAGCTCAAGACGTATTATTATGTGGTCAAAATCCCAAGGGGGAGGATAACTTGTCATGTCCCGGCTGGGTTTTGAACCCGCTACCTCTGGATTACCAGTCAGACGCCTTGACCACTGAACTACCAGGACAGACAGCTGGTAGTACCCTAGATAACATTGTCTGGGTAGGGGACGTTAAACAGGGAGAAGACCAGTGCCTCGCTAGAGGACTATAAACAGAGTACTGACTAGCCAACCCTCACAAGCCAGGCTAGCAATCAGAGTGCAGTTGGAAGTGAGATTTGGGGATAATGAGAGTGAGAAATCTTTCTGGAGTGAGGCCATAATCCGGCAAAGACCGAATAGCTGTAATTTCTAATACTCTTTCATTTACACTCACAGGGTGAAAATATTCGCCGCAAAGACTAAGGGTCCATAGCGTAAAGAAGCTGTAGATTGTGTTAAAAAAAAAATTGGCAGTCAATTTGAATGTGTTGAAAAAAAATGATTTTTTTTTAAAAGTCAACTTGAATGTTTTTCCGGGGAAAAAAACAGCTGCAAAATGTTCTAAAGCTAGGATTACGTCTGGCTAAAGGGATTTGGGAACGGAGAGTATTTGGTAAATAAGTTGAAAGACCCTTAAATCCACCAGAAATTAAATTTACCGAACTAGGACTTAGGAGTTCAAAAGAAACTGTACAGAACCTCTACTAGTAGTAAAATTCATTTAATTTTCTGCTTCCATATTTAAACGTCTAAACAATTTCTCGAAAAGCTTAAAAAAACTCTGAGTTTAGAGCAAAACATAGCAGAAATAAGTTGTCTCATTAAAAAAGTTTACTAAAAAATCGCAGTTTTCCTTTATTCTATTTGAATGCACTTGAAAGTAAGAAGAGAATATATTTTTATCTTTGATTTTTATTCTAGTATGTAGTTGTGCAGTAGAACACCAACACACAATTTTTTAGGAGACAGTTTTATGATCAAAGAATACTGCCATATTTATTTATATTTGATCGAACTGTGTGTCCCATAAGAAAACGCCTCTGAATTTTGTGCCCGAAAAGTGTCCTAGATTTAAAACATACAGTGGAATGTTAAAAATAATTCATGTCTTATTAAAAATAATTCATGTCTTATCAAAAATAATTCATGTCTCATTAAAAATAATTCATGTCTTATCGCTATGAAATAAAAAAAGCGGAAACAATGCAAATCATTGAAAACCCTAGATAGGTACTTGATTCTAATAAAATTATTGCACATTTTAGTGTATATTACGTTCAACAGGAAATATTGTTTTTAAAAAAATACATATTTTATCTTTTGCAATATACTGTGTAAATATTTGTTATAGGGTAATAGTACCTCATAAACTCACTATATTTAATGTATATTATGTAAAATTAAAATAAATAAAGAGTATTATGTTTAAAAAAAAAAAAAAAAAAAAAAAATACACATTTACTAAAAAATCACCAATAGATATAAATATTTGTTTATTAAAAAATCAGAACAGACGATCTAAGCAGAAATATTAGATCGTCTGTTCGATTTGATCTAAGCAGATCAAAATAAATAAATAAATAAATATTGATCTTTATTATATTTTTTTTGTACATACTTCTAAGTTTTTTTAAAAAAATTACTGTTGTTAATTCTTTGTTGATAATTGTTTTGAAAAAATAAATAATGTGTAAATAAAAAAAAAAAAAAAATTCCCAAATTCTTCAAAAATTTGTGGCGAGCGGGAATCGAACCCACGACGGTCTACAGGTTGCGTCTCCCTCTCACCTGCCACGCGGTTTGCAGTACGGACTGGCCGGGTTCATATTGACGAAGAACTCGTGAGAGATCTGCCCGTCGGGCGGGATCTTGGCTCCGAAGCCCAGCACCGGGAACATCTTGTCGGAATCGTAGTCCTCTATGATGGAGGCTACGGCCAGGATAGCCTGCTCGTAGCAGTTGTAGCCCTGGGAGCTGATGTAGTGGAGCGAGGTGGGGTCCTGAGGGTTGCCGTTCGAACCTGGCGGTGGAAATTCAAATCATGGATAAAATCTCAGGAAGAGATAAGTTCAAATCATGGATAAAATCTCAGGAAGAGATAAGTTCAAATCATGGATAAAATCTCAGGAAGAGATAAGTTCAAATCATGGATAAAATCTCAGGAAGAGATAAGTTCAAATCATGGATAAAATCTCAGGAAGAGATAAGTTCAAATCATGGATAAAATCTCAGGAAGAGATAAGTTCAAATCATGGATAAAATCTCAGGAAGAGATAAGTTCAAATCATGGATAAAATCTCAGGAAGAGATAGGTTCAAATCATGGATAAAATCTCAGGAAGAGATAGGTTCAAATCATGGATAAAATCTCAGGAAGAGATAGGTTCAAATCATGGATAAAATCTCAGGAAGAGATAAGTTCAAATCATGTATAAAATTTGCCATAGTTTATATATTTCTGACGCGGGATGAAAGTATCCCTTTAAAAAAAAATCAGTTCATCACCTAGTTAAAAAAAACCTGGTGGTGGAAAGATAATAATAATAACAATATCGCCATATTTATAATAATAATAATAGTAAATGCCCGCAGCACGGGTGTATATTTACGAGCCTAGCTCTATTTACAAACAGAAAACAAATAACATTAATATATCACATATACTGCCCGATTAGGACTATTAAAGTCCCATTTTTCCAGTAGTACAAACACTTTTTAGTGAAAAGTAAGCACCAGGCGAGGTTAATGCTCTAAGTGTTTTCTACCACCTAACCCTCAGAGTCTTATTATTATTAATAAGAATATTAATATCGCCTTCTTTATACTGCCCGATTAAGACTACTAAAGTCCCATTATTCCAGCAGTAAGCCCAAGACGTATTAATATGTGGTAAAAATCCCAAATGGGAGGATAACTTGTCATGTCCCGGTTGGGTTTCAAACCCGCGACCTCTGGAATCTGTGGATTCACAGAGTGCCGCCTTTACCACTGAGCTACCGGGACATAACAACACTTTTTAGTGGAGGTAAGCACCAGGCGAGGTTAATTCTCAAAGCATTTTCTACCATCTAACCCTCGCGAGTCCTATTATTGTGTGGTCACAAAATCTTATATATATTTGGAAAAATTCATGCACTGGCTGGGATTCGAACCAACGGATCCCTACACTACCTGGATTACCAGACAAAAGCATAAACTACCAGTGCACAGTATGGGTTTTTTTTTTTTTCTTTTTTTTTAATCGCGTTTAATGTCGCTTTCAACTGCATGGTCATATCACGACGAGGGTTAATTGATATGATAGTTCGATTACTTACCTGTAAAATCGATAATTGATATGCTAATTCTTCGAATACTCACCTATGAAATCGATAACTTATTCATATGTAAATTCGAATACTTATCTGTGAAATCGATAGTTGCTATAATTATATTAGTTTGATCACTTACCTGTGAAATCGATAATAATTCGTGTGTCAATTCGATTACGTACCTGAGAGATCGATACTAATTGGTGTGTTAATTCGACTACTTACCTGCGAAATCGATAGTAGATATTATAATTCGATTACTTACCTATGAAATCGATAATAATTGATATGTTATTACGATTACTTACCTGTGAAATCGATAACTTTTTTCTTTTTTTATAAGAAGAGGAATGTTTTATTTAGTTTTATTAAATATAAAAATACTTATACCTGTTTCATGGCTACGAAATACAAAAGGCTGTGAAACACTCATCTTTAAATAAATAAAAAAAACTTACCTGCGAAATCGATAACTAATTGATATGTCAATTCAATTACTTACCTGATAAATCGATACTAATTCGTGTGTTAATTCGATTACTCACCTGCGAAACCGATAGTTGATATATATTAGTTCGATTACTCACCTGTGAAATCGATAGTTGATATATATTAGTTCGATAACTCACCTGACAAATCGATAACTAATTGATATGTTTAATTCGACTACTCACCTGTGAAGTCGATGGCTATGGAGCAGTGCAGCTGGGTGCCCCCCTTCACATAGTCCATGAACGAGTGCACCGGCCTCACCTCGTAGAAGTCCAAATGCACCTCCCCGAGTCAGAGTACGCCTGCTTCTTGCGAGCCTGAGGGGGGGTAATAATAATTCCGTGTCCGTGAGGTAGGTATTGATACCTAAATCACGGTGGTGAGAGGATTATATTGTCCATGAGATAGGTATTGATACCTAAATCAGGGTGATGAGAGGAAAAAAAAAAAAAAAAAAAAAACGCTTGCATACGAGTCTGCAACCATTTCGACATTTTCATCTTTACTATTCAAGGTCCAAAACCCAACTGACCAAATTTCGTATTGTGCGCATGACACACACTTTCCCTCTTCTCTTAGGGTTGCAATATCGAAACGAAAATATCGATATTAGGTATATCGATAATATCGAAACCATAATATCGATATCCGATATTAGAAGACTTCTCTCCCTTTACAATTCGATATTTCGTTACATAATATCGTTACATAATTTCGTTACACAATTTCGTCACATAATTTTGGTTATGTGCCAGAGCAAAGACATGAAAATGTCAAAAAACGCTTGCATACGAGTCTGCAACCATTGGGACATTTTCATTTTTATAATTTAATATTTCGTTACATAATATCGTTACATAATATCGTTACATAATATCGTTACATAATTTCGTTACATAATATCGTTACATAATATCGTTACATAATATCGTTACATAATTTCGTTACATAATTTCGTTACATAATATCGTTACATAATATCGTTACATAATTTCGTTACATAATATCGTTACATAATTTCGTTACATAATTTCGTCACATAATTTTGGTTATGTGCCAGAGCAAAGACATGAAAATGTCAAAAAAAAAAAAAAATCAGGGTGGTGAGAGGATTATATTGTCCATGAGATAGGTATTGATACCTAAATCACGGTGGTGAGAGGATTATATTGTCCATGAGATAGGTATTGATACCTAAATCAGGGTGGTGAGAGGATTATATTGTCCGTGAGATAGGTATTGATACCTAAATCACGGTGGTGAGAGGATTATACTGTCCATGAGATAGGTATTGATACCTAAATCAAGGTGGTGAGAGGATTATATTGTCCATGAGATAGGTATTGATACCTAAATCACGGTGGTGAGAGGATTATATTGTTCATGAGATAGGTATTGATACCTAAATCATGGTGGTGAGAGGATTATATTGTCCATGAGATAGGTATTGATACCCAAATCACGGCGATGAGGGGATTATATTGTCCATGAGATAGGTATTGATACCTACATCACGGTGGTGAGAGGATTATATTGTTCATGAGATAGGTATTGATACCTAAATCACGGTGGTGAGAGGATTATATGGACGCCCAGGTCCAATGTCTAGGCTCCTTTCATGTCCATTGATTCTATTTGGTTTCAACGTCCTGACTTGAGGTAGACAGGGCGGGAGTTTTACCCTCCATTCGCTGGGAATCATACCAGCTACCCAAATTAACCTCACCCAGCCTGGGTAGGGCCGTAATTGCCAGCCTCACATGTCCGGAGGGAACAGAATTTTCTGTGCGAAAAGTCTGCTCCAACCGGGAATTGAACTCAGGATCTCTGGACTACGGGCAGTAGTCACAACCGTTACGTCATGGAGGCTGAGAGGGGGTGAAAACTTAATGGCCGGGTCGAGACTCGACTGCTGGGTCCCAGCTCATGTAGATTTTACTTTCGAGAAAATTTCTAATATTAGAAATCGGAAGTTGGTATTGTGTTTGTTTTTGTAAAAAAATATTTTTTGATTTTTTGGAATTCATGTAGATTCGGAAGAGAACGCCGTTGGCATTTTAGCACCGCCCTTGATCGAGTTTTGTTCTATTAATTTCATTTTCTATGTATTGTAGGTATATATTCTATGTAAATAAAACTTTGTACAATATGTTTAATAATAGATTTAGCGTCACGTGATCTATTTTTGGAGCTCTGTGAGAGGTGGAAATTGATCACGTGACGCTAAATCTACATGAGCTGGGACTCAGTAGTCGAGTCTCGACCCGGCCAAAATTGATTAAGTGATTAAAATGAAAAATAAATATTATCATTATTATATTATTTCGCAAACATTTTGCCTTTTACAAAAAAATAATAATAACGTTTTCACAACTCTTTCTTCAGATTGTCGGCTCGTGCTTCAAACGCCGTCTGTGGATGTCAATTTCTTCCTACAATTTTGATGCGTGCCTGGCTAGTTTATTTATAAAAGAAAAAATCTGGTGCAAATATCTCACGACTTTTCTTATACCCAAAAAAAAGTCGAATTCCGCCACTGATGACTCAACGGTAACAGATAATTAAAAACCAATGCCAAATTCGTAATCAGAACTTTAAAATCATTGAATTTGATATGTCACAACCCCCATCTAGGATGAATAATAACAATGTTAGTCAAAGCGGGTCTCCCCAAAATACCGGTAAATTTGAGCCAAGGTCCAAAAAGTTCAAGATATCAAAAAAATGATCAGAGTGAACCCCTATTATTTTTTTAATCTAATAAAATATTGTTCTTCAATTTTTTTTGTATCTTTAACCGATTCGAAGAAGCGGCTAATATTTGAGGCCCTGCGGACGCGGGATGCGGCCGATTATAACCAAAAGTTTCGCGGTTCGTCTGGTGTATAAAATTAATTTCCATACCAAATTTCAAGTCTCTAGCTCTTACCGTTCTCGAGATATCCTGTTCACAGACAGACAGACGCACGGACCAAAGGCTGAAAACAACTTTTTTGGTATCCTGAGGCTATGATTCGTCCAGAAATGTGAAAAACTGGGTAGGTCAATTTTTCGACGAATACAATACTTTCCTTATTATAGGATAAGGAAAGTAAAAAAGGGTCCATTTTCAGAAGAAAAAGTCCGTTCATAAAAAAAGTCAATTCACAGAGAGAGAAAAAATCTCCGTTCACACGCACTCACCACCTTCTCCGGTTGAATGATGAATCATAAAAAAAGTCAATTCACAGAAAAAAAGGTTCGTTCACAGGAAAAAAGGTCCGTTCATGAAAAAATCCATTCACAGAAAAAAAGGTCCGTTCACAAAAAAAAAGGTCCGTTCATAAAAAAAAGTCCATTCACAGAAAAAAGCTCCGTTCACACGCTCTCACCACCTTCTCCGGTTGAATGGTGAATCATAAAAAATTCCATTCACAGAGAGAATAAGCTCCGTTCACACGCACTCACCACCTTCTCAGGTTGAATGATGAATCAAAAAAAAAAAATCCATTCACAGAAAAAAAGTCACCAACTTCTCCGGTTGAATGATGAATCATAAAAAAAAGTCCATTCACAGAGAGAAAAAGCTCGGTTCACACGCTCTCAACACCTTCTCCGGGTGAATGATGAATCATAAAAAAAGTCAATTCACAGAGAGAGAGAAAGCTCCGTTCACACGCACTCACCACCTTCTCCGGTTGAATGATGAATCATAAAAAAAAAGTCCATTCACAGAAAAAAAAGTCCATTCATAGAAAAAAAAGGTCCGTTCACAGAAAAAAAGGTCCGTTCATAAAAAAAATCCATTCACAGAGAAAAAGGTCCGTTCACAGAGAGAAAAAAGCTCCATTCACAAAAAAAAAAATCAATTCACACAGACAGAGAGAGAGAAAAAAAAGCTCCGTTCACACGCACTCACCAGCTTCTCCGGGTGAATGCACTTGTACCTATTCTGGTCCCCGGGGCCCTGGCTCAGCGCCGCCAGCGTCGTGTGGAAGGCGCCTATCAGGCTGTGCTTGCCGGACACGTTCCAGTCGTAACAGACGACCTTGAGGTTCCGGTGAAGGTCACCGTTGCACAGGGTGCGAATCGGAATGGAGAACCGCTTCCACTTGGGGTTCAGATTGTACTTGACCACCTGAGGGAAGAGGGGAAATGTATGGTCTATTATTATTACTATTATTATACAACGCTTTGTTAGATATAAATGGACAATATGTACATACAAATAATTATTTTAACAATGAAAAAATGGAAACAATATCTCTATATATAAAACAGAAAAAAAGGACTACCTACATACCTACCTATGTTTGTTTGTCCGGAGTTGTTTAGCCAAAACGGTAAGAGATAGCGAAAAATGTCTCAGAATTGATGAGGAAAATCAATAATACCTAGTGAACAATCAATTGATACCTAGTATAGCATACTCCCTGGAATTTTCTAGGAATTCATCTGCCTCTCCCCCAACACCTGATTACGCCTATAGTACAACACAAAAAACAATTACAAATAAATGAAAAAAAAAGTGCTGAGGTCACGGCTCAGAGTGAGCTGTTTCGCCCTTCTGTGGCACACTTGCTGGCGGCCCAACCCGCTGAAAACCTCCCCGCTCTTCAGTGTTGCTCCCAAAACGTGTATGTGGCTAGCGTACGCGGGGTCCACTCATACCCCGTGAGGAAAACTGAGAAGTTGCTATTATTAATTCATAATAATAATAAGTCTGGCTGGGGGACTATAAACAGGGAGTAGACCAGCAAGCAGTCTGGCTGGGGGACTATAAACAGGGAGTAGACCAGCAAACAGTCTGGCTGGGGGACTATAAACAGAGAGTAGACCAGCATTGGCTGTCAATTATTAGCCTCCTTGTAAAGACAATGGTAGAAGTGATGAGTCATTCCTCCACTGTCTGGCTACCATCGTTCACGATGACTCCACCCTATGATGATGATATCGTCGTCCCAAACACGAAGTGGCGTATCTTCAAAATACAAACTTTAGTAGCGTAAATCGAAAAACGTCAGCTCGTTCTTTGAAAGAAATATTCGAAACAATATACGCCGAAATTAAATATACTCATAAAATTGGAACGCTTTGAGATAGAGATACGCCACTTCGTGAGGTGATAAAAAACCATGATTAGAACTAGATACGCCAAAAATCTCAAATGTCCATATTTTGAGATACGCCACTTCGTGTTTGGGACGACGATATAATCCTCTCAATACCTATCTCACGACAAGGAATTATAATTATTATTATTACCTCTGTCTTGTGCACGAGCGAGAACTCGTTGCTCTCGGTACTCTTGTAGATCTCGAGGAAGGGATCTGACTTGCCGAAGAAGTCCTTCTTGTCCAGCTTGTGGCCGCTGAACTGGAGCACCACCTCGTCCTTGAGAGCGGCCAGCTCCTCGGCCACTACTAGCAGCCAGCTCCTGGCCTCGCCATGGGCCGCGATGCCCTTGGTGCCCAGCTGTAGCTTCACCTGGGGGGGAATGGGTTAAAGGTATAGCTTCACCTGGGGGGGAAGGGGTTAAAGGTAATAATAATAAAAATAACTGGAGCACCACCTCGTCCTTGAGAGCGGCCAGCTCCTCGGCCACTACTAGCAGCCAGCTCCTGGCCTCGCCATGGGCCGCGATGCCCTTGGTGCCCAGCTGTAGCTTCACCTGGAGGGGAATGGGTTAAAGGTATAGCTTCACCTGGGGTGGGATGGGTTAAAGGTACAGCTTCACCTGGTGGGGAATGGGTTAAAGGTATAGCTTCACCTGAGGGGGAATAAGTTAAAGGTAATAATAATAATAATAATAACTGCAGCACCACCTCGTCCTTGAGAGCGGCCAGCTCCTCGGCCACTACTAGCAGCCAGCTCCTGGCCTCGCCATGGGCCGCGATGCCCTTGGTGCCCAGCTGTAGCTTCACCTGGGGGGGAATGGGTTAAAGGTATAGCTTCACCTGGGGGGGAAGGGGTTAAAGGTAATAATAATAACTGCAGCACCACCTCGTCCTTGAGAGCGGCCAGCTCCTCGGCCACTACTAGCAGCCAGCTCCTGGCCTCGCCATGGGCCGCGATGCCCTTGGTGCCCAGCTGTAGCTTCACCTGGGAGGGAAGGGGTTAAAGGTATAGCTTCACCTGGGGGGGAATGGGTTAAAGGTAATAATAATAATAATAATAACTGCAGCACCACCTCGTCCTTGAGAGCGGCCAGCTCCTCGGCCACTACTAGCAGCCAGCTCCTGGCCTCGCCATGGGCCGCGATGCCCTTGGTGCCCAGCTGTAGCTTCACCTGGGGTGGAAAGGGTTAAAGGTATAGCTTCACCTGGGGGGGAAGGGGTTAAAGGTAATAATAATAATAACTGGAGCACCACCTCGTCCTTGAGAGCGGCCAGCTCCTCGGCCACTACTAGCAGCCAGCTCCTGGCCTCGCCATGGGCCGCGATGCCCTTGGTGCCCAGCTGTAGCTTCACCTGGGGGGGAAGGGGTTAAAGGTATAGCTTCACCTGGGGTGGAAAGGGTTAAAGGTAATAATAATAATAACTGGAGCACCACCTCGTCCTTGAGAGCGGCCAGCTCCTCGGCCACTACTAGCAGCCAGCTCCTGGCCTCGCCATGGGCCGCGATGCCCTTGGTGCCCAGCTGTAGCTTCACCTGGGGGGGAAAGGGTTAAAGGTAATAATAATAATAATAACTGCAGCACCACCTCGTCCTTGAGAGCGGCCAGCTCCTCGGCCACTACTAGCAGCCAGCTCCTGGCCTCGCCATGGGCCGCGATGCCCTTGGTGCCCAGCTGTAGCTTCACCTGGGGGGGAACGGGTTAAAGGTAATAATAATAATAATAACTACTAACAGCCAGCTCCTGGCCTCGCCATGGGCCGCGATGCCCTTGGTCCCCAGCTGTAGCTTCACCTGGAGGGGAAAGGGTTAAAGGTAATAATAATAATAATAACTGGAGCACCACCTCGCCCTTGAGAGCGGCCAGCTCCTCCGCCACTACTAGCAGCCAGCTCCTGGCCTCGCCATGGGCCGCGATGCCCTTGGTGCCCAGCTGTAGCTTCACCTGGGGTGGAAGGGGTTAAAGGTAATAATAATAATAATAACTGCAGCACCACCTCGTCCTTGAGAGCGGCCAGCTCCTCGGCCACTACTAGCAGCCAGCTCCTGGCCTCGCCATGGGCCGCGATGCCCTTGGTGCCCAGCTGTAGCTTCACCTGGGGGGGAATGGGTTAAAGGTAATAATAATAACTGCAGCACCACCTCGTCCTTGAGAGCGGCCAGCTCCTCGGCCACTACTAGCAGCCAGCTCCTGGCCTCGCCATGGGCCGCGATGCCCTTGGTGCCCAGCTGTAGCTTCACCTGGGAGGGGAATGGGTTAAAGGTAATGGCTTCACCTGGGGGGGAAGGGGTTAAAGGTAATAATAATAATAATAACTGCAGCACCACCTCGTCCTTGAGAGCGGCCAGCTCCTCGGCCACTACTAGCAGCCAGCTCCTGGCCTCGCCATGGGCCGCGATGCCCTTGGTGCCCAGCTGTTGCTTCACCTGGGGGGGAATGGGTTAAAGGTAATAATAATAATAATAACTGCAGCACCACCTCGTCCTTGAGAGCGGCCAGCTCCTCGGCCACTACTAGCAGCCAGCTCCTGGCCTCGCCATGGGCCGCGATGCCCTTGGTGCCCAGCTGTAGCTTCACCTGGGGGGGAATGGGTTAAAGGTATAGCTTCACCTGGGGGGGAATGGGTTAAAGGTAATAATAATACATCCTGGGGACGGCGCATATCCTGCGAAAGTTCACAGGATATGCGGTTCGGTGGAAGAGAAAGCCACAGGCTTTTTTTGCCCCTTTTTTTTTACTACAATTTTTTTTTTTTTTTTTTTAGCATGTCCTATTTTGTTGAATGTATGTAGTTGACCAATAAAGAGTTAAATAATAATAAAGTTCGCAGTTTGAATTTAGATGCAGTCTTATATGTTAACGTCAAAGGAATATGGTTTATTCTAGATATTAATGTATCTTATGTACGGATAAAAAATATATCTTGAATTGAATTGAATTGTGTTTTATTGGATTCAAAACAGTTCTTACAACCAATTACATTGAATCACTAACAATAGGTTCTTAAGAGTAAGAAGAACAATAGATTTTTTAAAATTAGAATTAGAATATTAAAAGTGAAGTCCGTGTGGCTCTCGGCTAAGAATAAGACCACGGGTTGTTCCCCTGTCGTAAAAGGCGACTAACAGGAACATCTCTCAGAAGCTGTTGAAAAGCTTCATGAAAGAGATCTTTTTAAAACTCTCAGGAGCTGCTGGAAGGCGGTTTGAATGGCTGCTCAAAGCCGTAGAGTAACTTTCCAGTAAAAAAAAGCACCAAAAAGAAGCCTCGTTCAGAAGAAACCACTTCAGATCATTAGGGTGAGAAGCTCATGGAACAGAAGAGGCAGAAGATGCTAACAACCTCAACTATACTCTCTTGTAGATATAGTTCAGAGGTGGCATTCGAAACCTCAACTGCTTCTCAAAGCTTTATAAACACCTTGAAGTCTTTGAAAGTGGGAGTAATTCTGAAGAACTTCCCAAATGAGTCCTGGCCACAGGCAGACGAAAATGTTCCTAACTTATTCGCCCAAAAGAGCAAAAGAAATGCTCTGTCTGAGCAAAGAGGAATCCTTACTAGCTTTTCAAATGTAAGGAATCCTTACTGGCTTTTCATCATCCTATCCATAGGGATCAAATCTGAGGTTTGACATGTAAATATTTGATAATGACGAGCATTTGTTCTTGGAATCTTGAAGTTCAATAAGGGTAACAAAGAGCTATAGTCAAAAAGTGAGTTTGTAATTTCTGCCGCATGCATGCCAGGCACCCATGCCAGGTCTGTGCATGCATGCATGCATGCCAGGGCTGCCAGGCCTGTGCATGTGCGTGTATGGCCGGCCTTAGAGACTTTTCTGTTGCAATGCATCATCCCCGGAACTAAAAAGTATTATATTTCGAGGGCCTTAGAGACTGGAGGCACTTTAGTGTCACCTATAGACTATGGATAATGGATTTTCCATGTTAACCTACATCCTATATTTGACAGCACAATAATTCATAGCTCTCGAAACTCCCTAAAGGATCTCTTGCTATGCATTAGATGGCAAAATGTAAACTTAGATAGAATAGATACCAAATATTAAACTAATGTACAAAATAAGTGGTGTTAAGGTAGTCTTAAAGTAATGAGGTGGACTCCACGGAGACAATAGGAACTGTTTAATATATTGCTTCAGGCGCTGGATTTAAATTAAAAAGGACTCTTTAGTTCATCTCGAGTAGTATAAAATAGTATTCAATAGTATTAAAAATAATAATAATACTACTTAGTGGAATGTAACCACCAGGCTAGGTTATAATAATAATAATACTCTTTAGTGGAAGATAACCACCAGGCGAGGTTATAATAATACTCTTTAGTGGAAGGTAACTACCAGGCGAGCTTAATTCCTAAAGCATTTTCTACCACCTAACCTTCAGAGTCTTATTAGTTATTATTATGTGGTCACGTACTAAAATTAATGAGGAAAAATTCATGCATCAGGTGGGATTCGATCTCTACGCTACCCGAATTACCAGACTGGCACCTTAACCACTTGACTACCATTATTAGTGGTTCAGGGAAATATACCGTGACAAAATGCACGATTAGTTCAGTGATTAAGCACTCGCTTGCCATGCGGAAGGTCCCGGGTTCGATCCCCATGCCGACAAAACATTGTATTAATAATTTGGTTACAATTGTTTGTAAGGGATACCTTCCGTTGCGCTCGTGTTGACCCAGCACTCAATTGGGAAGCATTGTGTCACTTTTTGTCCATCAGAGGAGGAGGCATACTACGGGATTGGCAGTCTACATCACAAACTACAAGCGTCTACAGTAGCTCCTGTTTCATGTTTCATGGCTACGAAATAAAAAAGGCTGTCAAACACTCATTAACACGTTCGTTACCGAACGGCCATATGTGGATGTTTTTGTGTTTCTGTCTGGGACCGAACGGCCATATGTGGCTGTTATCAAAATTTTAACGAGGGACCGGACATCCATATATGGCCTTTTGGAGGTAGGTTGTTAGTATTAGAACAGATATAGGATCGATTCTTGTACAAATACGATGCCAAATATGCAAAAAAAAACTTGGGGACCAGAATTTGGTCCCCAGTATGCAACAGCAACTTTACCGCCTGGTCCCTACGTAAAACTTGAAAAAATTGGCTTGGTAACGAACGTGTTAAAAAAAAAAAAAAAAAAAAAAAAAAAAAAAAAAAAAAAAAAAAAAAACGAGAACTGGTGAATCCAACATGTTAATAACGCAGGTTTTAATCCCGTCTTTACAGATATTAAAAAAATATTCTTCTTCTTTTGTTTTATTTCAAACGTGACACAAACCCTGCCAACATTTTTCGCGAGTCTCACAAAGCGAGACCTTTCAATAATATTCTCATCCCAAATCTGCTTGCACAGGAAGTTTCTGTCCGTCATTCTTTTATGGGTCACACGTCACACTTTCAACTCTTCAAACTCTTGGTGACACAGACAGCAGCTATTTGACTTTTTGTAAGAACAGTTCGCTTGTGAGTAAGAAAAATCAATATTCAAAACCTGAGCTTAATTATTTGTGTAAAGCAATTTTAATTATGTAAGAACAGCACGATCGTGATGAGGACAATACACTGCTAACATAAACGTAGAACTGACCTTAGGTTCTCGATCAATAAGACGAGTCTGGTGGGGGACTTTAAACAGGGAGAGGACCAGTGTCTCGCTAGAGGACTATAAACAAATAATAGACCAGCCAGCCCTTACAAGCCAGGCTAGCTTGTCCCGATAAAATTCCAAGTCCTGATGGTTGATCGCACATGAAAATATGTGTGTGTTTCAGGACGAGCCAACTTTGAAATAATGCTGGCTGGAGACCTTCATTCCCCCTCCAGCTGTAGACAAGCTGGCTACAATAACTACAACATAAGACAACGAACTCGTAACCTGGGGGTCGGTAGTTCGAGTCTCATGCACGGCAAAGATTTAGTAAGGCGAGTTTGAGTGATATCGCTCGTGTGGTCAACACAAAGATATGAGAATCTACAATCACAGATTAAGAAGTCTCTACTAAGCTTCGTGCTTCTTAAATTCGGTTTCTGAGGTCCAAACTTCTAGGAGAGCTTTCAGCTGACAAAACCTAGTGGACTTCCTCTTTCATTTTGCCTTGCAAGGGGCAAGTATCAACCCAGTGCCAGTACTAAATGTCCCTGAGCACTGAAGAGGCAAGGAATTTCCGCCCGAGCATATTGTCCCTGTTGTTGATTGGAAAAGTTTTCTTTTGATAATATCATCCCTCTTCCATCCCTCTCCCACTCCCTCATCTCTCTTACATCTCTTTATCTCCTAGCCATCTTCCCTCTCTTTATTTTTCATCCCTCTCCCACTCCCTCATCTCTCTTACATCTCTTTATCTCCTAGCCCTCTTTCCTTTCTTTATTTTTCATCTCTCTCCCACTTCCTTATCTCTCATGCCTCTTGCATCTCTTTATCTCCTAGCCATCTACCATACTTTTATCTCCTAGTCCTCTCCCTTCTCTTTCACTCCTATCCTTCGTCATTTCTTTATTTTCTAGCACTTTGCCATACCTTTATCCCCCAGTCTTGTACCATTCTGTGGACGTAAATGGTATTTCCTTTTTATTGTTGTATTAAATGGTTTTTGAATATTGACTGAAGAAATTCCTTCAAATTTTAAAAGTCAAAGGATTTGTTTCTTTCTAAAAATACAGCCCATCCTGTCTCTTCTCGCCCATCACAGATAGAGTAACCTTTTAAAGTGGCTGTTAAGTCTCATGTCTACAAGAAAACAACACTTATTTTTTCATTCAATCGTTTTTTTTAATCTCACCTTACCTCACCCATTATACCTTCTCTTTCCATTCTTACCTTATGCTCTCACCCACTCTATCCCAACAATTTCCTCTCTGCAATCTTATTTTCTTCACATACCCTACCCTCACATTCCTACCTTATGATCTCACCTACTCTATTCTAACTCTTTTCTCCCTGCAATCTTATTTTCTTCACATACCCTACCCTCACATTCCTACCTTATGATCTCACATACTCTATCCAAACTATTTTCTCTCTGCACTCTTATTTTCTTCACATACCCTACCTTCACATTCCTACCTTATGATCTCACACCTACTCTATCCTAACTATTATCTCTCTGCAATCTCATTTTCTCAACATATCCTACCTTCACATTCCTACCTTATGATCACACCTACTCTATCCTAACTATTTTCTCTCTGCAATCTCATTTTCTTCACATATCCTACCTTCACATTCCTACCTTATGCTCTCACCTACTCTATCCCAACTATTTTCTCCCTGCAATCTTATTTTCTTCATTCACCCTACTTTCACATTCCTTCCTTATGCTCTCACCTACTCTATCCCAAATATTTTCTCTCTGCAATCTTATTTTCTTCACTGACCCTACTTTCACATTCCTTCCTTATGATCTCACCTACTCTATCCCAACTATTTTCTCTCTGCAATCTTATTTTTTTCACATATCCTACCTTCACACTCCTACCTTATGATCTCACCTACTCTATCCTAACTATTTTCTCTCTGGAATCTTATTTTCTTCACATATCCTACCTTCACATTCCTTCCTTATGATCTCACCTACTCTAGTCCAACTATTTTCTCTCTGCAATCTTATTTTCTTCACACACCCTACTTTCACATTCCTACCTTATGATCTCACCTACTCTATCCTAACTATTTTCTCTCTGCACTCTCATTTTCTCAACATATCCTACCTTCACATTCCTACCTTATGATCACACCTACTTTATCCTAACTATTTTCTCTCTGCACTCTTATCTTCTTCATTCACCCTACTTTCACATTCCTTCCTTATGCTCTCACCTACTCTATCCCAAATATTTTCTCTCTGCAATCTTATTTTCTTCACTGACCCTACTTTCACATTCCTTCCTTATGATCTCACCTACTCTATCCCAACTATTTTCTCTCTGCAATCTTATTTTTTTCACATATCCTACCTTCACATTCCTACCTTATGATCTCACCTACTCTATCCTAACTATTTTCTCTCTGCACTCTTATTTTCTTCACATATCCTACTTTCACATTCCTACCTTATGATCTCACCTACTCTAGCCCAACTATTTTCTCTCTGCAATCTTATTTTCTTCACACACCCTACTTTCACATTCCTACCTTGTGATCTCACCTACTCTATCCTAACTATTTTCTCTCTGCACTCTTATTTTCTTCACGTATCCTTCCTTCACATTCCTACCTTATGCTCTCACCTACTTTATCCTAACTATTTTCTCTCTGCACTCTTATCTTCTTCACATATCTTACCTTCACAGGACATATTCTCTCTCTAAACTTATTTTACTCACATATCCTAGGACATGTACTCTCTCTAATCTTATTTTACTCTCATATCCTATCATTTTCTCTCTGCAATCTTATATTCTCCACGTATCTTACCTTCACGATTTTATCTTACTCATATATCCTACCTTCACGGGACATACACTTCCTCCAATCATACCCTCTCTTATATACCTTCCCTAATCCCTACTCTTACAACATAGGGCGTAAGTGCACTGGTAGTCAAGTGGTTAAAGCACTAGTCTGGTAATCCAGGTATAACAAATTCAAATTTGAATTTGTTACCACATGGTAATAAGATTCTGAGGGTTAGGTGGTAGAAAATCTTTTGAACATTAACCTCGCCTGGTGGTTGTTACCTTCCATGTAAGAATATTATTATTATTATTATTATTATGTCTTTACTAAAGGGCGGGGCTATTGCCTCTGGCAACCTCTTCCACCCAACCCTTTCACCACCAGTTTAGCAATTTAGAAATATGAGATAGAGAGAACTTCCAATTTTACTACCACGTTCATCTTAAAGTACACAGATTGCATTTTACTACTTGGCTGACCCTGACGCTGAATTTCAATTTTATGTGTCTCAATTTCTATCTCGAAAAATCAGTTGTAACATGTGGAAGCCAGATTGAGCCACAGAACCCAGGAGATAGGTAGGTATCTGTGTCTATCTGTGTCAAGTGAGGGAGCTAAGTGAGGTTCTGTTTTAACTTGGGTACTGGACGATTTGGCTTTCGTTTTTTTGTTCCGCGATAACTCTCGAATAGATTCTTCATATTTGTTGAAATTTAGAAAACAATACATGATCATTGGGGTCCTAGAATTGTACATATTGTTTTTTGGGCTGACTTAAACCACTCGGCGCCGAATGGGGGCCGTTTTGGTGAAAATTAAAAATGATTTTTCTAATTTTATTTAATAAAGCAATGCTCTTTAAATTCTGTGAGTCGTTAAAAAATATATATATTTCGGTTCAGTAGTGAAATTTTGAAAGGGGGCCGCACTGTGGTGAAAAATCGGAAAAGGGCCCCAAAAGTGGTTTGGTTGATATTTTTCAAATAGAACCCATCGAGTAGGGTATTGAATGAAAGCTCTCGATGTCCTCAAGCTTGATATGACATTTATAATGCGATAATTGAATCTGTTTGGGGTTCACAGTTCACAAAACTACTAGTTGCTGTTACCATACCTATTTTTAGTCCAGTGGCGTAGCCCCCCCCCCCCCCCTACTGGTCTTTACCTCCACCCCTGATGTTACCTCTACCTCCCCTGCTCTCCTAATCCCTATCTTCGCAACCTTTCCAAGAGGATTTCTACCTGTCCCCTATTGTGAAGAGGATACAAAATAAACAGGATGAAAACGCTCCCATCATAATGGGGGATTCAAGGAATTAAATATTTATAGAGCACTAGAACATGTTCTTTCGTCTTCTTTTATAGCGTTTTACGATTGCTTTTCCTTGCAACACTTTGGAGCATTCTCTACTTCTTCTTGTTACCGACATTAGGAGCCTGGAGGTCGGCGATTCAAGTCCCGGTTTATCACTTGCTCGATATCAGATCTAATAGCTTTACTAAATGTAAGCTAAAACAGTTTTTTCCCCGTCTTCTTCAAAAAAAAAAAATATTGTAATAATTTTTCTTTGTCAAATAAATGGAAATGTTGTTATAAAAAAAGTTATCAAATATAATAACATTTAAACTGTACCTTATTTTTTTTAAAACAAAGTAATAATAATAATAACACTCTTTAATGGAAGGTAACCACCAGGTAAGGTTAATGCTCAAAGCATTTTCTACCACCTAACCCTCAGAGTCTTATTATTAGGTATGTGGTCATGGTCACAAACTCAAATTAATGAGGATAAATTTATGCACTGGGTGAGATTCGAACCAACGGATCCGTACGCTACCTGGATTACTAGACTAGCGCGTTAACCACTAGACTTGTGCACTGGTAGTCAAGTGGTTAACGCGCTAGTCTGGTAATCCAGGTAGCGTACGGATCCGTTGGTTCCAATCCTACCCAGTACACGAATTTTTCCTCATTAATTTGAGTTTGTGACCACATAATAATAAGACTCTGAGGGTTAAGTGGTAGAAAATGCTTTGAGCATTAACCTCGCCTGGTGGTTACCTTCCACTAAAGAGTATTATTATTATTTTATACTAATCGAAATGGACTAAATCTAGTCCCTTTAAATTTAAACCCAGCGCTACCTACCTTCCACTAAAGAGTATTATTATTATTATTATTATTATTATATTAGACTACCAATGCATGATGTAACGGGGGGGGTAGGCTCCATGTTTACCTTGCCATTGGATATGAGCTGTACCTTGTGTACCCATCATGTTTACCTTGCCATTGGATATGAGCTGTACCTTGTGTACCCATATTTACCTTGCCATTGGATATGAGCTGTACCTTGTGTACCCATGTTTACCTTGCCATTGGATATGAGCTGTACCTTGTTTACCCATGTTTACCTTGATGCTATTAGATATGAGCTGTACCTTAGAGGAAAATATGTAAAACCATTCCCTAAAAGTACTCCAAGTACTTAGAAGGAAAATTAGAATTTTAAATGTATATTAGAGAAACAAATAAATTCTTTATTATTATTATTATTTGTGTACCCGTGTTTACCTTGCCATTAGATATGAGCTGTCCGAGGTTACACGTGACGAAGCCCAGAAAATCGTGGTCCGTGAGTTTGGGGCTGGTGGAATCCACATCATAGACCTCGAACTTGAGGGGCTGTTGCTCTTCGAACCGGTAGGCCATGTGGACTTTGGACGCAAAGTCCGGGTCGTGGCTGTTCTGAATGACCTCGGTGCGGTGGTACTCCACCCAGCGGCTCTCGCCGAACGGCTGAATGTAGGTCACGATCATCGGGTCCGACTTGGAGAGGAGGTCTTTGCCTATGAGGGCCCTGAGGGGGGGAAAGGGGTGATTGAAATGACGGATTAGAAAGATAAGTTGATCCTGGATATAAGAGACTGATATAAGAGGAGCTGGAATTTAAAAGAGCTGGATATAGAAAGGTCTTCCCTATGAGGGCCTGGGGAGGGGATTGAAATGACGATTAGAAGATACCATTGATCCTGGATATAAGAGGAGCCTGATAAAGAGGACTGATATAAGAGTAGCCTGGATATAAGAGGAGGTCTTTCCCTATGAGGGCCTCCTGGGGGGGGGGGGTGATTGAAATGACGGATTAGAAAGATAAAGTTGATCCTGGATATAAGAGGAGCCTGGATATAAGAGGAGCCTGGATATAAGAGTAGCCTGGATATAAGAGGAGGTCTTTCCCTATGAGGGCTCTGGGGGGGAAGGGGGTGATTGAAATGACGGATTAGAAAGATACAGTTGAGCCTGGATATAAGAGGAGCCTGGATATAAGAGGAGCCTGGATATAAGAGTAGCCTGGATATAAGAGAAGGTCTTTCCCTATGAGGGCTCTGGGGGGAAGGGGGTGATTGAAATGACGGATTAGAAAGATACAGTTGATCCTGGATATAAGAGGAGCCTGGATATAAGAGGAGCCTGGATATAAGAGTAGCCTGGATATAAGAGGAGGTCTTTCCCTATGAGGGCCCTGCGCGGGGGGGGGGGGGTGATTGAAATGACGGATTAGAAAGATAAAGTTGATCCTGGATATAAGAGGAGCCTGGATATAAGAGGAGCCTGGATATAAGAGTAGCCTGGATATAAGAGGAGGTCTTTCCCTATGAGGGCTCTGGGGGGGAAGGGGGTGATTGAAATGACGGATTAGAAAGATACAGTTGAGCCTGGATATAAGAGAAGGTCTTTCCCTATGAGGGCTCTGGGGGGGAAGGGGGTGATTGAAATGACGGATTAGAAAGATACAGTTGAGCCTGGATATAAGAGAAGCCTGGATATAAGAGGAGCCTGGATATAAGAGAAGGTCTTTCCCTATGAGGGCTCTGGGGGGGAAGGGGGTGATTGAAATGACGGATTAGAAAGATACAGTTGAGCCTGGATATAAGAGGAGCCTGGATATAAGAGGAGCCTGGATATAAGAGTAGCCTGGATATAAGAGAAGGTCTTTCCCTATGAGGGCTCTGGGGGGGAAGGGGGTGATTGAAATGACGGATTAGAAAGATACAGTTGATCCTGGATATAAGAGGAGCCTGGATATAAGAGGAGCCTGGATATAAGAGAAACCTGGATATAAGAGAAGGTCTTTCCCTATGAGGGCTCTGGGGGGGAAGGGGGTGATTGAAATGACGGATTAGAAAGATACAGTTGATCCTGGATATAAGAGGAGCCTGGATATAAGAGGAGCCTGGATATAAGAGAAACCTGGATATAAGAGAAGGTCTTTCCCTATGAGGGCCCTGAGGGGGGGAGAAGGGGGTGATTGAAATGACGGATTAGAAAGATAAAGTTGATCCTGGATATAAGAGGAGCCTGGATATAAGAGGAGCCTGGATATAAGAGTAGCCTGGATATAAGAGAAGGTCTTTCCCTATGAGGGCTCTGGGGGGGAAGGGGGTGATTGAAATGACGGATTAGAAAGATACAGTTGATCCTGGATATAAGAGGAGCCTGGATATAAGAGGAGCCTGGATATAAGAGTAGCCTGGATATAAGAGGAGGTCTTTCCCTATGAGGGCCCTGCGCGGGGGGGGGGGGTGATTGAAATGACGGATTAGAAAGATAAAGTTGATCCTGGATATAAGAGGAGCCTGGATATAAGAGGAGCCTGGATATAAGAGTAGCCTGGATATAAGAGGAGGTCTTTCCCTATGAGGGCTCTGGGGGGGAAGGGGGTGATTGAAATGACGGATTAGAAAGATACAGTTGAGCCTGGATATAAGAGAAGGTCTTTCCCTATGAGGGCTCTGGGGGGGAAGGGGGTGATTGAAATGACGGATTAGAAAGATACAGTTGAGCCTGGATATAAGAGAAGCCTGGATATAAGAGGAGCCTGGATATAAGAGAAGGTCTTTCCCTATGAGGGCTCTGGGGGGGAAGGGGGTGATTGAAATGACGGATTAGAAAGATACAGTTGAGCCTGGATATAAGAGGAGCCTGGATATAAGAGGAGCCTGGATATAAGAGGAAGCTGGATATAAGAGGAGCCTGGATATAAGAGGAGCCTGATATAGAGAAGCTGGATATAAGAGGAGCTGGATATAAGAGGAGCCTGGATATAAGAGGAGCCTGGATATAAGAGGAGCCTGGATATAAGAGGAGCCTGGATATAAGAGGAAGCTGGATATAAGAGGACCCTGGATATAAGAGGAGCCTTGGATATATAAGAGGAGCCTGGATATAAGAGGAGCCTGGATATAAGAGGAGCCTGGATATAAGAGGAGCCTGGATATAAGAGTAGCCTGGATATAAGAGAAGCCTGGATATAAGAGGAGCCTGGATATAAGAGGAGCCTGGATATAAGAGGAGCCTGGATATAAGAGGAGCCTGGATATAAGAGGAGCCTGGATATAAGAGTAGCCTGGATATAAGAGAAGCCTGGATATAAGAGGAGCCTGGATATAAGAGGAGCCTGGATATAAGAGGAGCCTGGATATAAGAGGAGCCTGGATATAAGAGGAGCCTGGATTATAAGAGGAGCCTGGATATAAGAGGAGCCTGGATATAAGAGGAGCCTGGATATAAGAGAAGGTCTTTCCCTATGAGGGCCCTGAGGGAGAAGGGGGTGATTGATTTTTTTTTTTTTTTTTTTTTTTTTCATTATTTATTTAATATTCACAATATTTCATCAACAATATCTTACATAATTAATATTTTAACAACCCTTTCAGCATAATGCTGGTGTGGGTTGTTTTGAATCATAATTTAGAAAAGTAAAGAACATAAAAAAAAAAAAAAGATTTTTTCTTCAAAGATTTACAAAAATTGAAAGTAAAAACTTATACAATTTTTTTATATATATTTATTATTTATAAATAAAAAACCTATGCATATTAATTTTAATGTACATATGTATTTAAATTGTAACTATGCACCTACCTACCTTCATAGCTATGTCTATGAACATAAATATTAGAATTTTGTCCATCACACACACAAACAATACAAGATAGTCAAAGAACATTTCCTCCAAAAGAAATAGAATATTATACGTTTTAATACCTATAAAAAAAAATATGTTAAAATTCCATTAATGAATACTGCTCTCTCAACTATGAGTAAGTGAGTAAATAAGTACGTACGTAAATTCTTTTCAATTCAGCTTTTTTGAATACAATTAGAACACATAAATATATCTTGAAATATACATCTTAGGTAGTACGATTGTGTATTTAATTAAAACTAAACAGAAGAAACTAGATATGATGGAATAATGGAGAAAAAATTCCTTCTCTAGGTATAACTTTTATAAAATGAGGAGAGTACAAATAGATCTACAAAGCATACAACCTTAATAGAATAAGATAGTAAAAAATTCAGAAGATATAAAAAAGTTTCTTTTCTGTTTGCCTTTGGTGTTTTATCTTCTTGATACATTTACTATTATAGATATCATTTCTTTTTATTCCAAGGGAAAAATATTTTGAAAGAGAGTTCTTTGAACACATTTTCGTTCAAATATTTGGATTAAAAGACAGCATATATTTGGATTAAACCGGTAGTTTAAAGGTCTATCTAAACTTTTGTGGTTCAAAGGCAAAGAACACCTATGGCATTGGATTAAAATATTATGAATCTTACAATTGTTACATACCTAATTTTATTATAGCATCTAAGTATGTTTATTATTTTTTATTTGCATACAAATTATATTTTATGGTGATTGTTTAATTTCAAATAAAAGAGAAATAATAAATAATTAACTTCATCTCAATTAGGGGAGCAAGGCAGAGAATGTTGTTTAAATGATGATGGAAACATTTGAAACATGGGCCTTGGAACAATGCATGTTCAAATTTATGTTCATGTAAATTACTTGTACTGTAAATACTGTGCTCTTCACTAGTTTATTCTGGCTTGGGTCCAAGTGTTTCAGTAAAACATTAAATCTGACAAAACAAAGATTTCTGCAACTTATGAAAAGAGCATTGACTCTCTAGTAGGCAGGACTCTCATAGGAAAATGTCTACTGGAATATCTAGCAGGCTAGAATTCTGATGAGATAGACATGATAAAACTTACAACATATTTAGGCAGTAAGAGCTCTTTTATTTTCATTATAATAACTTTCCAAATTTGCACAACTTTAAATGTAAATATTATTAGACTATCAGAAGTCACCGTGGCAGAGTGAGTTAGCGCGCTAGGCATTGCACGCACGGTGACCTGGGTTCGATCCCCAGCGGGGCAGATTTTTTTCTGCTCTGTTCTTGGGTGTTCGGGGTCCACTCATACCTCGTGAGGAAAAATGAGTAGTTACTTGTATGAGTAACGACCAGTGGCGGCATTACCAGAGTAAAAAGAAATTCATGTAAAAGAATAATTCGAAAAGTACAGGAGGCTCTTAGTAATGCTGCGCTACCCACAAAAAAAAATTGTGAAGAGGTCTTGTGCTTCACCACAAATAAAACCATACAATACAATATTATTAGACTAATAGTTATAACCTCATTATAAATAATTCAAAATGATAGTTTGATTCCAAGACAGGGCATTCTTCAAGGATTAATTTGCTTTTTATTTATTCTATCTAAATGTAAGTTAACATGAACATAAATAGACTGCGAGAAATATTCTACTTCTTTGTGATGGTGTGGCATGGAAACGCGCTATGTGGCGTTTCCATGCAACTGGGGTTTGTTTCCACACTTCTTAAATCTACACGCTATGGTTTAACTATCAATTAACAATCATTGGCAGTTGATGTGGTTATGGCACTGTATTGATACAATGTGGCACATGGACCCATGATCTGGTTTAGACCGCCCCTATGCTTAGATTTTTCCTCATCAATTTAAGTATTTAAGTATGTAACCACATATTTATGGAGGGATGGGCATATCCATCTACATATATTGTATTTGGGCATATCTAAACTCACCATCTTCTTCACAGTTTTTAACTTTGAAAATGGACATACCTTCTGATTATTTTTCATTGCAATAATTTGTAATTGTATCTTTGTCAAATACCTAAATGGAAATATTGTTGAAAAAATGTTACTAAAATAAATCAATTAAATTCATTAACATTACCTGCATGAAAAAGTCAGTTCAAATTCTGTTGTGGGCAGAGAAGCAACAGTTCCTGGCGTAAATGTGCTCATTTTCTTCTAGACACTAAACTTTAAAAACTAAACTAGCGAAAATGATCCACAATGTCATACTAAATGATACACAATTAAAACAATCAAGCCTTCCAGTTCATTTAGGGGGTATTGGAATTTGAAGCCTTCAAGATTTGTGTCCGTCCACTTTTCTTTCTTCTTGTAAAGGAGTGATGCCACTAGTCTCCACCATACAGAAGGAATCAAGAAATGGGAAACAAAATATGAAGAGGTTCCCTTAAATCAACAACTACAGAATCAGTGGGATACTATTGTTTTAAAATCCAAAGTAGAAAAGAAAATTAAATTTGAAGACCCAAAAGCTGTTGCTAGATTCAAAGCACTCCAAAATAAAGGAGTGGGAGCTTGGCTACATGTTTTTCCCTCTAAAAATGTTGGAACTAAAATGGACGACCAAAGTTTTCAAATTGAAGTTGGTCTAAGATTGGGATGCAACCTTTGTAGGGCATTTAAATGTAGATGTGGAAAAGAGCCAATGGTGAGTGTTGAGAATGGGGCTTTACTTGCACTGATACTCTAGCAGTGAGCTATCTACAACACACAAAGGAAACTGCAGGCTCTGTGGCAGAATTAGCTGTTAAAAGGAAACATCTAAATATTCCAATAAAAAACTCTAAGGAATCCAGTTGAATGTGCTTGCTGTGGAGACAATGAGTGTATGGTGTGCCAAGGGAAGAAAATGGATTGATGATACAGGAAAGAAAATTATTGAGAAAACCGGTGATATGAGGGCCAAAATATTCCTAAAACAAAGAACAAGTCTCATCATGCAGTGTGGTAATGCTGCAAGTATAATAGCAACATTACTAGCAGAAGAAAAAATGGATGCCATTTACACCTTTAAATCGTATCATTAATACTATCAGTTAGCTAATAAAATATAATCTAAGAAAAAGAAGAAAAAACTAACAAAAAAAAGCTGTTAGGTATACAACACAAACACCTGGACAAATCCTAAACGTTTTCTTCCTTTACAAGGAATTCTTTAGATAAATTATATTGTATGAGTATAATAAATAAATGTGTTTCTTTGTGTTTTTTTTTTTTTTTAAATCAAAATTTTCATATATTTTTTTATTTATTTATTACAGATAATATATTTCTGCCATTTGCAATCCAGAGGGCAAAGTACTCAGAATACTTGAGCAATTTCCTCTCTGGATTACGAGTGACAGTTTTTGGAATTTGTATGACATTTTGTATGAGTATAATGTACTTGTTGAAAAAAAATACACCTTTTCACTAATAGGTCAAGATATAAAATAAATATACCATAAGTTGATATGGTTATGGCAATTATTCATCAATAGATGTCTTAGGAACATCCAAAATATATTTTGGCCCAATATAATCTCCAATAAGAAACTACTAGATAAAGCACTACTATACTATAAAAAAAAGTAAAATCATGTAAAAATTTACAATAAATAAAGAGGTGCTATATTAAACTGTTAGCATAATGGGACTTCTTGTCTCGAGCCAATAGTCTAAATAAAGCACTACTAAACTATACAAAGAATGTCAGCAAATACCAGTAGGTCTCACCATAAAACAATGTAAATATGGCTGTATCGGACATAACTCCGGTGACAGAACAGTCTTGCTAAAGAAGCAATTGAGTGGAACCCCAAAGGAAAAAGAAGAGTAGGTCATCCCCAAAACACTTAGCAAAGAACTCTCAACCAAAAAATCATTGAAGAACATAAGTCCTAAGGTGAAACCAAGGCAATAGCCAAGAATCATGTCTGCAGGAGTTCCTTTGTTCAGGTCCTATGCCCCCCTCAAGATCACAGGACATAAATCAAAGAAAGTCAGTGGTACTGTATTTATACAATCTGGCACATGAACCCATGACCTGTGGTTTGGATCCCACCCAATAATGCTTGGATTTTTTCTTCATCAATTTAAGTATGTAACCATACAGTTATTGGGGGATGTCCATCTACGTGTATTGTAATTACTAAAATAAATAAATTAAATTATGAAACATTACCTGCATGACAAAGTCAGTTCAACTTCTGTTGTGGGCTGTGAAGCAACAGTTCCTGGGGTAAATGTGCTCATTTTCTTACACTAAAATTTAAAACTAAACTAACGAAAAATTCTACGAGTGAATGCTTCTGATTCAAACCAGCGCCCAATTTAAATCAACTGGAATTCGCACAGATCGTGGGAAAAACTAGAAAAATTTGCGATTTTGAAACAACAGGTAAACAGAGAATTGGCATGGTAGAATAATATTTACAGATGTCTAAGCGAGAACCCTGCTTGCTCGAGGCAAAGTAATTATTATCCTCCGAGAGTCCTAGGAAAGTGGAAAAGTTTGAGCTTTCTAATCGATAGACACAAGTTGCGCAAGTCTGTCAGAAGAGCAGAAAAAAAATCTCAAAAGTTTGCAGGAAAACGGAGACAAGAAAGTTTGAATTTTCGCGCGTCAAGTTTTACTGATAAAATTTGAAAAAGGTTTGTTTACAGTTGCCGTATTTTTCTTTCTAAACAAACGGGAATAAAATGAACCAAACTGGAAGCAAGTCATTTTTCTTTTGGAATAGGAAAAATTTCCACTTCCAAAGTTATAAAAAACACGAAAAACGTTAGTTCCAAAAGATTCGTCAAGATAGCGCCAGTAGAGTTTGCTAACCAAAGTGGAAGTAGAAAATTCTTGCTTCCAGTTCTTTTATAGGTTAAGTCCATTGTTTATCTTTAAAAGTAACCAAACGCATTTTTCTTTTACGAATGACCTTGGAATAAAATGGAAATATTTGGAAAAAACCTAACCAGGAATTTTTTTCTGGTTAGAAAGAAAAATACGACTAGTGCCGTATTTAGTCGTATTTTTCTTTCTAACCAGAAAAAATTTCCTGGTTAGGTTTTTTCCAAATATTTCCATTTAGTCGTATTTTTCTTTCTAACCAGAAAAAAATTCCTGGTTAGTTCTTTTCCAAATATTTCCATTTTATTCCAAGGTCATTCGTGAAAGAAAAATGCGTTTGGTTACTTTTGAAGATAAACAATGGACTTAACCTATAAAAGAACTTCAAGCAAGAATTTTCTACTTCCACTTTGGTTAACTTTGGAAGTGGAAATTTTTCCTCTTCCAAAAGAAAAATGACTTGCTTCCAGTTTGGTTCATTTTATTCCCGTTTGGTTAACTTTGGTTAGAAAGAAAAATACGGCATTTTATTCCAAGGTCATTCGTAAAAGAAAAATGCGTTTGGTTACTTTTAAAGATAAACAATGGACTTAACCTATAAAAGAACTGGAAGCAAGAATTTTCTACTTCCACTTTGGTTAGCAAACTCTACTGGCGCTATCTTGACGAATCCTTTGGAACTAACGTTTTTCGTGTTTTTTATAACTTTGGAAGTGGAAATTTTTCCTATTCCAAAAGAAAAATGACTTGCTTCCAGTTTGGTTCATTTTATTCCCGTTTGGTTAGAAAGAAAAATACGGCATTTTTCTTTCTAACCAAACGGGAATAAAATGAACCAAACTGGAAGCAAGCCATTTTTCTTTTGGAAGAGGAAAAATTTCCACTTCCAAAGTTATAAAAAACACGAAAAACGTTAGTTCCAAAGGATTCGTCAAGATAGCGCCAGTAGAGTTTGCTAACCAAAGTGGAAGTAGAAAATTCTTGCTTCCAGTTCTTTTATAGGTTAAGTCCATTGTTTATCTTTAAAAGTAACCAAACGCATTTTTCTTTTACGACCTTGGAATAAAATGGAAATATTTGGAAAAAAACCTAACCAGGAAATTTTTTCTGGTTAGAAAGAAAAATACGACTCAGGTTTACACGATCGTTCTTTAGCGTTTCGAAATGTACTGCACATTACGTACATACAATTATTGTAGGCGTTAGTATCAAATGAGATGGAGGAAGAAGTTCTTGTGAATTCTTGTAGATTATAAAATTTACGAGGGGAAAAAATGGCGGGTTGACCACTACTATTCCGGACCCCAATTTGTCCCCTCCCGCACTCCTCAGGCTTCACCCTCTGAGTGCCCTGGCCCAGAATGCCTCGCTTGCCTTACCCTATGAAAGGGCTTGCTTACATGACCACTTGCTTACGCTAGCATTCACTTAGGTAGTGCCGTGAGTCACCTTCAGGGGTGCTGCGAGAACTAATTTGGCCTACTTAGCTGACGTTTTTCATCATCTGAATGCTCTGAATACAGGCCTGCAA
>CM044958.1:7490270-7517770 GCA_024516035.1 Bactericera cockerelli | reverse complement strand
GAATTTAACCAGGATGTTTTCTGCTTGTTTATAGATTTTCGTCAAGCGTATGATTGTATTAATAAAAATGAGGTTTGGAAAGAAATGAATCAGCTAGAAATACCAAAGAAACTGATATCACTTGTCAAAGAATGTATGACACAATCTAAATGTAAAGTTAGAGTAAATGGCAAAACATCCAATACTTTTGATGTGAAAACGGGCCTGAGACAAGGGGATTGTCTGTCTCCTTTACTTTTTAACCTCACTCTTGAGAAAGCAATAAGGAAAGTTTCATCTCTAGGTGGAGGAATAGATATAGGAAACAAAATAAGCATAATGGCATATGCAGATGACATTGTACTTCTAGCCAGTACAGAAGAAGAATTAAAATCCTTAACCCGTTGTTTAGTCGAGGAAACCAATATATCTGGCCTCAAAATAAATATAGACAAAACAAAGCTAATAAAATTAACACGTAATAACCCAATCAACATGACGGGAATAGAAATTGACGGAGTCTTTTATGAGAAAGTCCAAAACTTCAAGTATTTAGGGGCAGATATAAATGAAGAGAATAAAATCGAAGAAGAAGTTATAGCCAGAATTAAAGCAGGTAACAGAACAAGATTTGCCTTAAAAAAGCTTCTGTCCTCAAAGTTACTATCATGGACTTCAAAAATAAGAATTTACAAAACCTTGATTTTACCGGTTGTTCTATACGGATGTGAAACCTGGACTTTAACAAAATATATGGAAAGTAAATTAATAGTATTTGAAAATAATGTTTTGCGTCAAGTTTTTGGCCCGGTAAGAGAAAATAATGAATGGAGAAGAAGAAAAAACCGTGAAATTAGAGCTCTGTTCAACACCCCTGACATAGTTGCCATTATTAAATCAAAACGCTTACAATGGTATGGTCATGTAATGCGAGGCAGTAACAACATAGCCAAAGACACCCTAACAGGAAATATGAGGGGAAAACGCTTACGAGGGAGGCCAAGATTGAGATGGCTAGATTCAATAAAAAGGGACATGGAAACTCTCGGATGTAACAACAATGAATGGGAAGACCGTCAAGTCTGGAGGCAAATAGTTGGCGAGGCAATGAGTCGATTCCGGCTCGAGCTGCCAATGCAGTAAGTAAGTAAGTAAGTAAGTACCTTAGCAATAGATTTTTTTTTTTTTTGGTTTTTCGTTATAATGTGAAATAAAATTTCAAGCTAAATCGTATGTTCCGGTAGCTCTCAGTGATTAAGGCGTCGCGGTGTGCGTTGGTCTGGTAAATCAGAGGTCGCAGGTTCCAAACCCAGCTGGGGCATGCATCGGCATGACACGTTATCTTCCAATTTGGAAGTTTGTCATTGTGACCACATAGTAAAAATGTTTTGGTCTTGCTGATGGAATAATGGGACTCATTAGTCCTAATCGGGCAGTAAAAATAAGGCGCTATTATTATTATGATATTCTCAATTTCATTTTACAAATAATGAAATAATAGAATATATATCCAAATCATAATTGGATGGACTGTAAAGTTTGAAATAAATGGGCGCATATAAAAAAGGAAAAAAATAATAATATAAAATTGGTATTAAATGTAAAAAAAACCTTACAAACGGTATAAAAGTATAAAAAAATTAGGCAGGTTTCAAAGGTATTGTTTCATACGAAAAAATGGTTCAAGTCCAAAAAAAGTTCATTATTTCGGTTATGTTCAAAAATTGTTTATATTTTCAGCTGAAGAGTCAGTTCAAATACTGTTCGGCTGTGGTGAGATCTTAATAAATATAAAATGTTTGAATTTAATAAAAAGACTACCTACATCGTGTGTTTCTTCTAGGTCTAAAGTGAGAGAGAAAGATCATTTTGTATAGAAAATAGATAGTAAGTAGGTATGTGAATGAGGTAGTAAATTTGAGATCATGCATTTTTCGTATGAGACAGTTTCAAGGGCCGTTTTGAACAAATGGGACCAAAATAGTTATGAGAAAACAAACATTGAAATAGGGAAACAAATGCGGGGATTTTAGGATTGTGAGTAACCACTAGGACTATAATAATATGAATAGGGGGGCAATTCTCACTAGGACTATACTAATATGAATAGGGAGGGGGGGGGGCAATTATTCATGCAAATCTCGAATACACACCTGAGACTGACTGTAACATTAATACATTTTTCATTATAGATACCCCACAATACCTTTCAATATTTTTACTCTTTCCAGATCAGACTCTAATTTCATCTCACACAAACACTTCATAGACAAATTTAATTGTCCTTGATTTGAAAAGAATTTTTTTTTTTTCCTATTAGATTTTTATTTACAGGTTATACTAATAGTACTCTCACTTTATACAACGATTTCTGAGTTTTCTTTCTTCCCATAAGGTTTTTATTAATTCAGGTGCTTAGGAGGTAATTCCATTTATAATAAAATCATTCGTGTAAAATAAAGTTCACAATTCAATTACATTCAAAATGCAATACCTTCTCAAAATTTTCATGGAATAAGGACGTGATAAATGGAATTAAGTGTTCTATAAACTATGAATATGACATGCATAAATTATATGTAGTAATATATCACTATCTACTTTTATTTTATGATGAAAAATTAACTAAGTATAGAATTATGATAACTACCCATAATGATGATATAATGTGGTTTATTACAAAAAAATGAAATAAGTAGATATCGAAAATTATTCATATACTTACGAGGTATAATAGGTAGAAATATTTTCATATTATCCTAGATAATTAAGTTATCAATCAATGGTAAGATCTAGGGAAACATAAAAAGTGTTTGTTTGCTGAAAAGTACTTACATGGGTTTTAAAAAAAGTGGTAAAAAAGCAAAATATATCATAGGCATAAGAAATATCAATAAATCCCTATAAAGAACAAGACCTGTAAGATTTACAAAAACTTTACAAAAAGAAGAGAGAAGACGAGGTGAGAGTGAAATTATTTACAATATTTTACACATTACAAAACCCCGCAATACATGGGCGGATCTAGATACCCATGCTGGCTACCAACTCGGAGTGGACATGGACTTTTAACATATCACAGTACAGCATGGAGCCCTATGACAGGTAGAAGTCTATGTCCACTTTGCAGCTGCAGGAGAGACTATCTTGACCCACTCCATTAAAAAAAAAATACACAGTTGAAGATTAACACAATTCCAGTACCTATTTAATTATGTATGGTGAAAAAGACTAGGGCAGTGTATCAGAATTTTTAAACATGGTAGGCAAGGATTCAGACGATTCTGCTTGACACCCATTTAAATACTTAATACTTAGTATTTTTAATTCTATTACCTATAAGTTATAGAAAGTATTGTTTTTCAAGCGATAAATCTTAAAATTTATTTAATAATTTTGAAAGATGACTGACTTAAATGATTTTCAATATTTTAAAATAAAAAATCATTATTTTTTTAAAATGAATAATACATAATAAAAAAAAATTCCAACTGTCACCCTCCAGTAGTTCAAAACAACAAGATAGTCATTAATAAAAATTATCATTTTAATCCTATTTTTAAACGTAAACACGTCACTTAACTACTTTAAAGTTCTTATTTTCAATGCATACAAAATCGATATCTATTAATTCTTAATAGCGGATGAAGCTTGAATTTTGTCCAACAATAATGTTCAAATACTTCATGTACAAATACAAGGATACAAACATAACCACAACACAAGATATTCTACTCATTTATATATGTACATTATTTGTTTTTACAATATGAAAAATAAAACGTTATAACTAAGAAGTTCTTCTATTACTTATAATCTATAATGATAAAGTCAATAAACTGAGAGAATATTGGAAATAAAGAACCACTAGTCTATTAAGCAGACTAATTGAAAAAAATCTCGAGTTAACACAACAGGAATAATAGGATACCAAATTGATAAAAAAAAAAAAAAAAAAAAAAAAAATCCCGCGGATAATTAAGTCTACATGCGAGAATTAAGTCCCGTACATCTCTATTTTGTAAACAGAAAATTCTCATTTGCTGCTCCAGTACAAAAATCATTCTTTTTATGATTATTTATTAAGGTATTTTCACAATTTGTTCATCTCTTTATATGTATAAATGAGAAATATGGACGGGCTTTGTATCTTTGTATGTTTGTGTGCAGGAATTGTTTAGGCGAAACGGTAAGAGATAGCAAAAAATTGATGAGAACCGACCCCAAGTAAAATTGCCGAAAAACACCAGGAAAACTATGAAAAGTCCGAAATTCCAAACCGTCCTTGAGTTATGACCTTCCTTAAGTTTTTCCTTGAGGAAGGGTCCGATTTTAAGACAGTCTTTGCCCTGGAACTTGAAATCTATCGCGAGGACCTATATTTTTTATTATTTAATAACACATTAGACAAAATTAGCTTTCATTTAATTCATTTTAGGCTACATTCTGACGTACCGTTCTGGAGATATAAGCCAGAATGTTCGAAATTTCGACCTTTTTTTCAGACTTTTCACGTTTTTTTAGCAGATTCCAGCGCGGAACTTAAAATTTGTCGCGAGGACCTATAATTTTTATTATTTAATAACACATTAGACAAAACTAGCTTTCATTTAATTCATATTAGGCCATATTCTGACGTATTGTTCTCGAGATAGAAGCCAGAATGTTTGAAATTTCGACCATTTTTTTTAGACTTTTCACGTTTTTTTACAGATTCCAGCACGGAACTTAAAAGTTATCGCGAGGACCTGTATTTTTATTGTTAAAAACTGTCTGAGAACATCACATGATTTTATTTGAGCCCTTTGTTGCCATATTCTGACAAACCGTTCTCGAAATATGGGCCAGTTTGCTACATTATCAATATCCGCTATGATAGATTTGGCTCGGGATTTTGAAATTTACAGCGATGATGGTTGCGTGTGTGTGTGTGTGTGTGTGTGTGTGTGTGTTTGTGTGGGTGTGTGTGTGTGTATGTGTGGATGGGTGTGTGTGTGTGTGTGTGTATGTATGTGGTGTGTGTGTGGATGGGTGTGTGTGTGGATGGGTGTGTGTGTGGATGGGTGTGTGTATGTGTGTGGTGTGTGTGATGTGTGTGTGTGTGTGGGTTGATGGATGTGTGTGTGTGGGTGTGTGTGTGGATGGGTGTGTGTGTGGATGGGTGTGTGTATGTGTGTGGGTGTGTTGTGGGTGTGTTGTGTGTGTGTGTGTGTGGGTGGGTGTGTTTGGATGGGTGTGTGTGTGTGGATGGGTGTGTGTGTTGTGTGTATGTGGTGTGTGGGTGTGGTGTGTGATGTATGGGTGGTGTGTGTGTGATGGCTTGGCGAAGCGGGTGCAGCCCGCTAGTTAATATATAACCCCGTCGTGATATGAACGTGCAGTTGAAAGCCACGTTAAACCTAATTGGAAAAAAGAACTATCCTTTTTATACCTACTAAAACATATTTCTTTTTATGAGCATTTATTTAAAGAGAGGTCTATACAATCGGAGTCCTTGCCCCTATTTCTTTTTGGTGGTTTATTTATATCTAGAATGATTCCCAATCTATTCTTAGTTGCTTGATGTTTTTCTTGACTCTTCATCGGATACTAAAATAACTCTTTGCTATACTGATAGAATTCGGTGGAAAACTTCGCGATCGGCTATAAAGCCTATTGTCAATTCTATTCTCTATTAAAATATTAAAACCGGGCTGGGATTCGATTATTATAGACTTCTCTTTAAATAAATGTTCATTAATTTTTTTAAAAACGTTGGAGCGGCTGCCAATGTTAGATTAGAGATGTATTCCATTAGATTCTGACTGCGTAGAATATCCTTTCCTTTTACTCTATCTGCTTAATAGCAGAATCTGGTCAGATGACCACTATGATTTATATTACACGCACTAGAACTGACATGCATGTTAAGAAAATAAAATAAATTATTTAATGATTTATGTAATTGTTTGAATTGTATACCATAGCGTGTAAAAATAAGAAGTGTGGAAACGAACCCCAGTTGCATGGACACGCCACATAGCGCGACACCATCGCAAAGGAGTTGAATATTTCTCGCGGTCTGTTTATATTTACATTTGATTCTGTAACCTTACACTCTGCCGAGCTGTCTTTTTCTTTGTATAGGCGTTCTTCACACCTCGGCCGAGGTGTTTGATGCGGGGGAAGAAATTTTGTGAGGGACGAGGAGAGGAGACGCCTTTGAGATACTAGCGCTGAGGACGCCACGATGCAGGCCGGCGCGGGGGGTGGTTTCCACACTTCTTATTTCTACACGCTATGTGTAATAATTGTGTATACTGTGTCTAGCGGTAACCCAGTAATAATAATTAATAATTCCGTGTCCGTGAGATAGGTATTAACCCTGCAAGTCTGAAAACTATTTTTACAGTTTTTCTTTTTTTCTACTGCACATGTCAAGTCCTGGCGTTACATACGAGTATTTGTAACAGTGAACTTTCTTTGGCTATAGGTAGAACCGACTATTATGAATCACCAAGAAACGTGCTATATGAGTACTATTATATTGTTTTTAATATTAAAAAGAAATCTGCTGACACGTGTTTCGTGTTACATATATGTAACGCCAGTGCTTGAAGGGTTAATACCTAAATCATGGTGGTGAGAGGATTATATGGACACCCAAATCCAATGTCTAGGCGGTAGCCCAGTAGATGGCAGTTCACAATAAATATTTTTTTTTTTTTTGGTTTAACGTCGCTTTCAACTGCATGGTCATATCACGACAGGGGTGTTACCCTCCATTCGTAGGAAACTGCAAAAACCTGCTATCCACATTAACCTCACCCAGCCTGGGTTGGGCCGGAATGCCAGCATCACGAAGTCTTCACCTCGCTGGACGTTGCTTAACTTCGGTGATCCAACGAGAACCGGTGCATTCAACGCGCCATCGACGCTGGCTCATAAATATTTTTGTTTCCCTCCGGCCGATATTCTACTCCATTCACGCGGACTCGTTGCTGGTCATGGAGAAATTGGCGGAATCCCTGGCGGAAGTTTTGTCGCCCCCGCCGCCTCCGTAGCCGTTGGCGGCATAGTTGATGGTTAGGTTGGGCAGCTGAGGGAAGGTGTGGTGCGATTGGGCGGGAACCTTGTTGCCGCCTCCTGAGACAGATTGAACAGATCAGTGAGTCAGTTAGTGTATTCAAGTTTTATTTTATCAATGTTAATTTCTATGTACGTATATATATTCTTATATGTATTTATTATTACTATTATTATTATTGTCTGATCTGGTTGCAGGGTTTTCAGTGAAACACTAACAATTAACAATGCCACCTAATTAGATCTATTGTGACCAGTTGATTCTATTTAGTTTTAACGTCTTGATTGAGATAGTCAGGACGGGGGTTTTAACCTCCATTCGCTGGGAATCGTACCAGATACCCATATTAACCTCACCCAGCCTTCTTATAAGTATATTCTATGTTAATAAAACTTGATATAATATGTTTGTTAATAATTAAAAATATAAGTGAGAAGCACATATAGTCGAATCTGGATATAATAGAACGGGATGTACGAGAAAATTCTTTATAATAGAGCAAAAATCTACTATCGTAAAAGAAAACTCTTTATAATATAGCAAAAATCTATTCTCTTAAAGGAAACTCTTTACGAGTATAATAGAGAGATAAAATCTACTACCGTAAAAGAAAACTCTTTATAACAGAGAAAAAACCTATTATCGTAAAAGAAAACTCTTTATAATATTGAAAATCTCAGGTCTCTACGTCTCCTATCTATGTGTAAAAGAGAACTGACTATATTAGAAACCTCTTTATAATAGAATTTTTGCTCAGTCCTTCGGGTGTAAAATGTTCAAATATATGTACATCCAGGTTCTACTGTATTGGACAAGTTCAAAAATGAGATAGAGCAGAAACAAATCAAGACACTATGATCACTCTTGATCAGGATTAGTTTATAATATGAATATTATGGTCTTTTATGTTCAGCGTATATTTTTCGTTTACAGGGTTAAGTGACAGAGAATGCCTAAGGCATTAACTTCGCGGTTCACCCCAGATTACAATTTTTGTTGTTGTTGTAAGTATCAAATTAATGTTGTGAAATACCTAATTTAATAAAATTTCTATTTTCATATCTTTCTTTGCATGTATTTTCAAGTTGTTTTTATGTTAATTATACAAAAGTAGGAATTCGTTAAATATAGAAGTACATGTAGCTCCTGTTTCATGGCTACGAAATAAAAAAGGCTGTGAAACACTCATCTTTAAAAAAAAAATGTACACTGAACATGTGCGCAGCGCACGGACTCAAACACGACCTAAAAAAAGATATTGTTATAATCCATGTATACTGACGAAAATAATGCATTAGGCATTCTCTGCCACTTAACCTTCATTAATAAAAAAAAAAAAAAAAAAAAAAAAAGAGCAAGGACTCTGATTGTGTTAAGTCTCCTCTGTAAATAAATATACTCATATATAAAACAGAAAAAAGGACTACCTACCTACCTACCTACCTACCTACCTACCTACCTACCTACCTACCTATGTTTGTTTGTTTGTCCGGAGTTGTTTAGCCAAAACGGTAAGAGATAGCAAAAAATGTCTCAGAATTGACCCCCCCAAAACCATTATCGCTTTGTCCAGAAAAATTATAAAAAGTTCAAAAAGGCATTGCTGTCCAGCAGTACGGCCATGCCTTAGTAAATTTGAAATTTAGTCCCGTTGCAAAGCACGGGCAAACGGCTAGTATCATATATATATAAAAAGAAATTAATGAACTTCATGAATGAAAATTAAGTGAGACTGTGAGAGCAAAGGGACTGTTAGTCTCATTCATGCAGGACAAACAGAGTATTGTATTCAACTCCAAAAGATTTGCCGAAACCCGGGATCGAACCAGGGACATTTAGATCTTCAGTCTAACGCTCTCCCAACTGAGCTATTTCGGCTCGATGCTCATCTGATAAAATTATTACTTTTTATAAAGATGCTGTTTGATTGTGAAAAACAAAACCTTCACCTGGTGAAGATAACCTGTTTGTATTCGTACGGAAGTATGATGCCACAACCTTAGTCGTATTTTTCTTTCTATCTAAAAAAAGGAAAGTAAAAATTTCCTGGTTAGGTTTCTTCCAAATATTTCCATTTTATTCCAAGGTCATTCGTGAAAGAAAAATGCGTTTGGTTACTTTTAAAGATAAACAATGGACTTAACCTATAAAAGAACTGGAAGCAAGAATTTTCTACTTCCACTTTGGTTAACTTTGGAAGTGGAAATTTTTCCTCTTTTAAAAGAAAAATGACTTGCTTCCAGTTTGTTTCCTTGTATTCCCGTTTGGTTAATTTTGGTTAGAAAGAAAAATACGGCACAGGTGAAGATAACCTGTCTGTATTCACACGGAAGTATGATAGCACAACCTTGAGTTCAGTGTGAGACCAGAGAGTTGTATTTAGAAATCGTCACCACACTCACCGTCGCTGAACTGCACGTGTCGTCGCGTGTACGGGTTCTGGTTGAACAGCTTCACTCCGTTGTGATGGCTGGGTATGCTGGAGTGTGGTCTCGGAAATGAGTTACAGCTGGTGTTGGGGAACAGAGGTAGTCTGAAATTTATTTATTTATTTAATTAATAGACGGGTGCTACAAATGATACATAAATTTCCCTACACAAAACAAATAAAATACTTAAACATAATATAGTAAAATAACTTAAAAATAAAGAAAAAACTTAAAAATAATTATTAAAACTAAGCATAAGCGATCAGAACACTACAAATGAGTGGAAATCATTTATTTGTATATTTTCCGTGTCCTCTTTCATTCCTCTTTTACAACTCAGAATTGTTTGCTGGCCAACACAGGCGAGGTTAATGCTCAAAGCATTTTAGCTTTAATATTATGACTGTGGTCACAAACTCAAATTAATGAGGAAAATTGTTTGGTTACAATATTGTTTGTAAGGGATATCTTCCGGTGCGCTCGTGTTGACCCAGCACCTCATTGGGAAGTATTGTGTCACTTCTCGCCCATCAGAGGGAGACATACTACGGCAGGCTATAACACAGACCACAAGCGTCTACAGTAGTTCTTGTTTCATGGCTACGAAATAAAAACGGCTATGAAACACTCATCCTTAAATTATAAAAAAATGCATGCACTGGATGGGATTTGAACCAACGGATTCGCTACCTGAATTACCAGACTAGCGCGTTAACCACTTGACTACCAGTGCACGTTACAAAGGTTATTCTGTCTCGCTAGAGAACTATAAACAGAGAACAGACTAGCCAACCCTTACAAGCAAGGTTAGCTTGCAGATTCCTAATAAGGGTTTAATGGCTTATAACGAAAAGTGGAAGTCCTCATGATGGTTGATCTCACACAGAAATATGTGGTTCAGAGGACGAGCCAACTTTGAAATAAAATTGGCTGGAGACCATCAGTCTTTCCTGGTAGCTCAGTGGTAAGGCGGCACACTGTGAATCCAGAGGTTCCAGAGGTCGAAATCCAGCCGGGACATGACAAGTTATGCTCCTATTTGTGATTTTTACCACATAATAATATGTCTTGGGCTTACTGCTGGAATAAGGGACTTTAATAATCATAATCGGGTAGTATAAATAAGGCGATATTATTATTATTATTATTATCAGTCACCCCTCCAGCTGTAGCGAAGCTGTCTACAACAACAACAATTTTATACAACCCCCAGCTTACCTGTCCGCGGGGGCGGGGCTAGGCGGGGCATGGCTGTGCTGGGCGGGCATGGTGAGGCAATGCTGCGGGTTGTAGTACCCCGAGGCCTGGGTGGGGAAGTGGGGGAGGGTGGCAGACATGCGGTCGCCCCGCCCCCCGGCCGGGTGTCTGTCGTGTCCGTGAATGACGTCATCTTCATGTTGGTGGCGCGCCCGCCGAAGCTGTTGTTGGCCACGCCCCCGATGACCTTGACGGAGGTGGGGGAGGAGCAGGAGGGGGGAGGCGTGGCCGTCGAGTTCTTGCGCATGATCACCACGGTCGTGTCCTCCACGCCTGTGGGGGGGGGGGGGGGGGGGGGGGGGGTTAGTGGGCTCGATCAAAAATAACAGAGTAGTCTGGCTGGGGGACATTAAACAGGGAGAAGACTAGTGTCTCGCTAGAGGACTATAAACAGAGAACAGACTAGCCAACTCTTACAAGCGAGGCTAGCTTGCTGTTTCCTAAGGGTTTAATGGCTTATAAAGAAAAGTCCAAGTCCTCATGATGGTTGATCGCACATAGAAACATGTGGTTCAGGACGAGCCAACTTTGAAATAAAGTTGGCTGGAGACCGTCATCCACCCCTCCAGCTGTAGCCAAGCTGGCTACAACAACACAACAACAAAAATAACAGAGTCGGGGAACTCGGTTACTCAGAATGGATGTTCTGACTTTTGATTAGTTCTCATTCTGGGTTCTTTAATATTAAATCATTATTAGATTATTTCGCAAACATTTTTGCCTTTTATTAAAAAAAAAATCAGTTTTTCTCCACTCATTTCCTTATTGAGCTTGTCCTTGAAACGGCTTCTTTCGATGTCATGTCTTCCTAGAATTTTGACTTGAAATTTTGATGCTTAAATTTTTAATTTTTTAATATTAAATGAGAGGGCCAATTTTTGAATCCTAATTTTTATTTGAAATGAGATGCGTAAGAACCAATCAGAGAAGATCAACACATTACAGCTGATTACAGAAATTTAACTCAGGTTTTCATCCTTAAAATAACCTTGTTGTATTTTCTTTATTTTCAACCAATCAAAGACCACACACATGTAAATATGTACGTGCTGTTCCGGTTAAAATTCAACATTTTCTTTTCCTGAGATCATTTTACTTGGACTTGATTCGATTTGTGTTTCACTTCCTTCGTTTAAATTTATTTTATAGTTTTATGTTTATTTTTTGTAGTTTGAATTTTCTTTGCAGGGCCAATTAATGTACTATGGGTTATATAAATAAATAATAATAAATACCGTTAGGTATTGCATATTTTACGGTACATGACCAATTTACAAGAAACAAACATCAACAAATATACTAAATATCCCGTAGATATACTAAAAAAAAACTCTTGTGTACAAGAAATTCTTACCTTCAGTTATAACCGGAGTCTTGTTCGTGCTGGCATAGATCTGCTGGGGCTTGTATATGCTCGAGTTCCCATAGATTGGCTGCATGGTGGGTGGTATGCTGCCGTATATTGACTGAGGCACTCCCCCATTCATATGGTTGGGGACGCCCCCATTCATCATCTGTGCAACACCCCCATTTATCAGTTTGGGCACTCCACCGTTCATGAGTATGGGGCCGGTGGGGGTGACCTTGACCCCGCTGTAGATGGGCTGGGGGTTCTGGTGGGCCAGGGAGACCCCGTAGGTTTGAGACGTGGGCGGTTGCATACCTGAGGAAGTGAGTTTATTTTAGTTAGCTACACATTTGTAATGCGAAAGCGGTTCCGGGGCACAACTACCTTTAAAAAAAAGCTACATACAAATGTGTTTTTCTTCAATACCTGACATTTTATTGCAATTGACACAGCACCTAAATGGGAAGTATTGTGTCGCCCGACAGAGGGAGGCATACTAACGGTATGGACACTTGGAGAGGCTACTACATTTATTTATTACTACACGTTGCCTTTCCCCAAAGCTAGTTAAGTTGCTCAAAGCTACTTAAGTTTTTTGCCAACTTAATTTGCCTGGTAACCATCACACTCCCCCGACCTCCAGCAGTAGATAAGCTGGTTACAAAAGTATCACCATTTCACGGACATCCCAAACACTTTCATCTTAACTCGACTGCAGATGTCTAATTATATCAAAGCGATAAAAGCTGCAATTTTTGTCCAACTAATCTGGAGAGACACTACTACTAAAATATAGCGCCACCTACCCCCTACCCTACCTCTCACACCTATGCCCTACCTCTCACACCTATGCCCTACCTCTCAGACCTATGCCCTACCTCTCAGACCTATGCCCTACCTCTCAGACCTACGCCCACCTCTCAGACCTACGCCCACCTCTCAGACCTACGCCCTACCTCTCAGACCTACGCCCAACCTCTCAGACCTACGCCCTACCTCTCAGACCTATGCCCTACCTCTCAGACCTATGCCCTACCTCTCAGACCTACGCCCAACCTCTCAGACCTACGCCCTACCTCTCAGACCTATGCCCTACCTCTCAGACCTACGCCCAACCTCTCAGACCTACGCCCTACCTCTCAGACCTACGCCCAACCTCTCAGACCTACGCCCTACCTCTCAGACCTACGCCCAACCTCTCAGACCTAGCCCTACCTCTCAGACCTACGCCCAACCTCTCAGACCTACGCCCAACCTCTCAGACCTACGCCCTACCTCTCAGACCTATGCCCTACCTCTCAGACCTACGCCCTACCTCTCAGACCTACGCCCAACCTCTCAGACCTACGCCCTACCTCTCAGACCTACGCCCTACCTCTCAGACCTATGCCCTACCTCTCTGATCTACGTCCTACCTCTCAGACCTATGCCCTACCTCTCAGACCTACGCCCTACCTCTCAGACCTATGCCCAACCTCTCAGACCTACGCCCTACCTCTCAGACCTACGCCCTACCTCTCAGACCTATGCCCTACCTCTCAGACCTATGCCCTACCTCTCAGACCTACGCCCAACCTCTCAGACCTACGCCCTACCTCTCAGACCTACGCCCTACCTCTCAGACCTATGCCCTACCTCTCTGATCTACGTCCTACCTCTCAGACCTATGCCCTACCTCTCAGACCTACGCCCAACCTCTCAGACCTACGCCCTACCTCTCAGACCTATGCCCTACCTCTCAGACCTACGCCCTACCTCTCTGACCTACGCCCAACCTCTCAGACCTACGCCCTACCTCTCAGACCTATGCCCTACCTCTCAGACCTACGCCCTACCTCTCAGACCTATGCCCTACCTCTCAGACCTACGCCTTACCTCTCAGACCTATGCCCTACCTCTCAGACCTACGCCCTACCGCTCAGACCTACGCCCTACCTCTCTGACCTACGCCCAACCTCTCAGACCTACGCCCTACCTCTCAGACCTATGCCCTACCTCTCAGACCTACGCCCTACCTCTCTGACCTACGCCCAACCTCTCAGACCTACGCCCTACCTCTCAGACCTATGCCCTACCTCTCAGACCTACGCCCTACCTCTCAGACCTATGCCCTACCTCTCAGACCTACGCCCAACCTCTCAGACCTACGCCCTACCTCTCAGACCTACGCCCTACCTCTCAGACCTATGCCCTACCTCTCTGATCTACGTCCTTACCTCTCAGACCTATGCCCTACCTCTCAGACCTACGCCCTACCTCTCAGACCTACGCCCTACCTCTCAGACCTACGCCCTACCTCTCAGACCTACGCCCTACCTCTCAGACCTACGCCCTACCTCTCAGACCTACGCCCTACCTCTCAGACCTACGCCCTACCTCTCAGACCTACGCCCTACCTCTCAGACCTACGCCCTACCTTTCAGACCAACGCCCTACCTCTCAGACCTGTGCCCTACCTCTCTGCAGTGAGAAACTCCTCCACGGGGGCGTGGTCTTCGCAGAGCCCGCCCCCTCCAGCGCTATATTGTCCACACTGGTGGACCGTAGCGTCCTCTGGCCCGCCGAGCCGCCGCTGCAGTTGGACTGGCCACCGCCGCTGGAGTTGGAGTGGACGCCACTGGAGGACTCGCTGTTGTGTGAGCCGCCGGAGTTGGGCGGTGAGCCGCCACTGTCTGACGAGTCCGAGCCCCGGGGCGTCAGGTTGTCCTCGTGAGGCATGCCCGAGTCGGTGCGACACAGGAACTGTGCACTGAGGGATTGCTGTGGACAAGAGAGTGGACGGGCGGTCAGTGTTTGAAAGGTGGAGATCATTTCAAAAACATTATTAAACATGTTGGATCAAGTTTTATTTACAAATAACATAGAATATATATTATATACAATATACATATACATAAATAGAAATTAAAATAACAAAAAACAATACTTGATCAAGGGCGGTGCTAATGCCAACAGCATTCTCTTCATACACTAAGGACCACATTATGAAACAGGATTGACAATTAAGGGCGAAATTAATGAACAAAATCGATAAAAGTCATTGCTTAGCATTTGTTTTCCCTATCTTAGATTTTTCCCGCAATCCGAGACTTAGCACCACAGAGGTATTACAAAAACGTCCATTCATTTCGCCCTCAAGCCCACATTATGAAACAGGATTAAAGATTAAGGGCGGAAATAATAGACGTTTTTGTAATACTTCCGACGTTTCTGTAATAAGATAGGGAAATCCGACGTTTAGCAATGACTTGTGATTTAGAATTTGTTTGTCTATTAATTCCTCCCTAAAAGTTATGATAAAGACTAACTCGCCCTGGGAGTTTCATAGAGCACTATAGCCCGAGTTAAGGGATAGTGTCCACTTAGATCAAATATAATCCTGTTTCATAATGTGTAATAAAAATAAAATAACATAGGTACAGTTGATTCTGGATATAAGAGAACATTTTATAGCATTTTATTGGAAAGAAAAATCTGATTGTCTAAACATCGATATAAGAGAAACTGGATTTTGTAGAAACCTCGATATAAGAGAAAAATAATTTTGGTCGCTTTGATTCCAAAGGGGGCTAGGAATTGGATAAGTAATCAAATTATTAAAACGACATTTGGAAGAAAACTCCAAAAAATTGTGGTTTTGTGGTCACAAAAAAAGTTTTTTTACTCTCACATTCTAATCTCCCATTCAATTGTCACACAACGCACTCTGATTGATTAATTCTTTCAAACTAACCAATGAAAGTGTGTGACGATTGTAAGGGAGATCAGGAGATTATTCCAGAAACACCTTCAACTCCCCAAATCTCCCTTTCAACCGTCACACAACGCACCCTGATTGGTTGATTTCGAACGCAATAACCAATCAGAGTGCCTTGTGTGACGGTCGAAACGGAGATTCGAAGAGTAGAAAGTGTTTCTATAACGGGCTCCAGGGAATGGAAGAGCTAAAAAATCGAGAGGCTTGGGTGGAAGAAATTGCCATAGGCAATAACCCCGCCCTTTAGTTAGGACATATAATTATGTATATATTTTGTCCATTTTTTTTCTTGTTTATATTATTAATATTGTCAATTTTTATATTTAATTTTTACCATTATTTGTCTGTATATATGTACAACTAATAAAGAGTTTCTAAATAAATAAATAGAGCTCCGCCTCACACACAAACATCTCGCACTCACCTGGTTCTCCATGTAGTGGATATTGTTCAGGGGAGGGGGAGGCGACGGTAGGGGGGGTGTAGGTGGGGGCGGGGGCAAGTCAAGGTCATCCGTGGAGCCCCCCAGGGGTTCGGGGGTGAGGAGGGGACTGGGGTCGGAGGGGACCAGGAGCTCCACTCTGTCTAGTAGCTAGAGGGGAGCCGACACCGAAAACATGCAACAAGGACACAGCACCGGTAGGGGATTAGTAATAATAATAATAATCCGGTAAACGGGCTTGTATTAACGGAAAGAATCCTGTATACAAATTACACCAGTAAAAACATTTACATGAAAAATATAGTTACATTAGTTCAAGAAAAATTGTCAAATAAATAAAATAAACTAAAGTAAAATAAATTAAATGGTTAAGTGTGTAGTACGTAGATGGTTAAGTGACAGAGAACGCTATAGGGACGAATTATGAAACAGGATTAAAGTTAAACTATTCAAGTCAGAGTTTTCAACCAATCACAGTTCACTCTAGTCCCGAGGGGATAGTGTCCACTTAGATTAAATCTAATCTTGTTTTAGAATTCAGCCCTAAGTGACAGAGAACACCTTAGGGCCAAATTATTGAACATTTTTTAAAGTTAAGCTAAACAAGACACGTTTTCAAATCGGAGTTTCTACCAATCACAGCTCACTCTAGTCCGAGTTAAGGGATAGTGTCCAGTTGTCCACTTAAATTTAATCTAATCCTGTTTTATAATGCGACCCTAAGTGACAAGGAACACCTTAGAGCCAAATTATAAAATACGATTAAATTTAAGGTAAGACACACTCTTCCTTCAGCGCACTATAGCCCGACTTGAGGGGCAATCTGGCTTATCTTAAAATTAATCCTGTTATAAATGTTATAATTATGTACTATAGTTCGGCACTAAATTAACTCTGGTTTGACAAACAATAATTTTATTAGTTCTGTGTTTAACTTAAAAATAGGTACCCATCTATAATTTATTTATTAAAAAGATAAAAAAAAACATCTCATTTAATAAAAGAAATACAAGAAAAATAATGTTGAATATTAAAAAAAAACAAAGTGTTTCAAAAATTTAGGTCTCACCGAGATTTGAACTCGGATCGCAGGATTCAGAGTCCTGAGTGCTAACCGTTACACCATGAGACCCCGGTGAGAGGAGGGGCGATGATAACTAAATATCAAACTACAGATGCGCGTATGGAGCGATGAGGAAATGTTGATGTGACGTGAACACAGTCTTGAACTCTTGAAGGTTACGAAGCGAAGCGTTCAGCGCTTCCCAAACTCTCAATGGGGGGCCGTGATAATAATTTAAACAAATTTAAAATATTTTAAACCTAAAATAACTATGAACGTGATTTCATGTAACTATGTACTTCGATTTTTTTTATAGAAATTATAAGATTTTAATACCTTCAACTCAATATAACCAAGTACTAAAGTAAATGGTGTGGTTTATGATAACATTGATAACCCATAGTTTAGTTAGAATCTTCCTTCAAATTGCTAAACAAAAATGTTCTTGAATTTTGCATGCAAATAGTAATTTAAAAATAACAGTTTGAAAAAAACTGAAAAGTTTGGTGAACATCACACGAATTTACTTATCCCGCCGAAAAAGCGGTCTAAATTCTGTCAATATGAGTTGTATTAATACCATTATTTTTTTTCCTTTTTTTAATACGAATATCCACGATTTTTATTCTTTATATTCAAACTCGCTTTACTAAATCTACGCTTACATCGGGACATGAACCATAGACCTCCAGGTTACAAGTCCGTTGCCTTATCGATCAAACTACTGAGGTTGGTTCCAAAACCTTATACATATTAACCGACTTCAGTAGCTTGCTCGATAAGGCAGCGGACTTGTGATCTGGAGTTCGGTGGTTCGATTCCCACGTCAAGCAAGAATTTCAGTAAAGTAAAATAATAATAATAAGTTTTTTTTTTGTTTTTTTAGATCTTAAATTTATTTACATATAATTGTTTTGTAAACATACAACTTGTATAATTACAATAAATATTCATTCATAATAACGATAAGAAGATAAAGGGTTGGGTGGAAGAGATTGCCTAAGGCAATAACCCCGCCCTTTAGTTAGGGCATATAATATGTATATATTTATTTTTTTTTTCTTTATTATTATTATTATTATTATTTTTTTTTTTGTATATTGTATTTTCGTTTGTAATTATTTGTATTGTATATGTCCTATTATCTAATAAAGTGTAAATAAATAAATAAAAATAAAAAGTAGAGAAAAGCCAAGGGCACCCACCTTGTTGTCCTCGGAGGCAGTGTCGTCGCTCTGTTCTGTGGCCAGGGGCAGCTCTCTCAGGCGGGCGTAGTCCCCATCGTCCTCCGGGTCTGATCCTGCCTTCTTCTTACCTTTCCTGGAAATGGAAGAAAAACAATTCTCTATATATAAAACAGAAAAAAGGACTTGTGATCTGGAGTTCGGTGTTTGTTTGTCCGGAGTTGTTTAGCCAAAACGGTAAGAGATAGCGAAAAATGTCTCAGAATTGACCCCCCCCCCAAAACCATTATCGCTTTGTCCAGAAAAATTATAAAAAGTTCAAAAAGGCATTGCTGTCCAGCAGTACGGCCATGCCCTAGTAAATTTGAAATTTAGTCCCGTTGCAAAGCACGGGCAAACGGCTAGTTCTTTTATGAACAACACTCGAAATGTCAAATTAATTTAAGTCATTCTTAACCTGTGAGTGGTGTGCTGTATAGAAAATTTCTAACATTCGATTTAATTGGCACCTAAAACCAGTTTAAACTTCAACCTTGACAATTATTACAATGTCTCCTTTCAAGAGACATCTGAATGCGCATGCGCACAGGCGCTTTAAACAAACGTCTCTGCATAACAAAATCAGCTGAAGGGACAAATGACCCAGGCATTCCTGCAGTGAGGACTCTGCATATCAGAAACGTCTTTCATTACAAGGTATACAAAAACGTCTATTAGTTCTGTCCTAAAATATAATTTCTTTTACGATTTGATCGGAACTAAAATTATAACTACGGAACGGAACTAATTTCTTGGTAGAGAATATCAACCCCATTTAAAACTTGCAAATTTCGATAAAAATAATTTAAATGAATCTCAAGGCTGTGCCATCATTCTTCCGTGCGAATACAAACAGGTTATCTTCACCAGGTGAAGATTGTTTTTCACAATCAAACAGCATCTTTATAAAAAGTAATAATTTTATCAAGTGAGTATCGAGCCGAAATAGCTCAGTTGGGAGAGCGTTAGACTGAAGATCTAAATGTCCCTGGTTCGATCCCTGGTTTCGGCAAATCTTTTGAAATAATCTCCAATATTCTTGTTTCTATTACTTTTTCCTCTTATTTTACTCTGTCTCATCCCGCTCAAGCAGAGTCGACGTTGTTCAACCTGGTTGAGGTTGGTTGGTTTTGACACATTTTTTACGGCTGGATGCCCTTCCTAACGCCAACGATTCTATTTAATTTAACGTCTTGGATTAGGACGGGGGTTTTACCCTCCACTAGCTGGGAATCGAACCAGCTACCCACATTAACCTCACCCAGCCTGGGTAGGGCCGGAAATGCCAGCCTCACATATACGGAGGGAACAGAATTTTCTGTGTGAAAAGTCTGCTCCGACCGGGGATCGAACTCAGTATCTCGGGACTACGGCCAGTAGTCAAAACAGTTATGACATACACTGTGAGTTTTACAAATTTTGAAAAAAAAATTTGTGTTAAATTTCACAAAAATATAGGTCTCACCGAGATTTGAACTCGGATCGCAGGATTCAGAGTCCTGAGTGCTAACCGTTACACCATGAGACCTTGATGTTGAAATGGACGCAAAGAGAAGTATTACGATATGTCAATTACGTCATACCTATTTAATACTAACTATGGGTATATTACAGGTGGAAATTTTTTTTAATTTTTTTTTTTTAAACTTTTACCTACTTAATTTTTATCTTTCTTTACTGTCACTACTCTCTTTTCCAATGATCAATCCCATCTTCATATTACAGGTGGAAATTGCCTACATAAATCTGTGGATATGTAATTTAGATAGATGCGTGTATAGAAGTAAAGTTTAAAGTATGTGAAGTGTAATAGAAAAATATTTTATAGGTAATAACTGAAAGATTGTAAGCAGAGTACAAGAGTCCATTAAATTTGCATTGCATTAACTGTGAGAGTAGCAAGCATATATTAGATGAAAAATTTGTGTTAATTTTTGATTTCAAACTTTTCATTACTTTTTCAATAAATATATTAATATATAAAAAATATGTACAAAGCAATTCAATCACAGGTGATTTTAATATGAATCACCTGTGATTTTTAATAGACTTGATCCATCCCACTTGCATGAGGCAATGTACCTAACATGTAGGTAGTAGTATTAGGTATCTCGTTGTGTTAATTTGATTAATTTTTACTTCCCTTATTCATTTGTGTTTTACAATAAAATCAAATTACATAATATGTTTCAAACAACCGACCTCAGTAGCTTGATCGATAAGGCGGCGGACTTGTAACCTGGAGGTCGGTGGTTCAAGTCCCGGTTTCAGTGTAGATTTAGTAGAGCGAGTTTGAGTAGTTGTGATACCACGAATGTGATTAACACAAATATGATAACTTTTTTCAACTAACTTTTTTCAATATGTTTCAAACAAAGCTGAGATAATGAACTTACTTGGCGTTCTTGTCTCAAACAAAGCTGAGATAATGAACTTACTTGGCGTTCTTGTCTCAAACAAAGCTGAGATAATGAACTTACTTGGCGTTCTTGTCTCAAACAAAGCTGAGATAATGAACTTACTTGGCGTTCTTGTCTCAAACAAAGCTGAGGAAATGAAAATACTTGGCGTTCTTGTCTCAAACAAAGCTGAGGAAATGAACTTACTTGGCGTTCTTGTCTCAAACAAAGCTGAGGAAATGAAAATACTTGGCGTTCTTGTCTCAAACAAAGCTGAGGAAATGAAAATACTTGGCGTTCTTGTCTCAAACAAAGCTGAGGAAATGAAAATACTTGGCGTTCTTGTCTCAAACAAAGCTGAGGAAATGAACTTACTTGGCGTTCTTGTCTCAAACAAAGCTGAGGAAATGAAAATACTTGGCGTTCTTGTCTCAAACAAAGCTGAGATAATGAACTTACTTGGCGTTCTTGTCTCAAACAAAGCTGAGGAAATGAACTTACTTGGCGTTCTTGTCTCAAACAAAGCTGAGGAAATGAACTTACTTGGCGTTCTTGTCTCAAACAAAGCTGAGGAAATGAAAATACTTGGCGTTCTTGTCTCAAACAAAGCTGAGGAAATGAACTTACTTGGCGTTCTTGTCTCAAACAAAGCTGAGATAATGAACTTACTTGGCGTTCTTGTCTCAAACAAAGCTGAGATAACGAACTTACTTGGCGTTCTTGTCTCAAACAAAGCTGAGATAGTGAACTTACTTGGCGTTCTTGTCTCCTCCCTCCTTGCTGGTCCGCTTGGAGAACCACCCCCCCTTCTCGTCAGAGGAGTCAGGGGACCCGGGGGGGGGCGACCTGCACTTGGGCCTCAGCCAGTAGATCTGCTCCTCTGTGTCCTCCACAGACAGCTTGGCGCCATTAGTGCTCGACTCACCTGTAATGAGGGGTTGCAGATCTTATATTGCCAAAGTTACCGAAAATTAACTAGATTCTAAGATAGTCTAAAAACAATAAATATAATGTCCTCTACGTTGCTTCACTTCAGTGATTCCACAGGAGGCCTGGTGTATTCAAATTTTCGTTAGCTAATGTAAACTTTTTACATATTCAGATAACTTATACCTAGATAGAATTTTTTAGAAGAAAAGATATGAAACTATGAGAGGGGGAATGGGGGAAGAGTGTGGAAACTGACTTGAATGGAGAAAATATTGGTGATAATAATAATAATAAGCCCGGTAAACGGGTGTTTATTAACGGAGTTGGTCCTATTTACAAATTTGTCATTATATAAACACAACAATAAAGGTAAAAATATGTGAAATAAAATTAAAAATATCACCGTGTCAAAAAATGTAGTTAAAAATAAATGTATAGATAATATATTTAATCAAATACTAGAATGAAATTTTTTAACTTTTTAAGTTCTCGCCATAACAGAGAGGAAATAGTGCGTGTATCTTGGGTACCATTCCAAGTGGTGCGAAGTTAGAGAAAATGCTTTGAGCATTAACTTCGCCTGGTGGTTACCTTCCACTAAAGAGTGGTATTATTATTATTACCCTAGCCGCGTAAGGACAATTTAATGTGAAACTTGTAGAGTGGGCAACGACCAGTGGCGGCATTACGAGATTAATATTGAACGATGAATGTTGGTTAGAGATATGATGCATTAGTTCTCGTAATTCGTAATGCTATTCACTAAAAATTGTGACATAATATCACAAATGGCTAGCTCTTTATACTGATCTGAGATGGCTAGCTCTTTATACTGATTTGAGCAGTAAGCCCAAGACTCATTATTATGTGGTCCAAATCCCAAATGGGAGGATAACTTCTCATATCCCGGCTTTGTTTCAAACCTGCGACCTCTGGAATATCTGGATTCACAGAATGCCGCCTTTACCAGTGAACTACCGGTACAGACAAAAGTCGTATTTTTCTTTCTAACTAAAAAAAAATTCCTGGTTAGGTTTCTTCCAAATATTTCCATTTTATTCCAAGGTCATTCGTGAAAGAAAAATGCGTTTCGTTACTTTTAAAGATAAACAATAGACTTAACCTATAATAGAACTGGAAACAAGAATTTTCTACTTCCACTTTGGTTAACTTTGGAAGTGGAAATTTTTCCTCTTCCAAAAGAAAAATGACTTGCTTCCAGTTTGGTTCATTTTATTCCCGTTTGGTTAACTTTGGTTAGAAAGAAAAATACGGCAACAGAGTGCCGCCTTTACCAGTGAACTACACGGACAGACAGATGCCGTATTTTTATTTCTAACCAAAGCTAACCAAACGGGAATAAAATGAACCAAACTGGAAGCAAGTCATTTTTCTTTTGGAAGAGGAAAAATTTCCAATTCCAAAGTTAACCAAAGTGGAAGTAGAAAATTCTTGCTTCCAGTTTTACTATAGGTTAAGTGTATTGTTTATCTTTAAAAATAACCAAACGCATTTTTCTTTCACGAATGACCTTGGAATAAAATGGAAATATTTGGAAAAAAACCTAACCAGGAATTTTTTTTTAGTTAGAAAGAAAAATACGACTAGAGTTACTCACCATGATTACTCCTAGAGCGCATCTCCATCGCGTTCTTGGCGATCACGTTCATAATCGTCCGCTTGGGTGCGTCACCGGCGATCGCGTAAGTTCTCCCGTTGCCCACCACGAGCAGCGGAGCGCTAGGGTCGTCGAGTGAGGAGCTGGCTGATGACGTCACCAGGTCTACGTCAGTCATGAGCTTGATGGAGCGTTGTGAACGGACCGTGGCGCGACCTATGGTGACGCGGATCTTGAACACCCAGTGCTGCTTGATGGTCAGGATGAGCCAGAGGAGGACCTGGGGTTGAATTGAGAATATTTTTTTTTATTTTTTTACACTTTTAGGACATATAATATACAACACAAGGGTTGGGTGGAAGAGATTGCCACGGGCAATAACCCCGCCTTTTAGGTAGGACATTAGAATAGAATAGAATAGAATAGAATATACCTTGTTTATACTGCCAAGGTAAGACTGAAAAGTCCCTTTACTCCAGCAGTCAAACAGGTCTTATATATTTTATGGGATAAATAGCATTATTGTTATTTTCTTTTTTTTTACTTATATATTTTGTCATTTGTTTGATTTTTTTTTTTTTTTTTTTTTTTCTTTTCTTAATTTTATACTGTTACCTGTACTTTGTCCTCCTAATAAAGTCCTCCTTAAAAAATAAAATAAAAAAAGAACACAAATAATTACAAATGAAAATACAATACAATAGAAGAAAAAATAAATAAATATATACATAATAATTATATACATATTGTTTTGATTACATCTAAGTATCAACAACTAGCATGCTTTCAATAAGTACTTAAGTTTTTTTCAGCAATTGCATTTGAATAGAATTTGGATACCAGGTAATCTATAAATTTTCAATCAATTTTAGAGAGATTTTGTTCGATTTCCATCGATTCAAACCGATATGAATCGAATGATTGAATACAATGAATTGAATAACGAGGAATTCAATTGAAATCGATTCACGTTTCATATAGAAGGATATTGCATTGAATTTACTTAAATCGAATTGACTTTCATTTTGATTTTGAGCAAGTGGAACCATGTCTTCGATTTAGGAAAAAAGTGAGAATCTATAAAATTAAAATAAAACCTCAGTTAACACGTTCAACGCCGAGCCATATGTTAGGTATGTTAGCACTGGGCCGGGGATGAAATCACTATGATTGCTGAGTGGGCCTGAGACCCAACAGTGGGTTTCACTATTTAGTTCTTAACAGGCCTGAGTCCCACATGTGGGACTCAACAAGACTCATTCAAAATGAGCCCGAATCACATATCTGTGTTTCAGTTACAATGTATTTCTTATGAAGTCTGAAACCCATATATGGGTTTCAGGCCGGTTCGACAAATTTACTGAAACCCACATATGGGACTCAGGCGTCCAACGTGTTTTAAAGACGCTACACTTCAAGTACCAAATTTCTGCCATTTACGAATAGTGAGAAATACTCATTTTTTTTTTTTATAAGTGCTTTTATTTTATTTTATTTTTGCATCAAATTTATTATAAGATATAAACTAGAATACATAATTTATAAAGAATATATATAACATAGACTTAATACTAAAATACATCTGTCTTATAATACTTAGGTAATAATAGTTACTTAAGACTACTTTCGGAGAAGTTAATGTTAAGATTCTATTTATTCATTTTTTTTTTTTTTTTAAATAAACCCACTCCCATGACCTTCTTATAAAGGAGGTGATAGGAGTAGTGTAAAGCGATTACTCACCCATAAGAACAGATGCAGAATAGTTCCAAGAATGCACGCTAGGATCGCGCCATCCAAACTCGCCCTGTACACAAGAATAAGGTCGTACAGGAGAGGCGCCTGGCAGACGGATATGGCCAGGAGACAGCAGAGCGCAGCACAGTGCGTGAAGTACCCGTAGCCATGCGAGGCTTGTGAACGGATCTTGATCACGCGTCGCGCTTTCTCGCGGTTCAAGAAAGCGGTGAGCCTGGGAGAGATGAAATTGGAAATTAATTTTGGCCAAAGAAGTATTTTTTTATTATTTTTATTTTTTTCGATTTAGGCGCTTTAACTCTGTCAGTTGCCATGTCGTTCGCGCCGATTCCTTGGTGTGTTGAACAAGTCTATACAGTTTAATTGTTTTCAGATAGTTCAGAAGGGAATCAGCGCTCTCGACGGAGTCTGCAAAGAAGTATTTGATTTTGATTTTAGTTCTTCTTTTGACATCGGTTTTTTTTTTTTCATCGAAGGAGCCATATTTTTGATGTTGTAAATTTCAGGTTGTGTTGTGAATTTCTATTCAGGTGTGTTCTGAGTTTTAAGAACATTAAATACAACTTCTAGCTTTTCTGTTTTATGCCGACCTCAGTAGCTTGATTGATAAGGCGGCGGACTTCAGCAAATATTTAGTAAAGCGAGTAAGAGTAGTTGTGATATCACGATTGTGATCAACACAGATGTGATAATCTAATCATCGAATCTTCTTGCTTTTCTATTTTTTTTTTATTATTATTTTTTTTTTTTTTTTTATCTAACTTTCTTGCTTTTCTATTTTTTTTACATATAATCTTCTTTCTTTTCTGTTTTTTTTTTTTTTTTTTTTTTTTTTTTACATAATGTACAATCTTCTTGCTTTTCTATTTTTGATCGACTGATATTTTAAGAACTATTTCTACAGCCATCTGTCCCGTTCAACTTACCTTCCGTAGCCGTACAGGTAAAGCACCAGACTAGACGACAGCACCAGGAGAACTGTCATGAGAAACAAGGCCAGCGTCACGTAGCGGTCTAACACGAACGGGGTGCCGAATTTGGTCTGGAACTTGCCGAGTCGATGCTGGAGATGAGGTAGTACTTCGGTGGGACCGAGGACGTGGATCTGAAAGAGAATGGTGTTCAAATATTGTAATGCTTCTGATTGGGATGGTAAAAGAGACAGTGGTCCAAACTTTCGACTGAAATTGTCTAACTAAAGTATACTGGAGATGACGAAATATAGTTTGGTTAGAGTGTTACAACGACGTGTATTGGAAAGAATCTACCTTTTCATTCACTCTTAAGTAAATAAATACTTGTGATTGAGATAGTAAAACAGAAAGCGGTCCAAAATTATAGATAATAATAATACTCTGTAGTGGAAGGTAAAAAACCAGGCGAGGTTAATGCTCAAAGCATTTTCTACCACCTAACCCTCGGATTCTTATTATTATGTGGTCATAAACTCAAATTAATAAGGAAAACTTCATGCACTCGATGGGATTCGAACGAACGGATCCCTACGCAAACTGAATTTCCATACTAGCGCGTTAATTACTTGACTACCAGTGCAAAATTAGACTTCTATGTTTTTTTTTTTTTTTTTTTTTTTTTTTTTAATTGGGGTTTAACGTCGCTTTCAACTGCCATGGTCATATCACGACGGGGGTTTTACCCTCCATTCGCAGGAAACTCACAAACCTGCTACTCACATTGACCTCACCCAGCCTGAGTGGGGCCGGGAAAAGCCAGCGTCACGAGAATTAGAATTTGAATGGTCACCCATCCAAGTCTGAACCTCGCTGGATGTCGCTTAACTTCGGTGTTCTGAAGGGAACCGGTGTATTCAACATGCCATCGACGCTGGCTAGACTTCTATGTTGTGAAACTTATCCAGTCATTCGAAGTATTAAAATTTCTCATCGTAAACGATTGTGTAGTCACCATAAACAAGCCATTGTTCTGATGTTTACAAACGCATCACTTTAATTTGTTTTGTCGAGTACGATTAGTTCTTCATGTCAAACCACCCAGCCGAAATAGCTCAGTTGGGAGAGCGTTAGACTGAAGATCTAAATGTCCCTGGTTCGATCCCGGGTTTCGGCATAACTTTTGCAGTTCAAAACAATACTCTGTTTGTCCTGCAATAATGAGACTATAGAGTCCCTTTACTCTCTAATTGTTTATTTTTTATTTATTTAAAATCCCACAATTGAGATAGTTTACATAGGTTTGACATTGATAGTTAA